>CM076573.1:867958117-868066735 GCA_034641835.2 Pinus albicaulis | reverse complement strand
ACTCTGTCTAGATTTTTGTAACACATTTTGTTTCTCAAAAACACAAAGTTTCAAATAATCCATGAGCACGTATTAACATGACTTTTTATGAATCCTTTAATTATTAAAAACACACTACTAAGTTGAGCATATCAATCATATAAATTTTTTCAAAAAGTAAGTAATAGAAAGCTAATAAAATTTCTGACAACTTTTATTTTTATCGCAAAATGAAATTCTAGACATAAAAATTGTTTTGGCTTGTAGAAAGTTGATGAACAGAAAAAAAAAAATGAAATTTTTTTCTCAAAAAAGGGAAAAAAATGTGACCCAACTTCACATTTTCACCCACGGTGAGATATATGAAATATACCCCTATTATGATAATTGGGGACATGTTGGAAACATAGTTTTGGTCCATTTTGAGAAACCTCTTTGGATTATCTTTGTTTATTTTCCCCATCTTGCATGAGGACTTGATAAGTCTTAGTGTGAGGGAGATAGTGGGCTTTGTTTTTAGGCCTTTTACTCTCAAGTGTAATTTTAGCCCTTTCTACCTGCTCTTATGGCCTATTACCATTCTCTTTAGTCACAATCACTTATAATATGGTCATCACATGCATTATAGTTGAAATTGATTTTTTATTTAGAGCATATTTTACTTTTATTTTAAAAGGGAAACTTGTAAACTAGATACACATCGTTCTCATATTGAGCTCTAGAATATGCCTCCATGCAATAATATCTTTTTTTAGTTTTAGTTATTTTATATTTTTTAAAGTTGATATAAAATAATGTCATTTCACATTAACATTGAAATATTTTATTCATGGTTAATAGCGAGAATAAAATAATTTTATAACATATTTTTATGATGCCAACAACAAATCAAATGAACCCACTAAAAGTGAGATTATCGATAGTTATAATTTTTTTAATTAAAACTAACCAAACAAGTATATATATTTTTTCTTTTAATTATACCCTACATATTTTTTGCATTTAGAAATATTTTTATTTTATTTTAAAGAGAACATGTGTTAACTCGAAATTGAACAAAGAAAAAATAATATATTATAAATTTTCAAATATAAAAATTATTTAAATAAACTTTCTAAAATAATTATTAAACAAAGTAAAAATATTAACAACAATTAAATTTATCAATAATTCTAATATTTATACCATTTAAACTAACACTTATACACATGGCTACAAAAGTCTTCTTACAAAAGTCTTCCACAGAAAAGTATTCAGTGAATGTTGCATGCGTTTATATAAATGGAGATGGAGAAGTCGTTGTCACTATGATAGGCCATGAAATCTCTCGACCAGGATGAGGTTGCCGCTTTACACGACCTTCACATTTTTCTGCGTTCTATTTTTGCAAATTTTATCCACAAGACAACACATATTCCAACATATTTACATATATTAGCCTGAATATCTCAGGCGTTGGCTACAACTAGTTGCTAAGAGATTAGGGATTGGATGCAATTACTGTAGCATTTTCGCATAAAATTGCAATTTACACTTCAAAATAGAAAGTTCCATTGTGTCAAGTGAAACACTTCAACAAACTCTGACCACAATGAATTTCATAGCAAACCTTCAAATACGGTAATTGAAAGATGTTTTACAAACCCACAGAATCAAGTTGCCCACCAATTCTAATGCGAACATCGATATGTCTATCCGTTTCATCCACTCCTTCATCTAATACATGCCATACTCGAATTTCCCCATCGAGGCTACCCGTACACATCATGTAGCAGTTCGTCAAATCATGAATGCGTGCAGTAATACACTTTACAGGAGCTCTATGGCCTTCCAAAACCGCTACGCACCTATGCAAACTACCCACTTCTCTTTTCCAAACTCTAATGCTCTTATCGGCAGATCCATAACAAACCATGTCAGACACCGTTGCCAAGCATAACACAGCTTGTATATGTCCTTTCAACTCACTAGTGACAGATATGCTTAGGTTTTCTACCAATTTATCGAACTCCCACACGAAAACGGAAGAATCACCTCCTGTAAGATTCCAAACAATAAAAATTTTGATAGATCTAAAACATATTAGTGTTCTCGTTTAATACAATCTTTCATCAAGAAGCAGAACACAAGAAATGCAGTGATTTTATTTATGTTATTGTTCACTGAAAGTAAAATACATGCCTAGACCATAAAATCCTACAAATGGCATGCACAACTGCTTGACAATGACAAATATAAGAAATTGAAGCCCACTTGTGAATCCTGGATGGGTCCACCACATAAACATCACTGCGGGGTTTTCATCCTAGGATCAATAATTGAACTGGCTAGGCCAGGTTCTCAACCCAAACATAATATGATAGATAATACCAGAATGCTCTAAATGCCTAGCTTCTCTCCCCTTTTATAGGCTTGATGGGTCAATACCAACAAGAAATACCATGGGTCAATACCATGGGAAAGTACCATGAATCGATTCTATCCACTTTGACTGGATCAAGAAAGGGAATATTACAAATCCTCCCCCCCAAAGATTGCTTGTCCTCAAGCGATCCACTTCTATTCACAACAGAAGCATTTTTACATTAATACCAGGATCCCATACAATTCGATGCGCCCTCCATGTTGAATGGTCCTGAATGGATCCTTCAATACCCGGATCCAAAAAAATCCTCTGACCAATCCTTCCCTCAATAGATTTACCTGGATCCCAAAAAATCCTTTGGCCAATCATTTCTCCAATGGATTCTCTTAGATCCCAATGCCACCTAAATCCTGGGACTTGTGGGTTATGGTACCATTTCAACCCTCCATCGTTGTCTGCACCAAGTGGTTCAAGCTGTAATTTTTTCTTTCCTATGGGTATCCTCCAAATAATCAACCCATTAATAGAATACCAACTCATAACCTCTCGCCAATCCATACTTGGGAAAGAATTAATATCTGCAAATCTATTATGTTGATGTTGTTCGATGCTCGATTCATGCTGCTCTGCCTGGTTACCCAACATGATGTATTTGGAGAACTCTACCCTGCTCTTCCCAATGTATAAGGGTCAGTTGTTGATGTTACAAGCTTTATCTATGTATTCTTGTAGAGCACTACTATGGAACTCCCAATTGTACTCATCATGCGGCCTTGTGAGGGATTTGAGTTGTTCCTCAATACTAGATAGCTTGGTCGATGATTTGGCACATTTTCCTATGAGTTCCTAAATTTTTCTATTCCCCTGTAAGACAGTGTCTCGGACTATCTAGACTCTTTGCTTCAACAACATAAGATCTGTCTTGAAATGCATGATCCTCTCCTGAAAGTATTTCACTGGAAATTCTAGTGCCCTACTGAATTTCTCTGTATTTGACTGCACTGGATGCCCCACGACCACATCTTCAACTTGAGCCTTTGACCAACTCTCTAGGAATGGTCCATTTTGCACATTATGTTTGTCATGTTGCTTCTCGTGATCATACTCATCATGCTGGTTCACTATGGCGGGATCCTCACTCAAATCTCCCAGGTCTCCTTCATCTGTGGAGACAATATGTTCATCCCTTTCAATTGTCGAACATAGATGCATTGGTGGAATTTTATGTATATTTGATTGTTCATATTCTTTATGGATATTCACATGGGAATCTATGAACTCCATTGTATAGGAGTCTACCTCATCGATATCATTAGGTAGAATTCCCTCATGAACTTCCAAATGCTTGTTATCCTGCAAGCCTCCCTGAATAATGTCACGATGTTGTTCACCACCCTGAAGATAAATAGACCCATCTACAAAAGATTCCCCATGATTTGAAGTAATCTCCTCTTGTTCTGTCTTTGTTGCCTTCTTCTTATCACCTGAAGAGAAATGGTTAAGGGCCCAAGGTCCCCTGCAGATAAAGCATAGTCCTCTCCTCCTTATTTCATTCTTGCTGTTGATTTTGTTCTTGCTTTTATTATCATTATGGTCTATGGAGATATGGCCAGTTAAAGGACCATATAACCTCACTAGTACATCAAGGATTTTCTGGTTGTTTTTCAAAATTTCTTCAAGACGGTCCATCTTCTCCCATACCCAAACAGGAATATATTATTTTTCATAGGAATATTTTGTCAATCATGCCTTCTAATATTTTCACAAATTTAAACCACAGACTTATAAATGATTTTCCCTTCACTTATGTCTCCCAATAAAAATAATTTACTAAAAAATAAAAATCCAACTAGGGTGATAAATATCACCGAAGTGAGAAATGCTGGCTAGGGTGAAAAATAAGTTTCACCAAAGTTCCTTGCATAAAAATCTCAGGCTGGCAGGATGCACAACTCTGATACCACTGTAAGATTCCAAACAATAAAAATTCTAATAGATCTAAAATATTTTAGTGTTCTCATTTAATACAATATTTCATCAAGAACCAGAACACAAGAAATGCAACCATTTTATTTATATTATTATTCACTGAAAGTAAAATACATGCCCAGACCATAAAATCCTACAATGGCATGCACAGCTCTTTGACAATGACAACTATAAGAAACTGAAGCCCACTTGTGAATCCTGGATGGATCCATCACATAAACATCACCGCGGGTTTTCGTCCCGGGATCAATGCTAGAACTCACCAGGCTAGGTTCTCAACCCAAACACAATAAGATAGATAATCCAGAATGCTCTAAATGCGCAGCTTCTCTCCCCTTTTATAAGCTTGATGGGTCAATACCAACAAGAAATACCATGGATCAATACCATGGGAAAATACCATGGATCAATTCTATCCACTTTGACTGGATCAAGAAAGGGAATATTACACCTCCACCAAAATACAAGATCAAACCGTCCTGGCTTAGAGTGAGTATATTCACTGCAAATTTATGCTTATCCATGGTGTTCACCAGCGAATGTTTTTTATGGTCACCGTATTTCGTCCACACTTTGATTGTGCCGTCGGCGGATGCAGTGTACACAAATCCATGCGAAGAGATGATCATTGCATTTATGGCATCGTCGTGCCTTCGAAAGGAGTCCACGCAACGAAAATCAGAGAGCCTCCACACCTTCACCGTTCTGTCCCACGAAGCCGAATACAGATTACCATTTTCTACCGCCATTGTAGAGATTGTATCTGCATGCTGGATCTAGAGGCACTGCTTGTGCCTGCGTATCTCAACATAATTTTTATGCGACAGAGAGTTCAGCAAATAGTCCTTCACCGTGGGTATCGTGCACACGAGACTGTGATGCAGAGAAGAGTCCCGTTGAGCTCCAAAACATTTCCATACTCTAATCCTGTGATCCTAGTGGGCACTGAATATTTTATCTTCGACAACCAGAATACATTTAATTGCTCCACCTTCGCAACTGAATCTATGGTGCTCTACGAGTTCATGGGAAAGATCATATTGTTCGCATACTCGAAGGCCCTTACCAATAGATCGACTGTATATCAAATTACATTCTCTCGCAAATGCAATGGAATATAGGCAACCCTCATGAACTTTGATTGTTGACACGCATCCATATTTTTTGAGGGGCAGAATGGAGTAAAAGTTAAGTGACATTATAGAACGACCTTGCAGACAAATAAGGTCTTGGTGTTTACTACCCGAACGTCTTTGGCAGGCCTTTGAGACTGCAAAACGCGGTTGCCTTTCAACTCCATCTTCTTGATCTAAACTTGCAGAGGTATCTGAATCCACTACTACACCAAGGGCATTTTAAGACATTTGTTTAAGACAAAATAAATCTTTTGTCTTAAAAAGTCACTTTTTATTTTAGCTATTTTATATTAAAATTTAATATCAATTGAATTGTCTTAAATATAAAATTTAAGACAAAAATAGTGTGAGACAAAAATAATTTGAGACAAAATTTTCTATTTAAGACAAAAGTATTTTAAGACAAAATTTTATATTTAAGACAAAAGGAATTTGAGACAAAAATATTTTAAGACAACTTTATATTTAAGACAAAAGCAGTTTGAGACAAATATATTTTAATACAAAAGCAATTTGAGACAAAAATGTTTTAAGACAAAAATTTAGATTTAAGACAAAAGCACTTTGAGACAAAAATATTTAAGACAAAAATTTATATTTAAGACAATGGCGACTTAAGACAATGACAATTAAGACAAAACTCATTTAAGATAGTTAGCAATTAAGACAAAATCATTAGCATTGGGAAGTTTGCATTGAAATATCATGAGTGGATAGTGGATAAAATTATATTATATTTTTATTTTTTCATTAAACCACATTCTAAAAATTTAATAAATAAATAGATAAAAAAATATTATTTTTAGGTTGGCAACTCAAGGGGATTTGAACTTTGAATCTCGTGTTTTAACCATAACTTCTCCAACACTAATATTCTTGGGCATATTATGTTTTTTCCTGCTAACTGCTCCAAATACAACCTCTAAGAACTAGTAGGGTCCAAGGAAAAGAGCTACAAGTTCCCCAAATCCGATCTACATTTCATGGACAACCACATTTCCCCCAAATGTCCTCCACATATTTTCCTTGGTGTATTGAAGTTTTAAAAATACATAGGATGCCACAAGTAATCCTAATCATAAGAATCAACTTTCCTAATTACTAGGAGACCTTAAAAATAAGAAAACATCTTAATTTATGCCTAAAATTACTAAAATTTCCTATCCCAAACATGAAATTAGAAATTCTACAAAATTATAGGGCAACAAGGAAACCAACTTCCTCTCCCAAAAATCTCTAAGACCTTATGGAGGACAAATACAAATTTTGAAATAAGTTGTTGAAATTATGCTCTTGCATCAATAGCTACCAATGTATCCTTGTAGGCCACCCCCTTTAACAATAGTAATACCAATGTCCTTTACCAGCTAGAAGGAACTCCTTACATAATTCTCTCTTAGATCCCCTTAACCCATTGCAATGATTGTCTTTGATGCCTACCTAGTTGCAAGCACATTAAGAAGCAATGTAGCATATTACTGGTTGAGGATTTCGATAAGTATGTGATTTTTTTGACATCTTGTGACTATCTCATGTGTGAATATCTAAAATCTTGGATACATGTCTTCCTGACACTATAACATTACTTATTATTGCCTATCATACCATGTCACTCCCTCCTCGAGACACCTAGAACTCGCTAACACAACCTATCACACACTCTTATTCATTCATTTATGAATTTTGACCTAGTGCGCCTTTGTCATGTTTTCCTGGCACTCCCTAACACTCCTTAGCATGCATTGGCACACCTAGGCACTTGGAACAACTTTGTATGCTTCCCTAGCACTCTAACATGCCTTGGAAATTCCTAGAATACCATGTCACTCCCTTCTTAACACACCTGGAACTGGCTTATACTTCATTTCCATGCAGTTTAAACTAGTGCCCCTTTGTGTTTCGCTGACACTTGGCCCTCACACTCCCTAGCATGTGTTCATGCCACAGCCTGGCACCTGCCACATCTTGGCATGCCTATCATGCCTTGGAATTGCCTAACATGTCTTAGTACTTCTAGGAATTCCCTGACACACCTTGGTATTCCTTATCTTTCATGTCGTCATAGATAACCTTTCTTTTTTTGTGACTTGGGAACCCAACCAAGTCATTGGAAAATCGATGTTATGCCCAGCCCAAAGTTTCCCTTTGTCTGAAACTACTTTTTCCAACCCTTTATGTAACCATAGGCTTACCTCCTAAAATTCTTATTCTGACCTTCTCCTAACACACTTTATCCTTGAGACACTTTGAATTCGTTGACACTACTTGGCACACACTCTTATACGTTCATTTCCATGCATTTTGACCTAGTTCTCCCTTGCAATGTCCTGGCACTCCCTAACAGTCCTCAACATCCATTGACACTTTCTGGCATGTGGTAGCATGCCTTTTCATTCCTTGGCACTCATTGACACTCCTTAGTTATCATGCCCTCACAATTACCCTTACTTTTTTGGAACTTGGGAACCCACCCAAGTCTTGCCTTGAATATAACAACTTGACCAAGTTACGGTTACTACAACTAGATTTTGCCTTGTTCACCTACGAAATGACTATAACCCCTCACCCATTTAGCCCCCTAAATGCTAAACCCCTAACCCATTTAACCCCCTAAAACCTTAACCCCTAACCCCTTAAACCCTAATTCCCGACCCCTAACCAATTTAACCCCCTAAACCCCTAAAACCCTAACCCATTTAACCCCCTAAACCCCTAAAACCCTAACCCATTTAACCCCCAAACCTTAACCCCTAAAATAATTAACTGCTAAATCCCCTAACCCCCTAAACCTCTTAACCCCTAACCCATTTAACCCCCTAAACATCTAACCCCTTAACCTCTAACCCATTAACCCCTTAACCCCTAACCCCTAACCCCTAAAATTCTTAAATGCTAAATCCCCTAACCCCATAAACCTCTAAACCCCTAAACCCATTTAACCCCGTAAAACCTAAACATCTAACCCTTAACCCCTAAGCCTTTAAGCCCTAATTCCCAACCCTTAACCCATTTAACCCCCTAAACCCCTAAAACCCTAACCCATTTAACTCCTAAACCCTAAACCTATAAACCCTTAAACCCCTAAACAACTAACACCTAAACCCCTAATCCCTTAACCCCTAAACCCCTAAACCGTTAACTCTTAACCATTAACCCATTAACCCCTCAACCCTAACCCCTAAAATCCTTAACTGCTAAATCCACTAATTAAGCCCCTAAACCCTTAACCATTATCTCATTATTCACCTAACCCCTAATTGCACCTAAATCCCCTAACACATAAGCCCCCAATCCCTAATCCCTTAACCAATAACTCATTATTCCTCTAACCCCTAAATGCGCCTAAATCCCCTAACCCCTAAACCCCCAATCCATAACCCCTTAACCACTAACTCATTATTCCCCTAACCCCAATCCATAATCCCTTAAATACTAATTCATTATGCCCCTAACCCTTAAGCCCCCAATCCCTAACCCCTTAACCACTAACGAGAATATACCACAGTGGGCATGCACAAGAAGAAGAACCAAAGAAATCAAATTCAATAAAGAAAGCACAACCACCACTCCAAACTCGCTTCTCTAAAACACATACAACTGCAATAAATCCCACTAAAGCTTACAAATTTATCAAGCCCTAATTAACTTACTAACAAATTCAACAAGTCAACATGCTACAATTTTTTGAGTCACCCCCAAATCAATTAGTAATTATTGCATGAATGTACATTTGTTTTTAGTTTTATTTAAAAGGTTGAAATTCTCTCAAGAGCATATAGAATATATCCAAAAGTTAAAAAAATGGAAATTTTGCTTACCTCCACAAGGTATCATCACACCCGGATAGGTGAAAACATACAAGTCTAAATCTTCTACCTCTAAGTCTCAATGGCACTTCAACATGTCAATAACATACTTGAAAAAATGCTTAATGAGTTTTGTCTATTGGCTAAAGAGATGTACATCCATCCATCCAAAAATAAACATCTCAATCAATCCACCACCATAAATTGTGCTAAATAGTTCATCATGTTATTTCAAATATTACAATATTTTCTTATATAGTTAGCTCACATATTCCTTGAATATTTGAAAGCCAAACTACCTTAGCACAATATACCAGAAAGATTTGTACTCTAAAAGACAAAAAAAGACAACAAACTAAAATAGGAACTTTAACTCTAATCCAGACACTTCATTCTTAGTAACATGATATCTAATGAAGATGATATGTGGAAAAAAAGGCTTCATATATTGTCTTTCACATGTAAAATCGAGTGAACAAACACATGCATAGAAAACATCAGAAATAGGGTTCATAGATCGACTTGTATTATATGGTTTCAAACCCTTCTTGTCTCCTTCAAGGGGGTTTCTGGAGGTCTTAAAAAAGACTTCCTTTTGCTAAACAAATGGATTTTTTCTTTCACACATGTATGGAAACGTACTTTCCAAATCATATTGTAATAGATTCATAAGGTGATATTATTGGTATTAACTACACCTTATTTGGAGACATCATTTTTATTGTAAGGGTTGGTACCTTTCTATTGGATGTGGTTGGCGATGTGAAGACTACTCAACCTCTAGTAAAGATTCATACTAACTCTAACAAGCTTATGGATGCTTTTTTACAAAGGGAGACCCCTCTAAGCTTAACTCATTGGATTCTTTGTTTGTTCATGCTAATTATTGTTCTCAACTTTCCTTCTCCAAGGGGCTGAGACTGTTTGCTTCATTTATTTTACATGGCCTGATGAAAGAAGAAGAATGGAGATTGTCTCCACATCTTTTCCATTTCGCTAAGTTACAAAAAAAGAGTCAAATTATATAGCCAATAGACTAATAGTCTCTTGATACACCTTTAGTGAGCTATGCATAGCTCTCACCTATCAATGTAGCTCAATGAAATGACATCTAATAGCTCCAAGACACCATTATAAATGTAGTAGTTGTGAAGTTGTTGTTAAATGATCGCCTCCAATTGTTTAATTCTCATGAATTTTGGGGGAGGGGGGTATTTTGGTGTATTGAGCGGGGCAAGGGGACATAAGGGTAGCATGGATGGGTAGAAGTGAGAGGTTCGAGCATGGTTTACTGAGATCTACAATCCTAACATTAGAGAATGAGAAGGAGCCTTAGGGCCTTATGGCATAGGGGATAGGGAACCTATAGGTAAGGTAATGAGAGAAATTGATAGGGGAACCCCCAATAGTTGTGACAAGGGGATTAGGGGCCACATTATCACAACACATACGCACTTAACCCATAACCACTAAAGTCCCTATCCCTTTAACCCCGAAGCCACAATCCCTTAATCCCTACACCCATAACTCATAACAAATTAACCCCTTGATCCCTTAAACCCAAAGCCATTAACCCCTTAACCCCTAACCACTAAATTAGAATCCTTGAACCCCATAAACCCTAATCCCATATCCTCTTAAAGCTTGACCCTTGACCCATAACCCCTAACCCCTAAACTCATTAACCCCTAACCCCTTAACCTTCTGACACCTAAATAACATAACCCTTAGGCACTTAACCCCTAAATCCCCTGACATGTAAGCTCTTGATGGTTAATATTAACCCCTAAATCCCTTAACCACTAATCCATTAACCTCTAACCCTTAAACCCCTAACCTTCAAATCCCATAAGCCCTAACCCTTTACCCTTTACCCTTAACCCCTTGCTCCTAAACCCTTAAACCCATTAACTCCTAGAACCCCTTATCCTTTATCCCAAACCATAGGTGCTCCAACGCTAATATTCTTGGGCATATTACGCTTTTTCCTGCTAACCGCTCCAAATACAGCCTCTAAGAACTAGTAGGGTCCAAGGAAAAGAGCTACAAGTTCCCCAAATCTGATCTACATTTCATGGACAATCACATTTCCCCCAAATGTCCTCCACATATTTGCCTTGATGTATTGGAGTTTGAAAAATACATAGGATGCCAAAAGTAATCCTAATTATAAGACTCAACTTTCCTAATGACTAGGAGGCCTTAAAAATAAAAATAAAAACATCTTAACTTATGCCTAAAATTACTAAAATTTCCTATCCCAAATATGAAGTTAGAAATTCTACAAAATTATAGGGCAACAAGGAAACCAAATTCCTCTTCTATAGATCTCTAAGACCTTACGGAGGACAAATACAAATTTTGAAATAAATTGTTGAAATTATGCTCTTGCATCAATAGCTACCAATGTATCCTTGTAGGCCACCCCCTTTAATGATAGTAATACTAATGGCCTTTACCTAGAAGGAACTCCTTACATAATTCTCTCTTAGATCCCCTTAACCCATTGTAATGATTGTCATTGATGCCTACCTAGTTGAAAGCACATTAAGAAGCAATGTAGCATATTCCTGGTTGAGGATTTCGATAAGTATGTGATTTTGTTGACATCTTGTAACTGTCCCGTATGTGAATATATAAAATAATTTTTTTGTACCAGTTTAATGATTGATACCATCAAGTGTGTGCGCTAACATGGATGGAACACTAACTGCATGTTGTATATACTGTAATGTAAATGAATAATCTCTTCTGGAAAAGGCTCCACTCATAATTCCATTTCGCAAATGCTTGCATTCAGTAATCGTGGTCAAATTTTAAGGTGCGATATTCTCGTAAGGGTAAACCTACCTATCCATCTCTTTAAACGCACACATCACGCATGTTGGCTTGATCTTGTGCTTGTTGTGGGGAAAATGTTGTTGCAGTGGAACCCCCAAATCAGATTTATTTGGGTTGAACCTAATTTGAATAGCTCTGAATGACTTCAAATTACACTTGCCTTGACTGCGCAATCCTCATTGGCATCTCCAATGGATGTGTGATGCATTGAATGCATCAACATAGTCACAACTGATAGTCACATTGCCCTTTCACCTATCTCTCCACTAAGTCTCCATTGGAACTCCCATGCAAGTAGTTAACTGTTGTCTCTATTCAGTTGATTAATGAGTTATTATTTGTGAATTAATTTAACTATTTAATTCACTTCACTCCCACTAATGTATCAATCTGTTAGAAATAGACACAATTAGTTCAATTGAGTTTAACTCCAAGGATGTAGTTAAACTGAAACAAACTCCATGAACTACTTCACCAACTCCATCATAACTCTACTACTTGAGTCCTGAATTAATTCCTCCATGCATGAACACTAGTAAACCTTAGGAATTGCGTAATTCCTTCAGCTAGCTGATCTACCACACCTGTTCACTGAAATTAAGTGCTCCAAGAGAATAATTTGTTATTTAGGGTCTAATTATTATTAAGACCTAATAATAATTGACACTTCTATTTTTAGATCAATGATATATAAATATACTTCGCCCAATATGTCTAAAAATAGAAATCCATCTATTTTTCCAACTTGCCAACCATCCACGGAACTTCTGAAATATGGTCTGCATGTTTAAAAATAGACATAGTCTAAAAATAGATTTCCGCCAAAAATAGCCTGCGGGCCCACTTAGTGAAGGCGAATATTTTCACTAAGCTCATCATCTTGTTGAATCCCAACACCTAGAACTCACTAACACTCCCTACCACACACTCTTATTCATTCATTTATTAATTTTGACCTAGTGCTATGTTATGTTTTCCTGGCACTCCCTAACACTCCTTAGCATGCATTGGCACACCTTGGCACTTGGAACATCTTTGTATGCTTCCCTAGCACTCTAACATGCCTTGGCAGTTCCTAATATATTGTGTCACTCCCTTCTTAGCACACCTGGAACTGGCTGATACTTCATTTCCATGAATTTTAAACTAGTGCTCCCTTGTGTTTCCTTGACACTTGGCCCTCACACTCCCTAGCATGTATTCAGGCCACACCCTAGCACCTGCCACATCTTGGCATGCCTATCATGCCTTGGAACTACCTAACATGTGTTAGTACTTCTAGGAATTCCCTGACACACCTTTTTATTCCTTAGCTTTCATGCCGTCATAGATAACCTTACTTTTTTTGTGATTTGGGAACCCAACCAAGTCATTGGAAAATAAATGTTGTGCCCAACCCAAAGTTTCCCTTTGTCTGAAACTATTTTGTGCAACCCTTTATGTAACCATAGGCTTACCTCCTAAAATTCTTATTCCGACCTTCCCCTGACACACTTTATACTTGAGACACTTGGATTTCATTGACACTACTTGGCACACACTCTTATTTTTTCATTTCCATGCATTTTGACCTAGTTCTCCCTTGCAATGTCCTGGCACACCCTAACACTCCTCAACATCCATTGACACTTTCTAGCATGTGTTAGCATGCCTTTTCATTCCTTGGCACACACTAACACTCCTTAGTTCTCATGCCCTCACAATTACCCTTACTTTTTTGGAACTTGGGATCCCAACCAAGTCTTGCCTTGACTATAATAACTTGACCAAGTTATTGTTACTACAACTATATTATGCCTTGTTCACCTAATAAATGGCTATAACCCCTCACTCATTTAACCCCCTAAACCCTAAACCCATAACCCATTTAACCCCCTAAACCCTAAACCTCTAAACCTTTAACCCCTAACCCCTTAAACCCTAATTCCCGACCCTAACCCATTTAACCCCTTAAACCCATAAAAACCTAACCCATTTAACCCCCAAAACCTAACCCCTAACCCCTTTAACTGCTAATCGCTAAAATCCTTAACTGCCAAATCCCCTAACCCCCTAAACCTTTAAACCCCTAACCCATTTAACAACCTAAACATCTAACCCCTTAACCTTTAACCCCTTAACCCCTTAACCCCTAACCCCTAAAATCCTTAACTGCTAAATCCCCTAACCCCCTAAACCTCTAAACCCCTAAACCCATTTAACCCTGTAAACCCTAAACGTCTAACCCTTAACCCCTTAAGCCCTAATTCCCAACCCCTAACCTATTTAACCCCCTAAACCCCTAAAACCCTAACCCATTTAACCCCCAAAACCCTAAACCTCTAAACCCTGAAACCCTAAACCACTAACACCTAACCCCTTAACCCCTTAACCCCTAAACTGTTAACGCTTAACCATTAACCCATTAACCCCTCACCCCTAACCCCTAAAATCCTTAACTTCTAAATCCCCTAAAATCCCTAATCCTTTAACCACTAGCTCATTATTCACCTAACCCCTAACTGCGCCTAAATCCCCTAACCTCTAAGCCCCCAATCCCTAATCCCTTAACCACTAACTCATTATTCCCCTAACCCCTAAATGCGCGTAAATCCCCTAACCCCTAACCCCCCAATCCATAACCCCTTAACCACTAACTCATTATTCCCCTAACCTGAATCCCTAATCCCTTAAATACTAACTCATTATGCCCCTAACCCCTAAATGTGCCTAAATCCCCTAACCCTTAAGCCCCCAATCCCTAACCCCTTAACCACTAACACATTATTCCCCTAAACCCTAAACCTCTAACCCCTAAGCCCCTATTCCCCTAACCCCTTATTATACCAGGCTCGTGGTGCTTTCTTGAGGCCATACAAGGATTTTACCGCTTACATGCTTTATGTTCCTAACCCTTCACAAAAAATCCTTCTGGTTGGGACACAAAAACATTCTCTTTCATATCTCCATTAAAGAAAGCAGTTTTTACATCCATTTGATGGAATTTCCAACTTTTTGAGTTTCTAGGGCAAAGAATGTCCATATGGTATCCCATTTTGCTATGGGGGAAAAAAGTATTCTCATAAAATACCCCTTCTTTTTGTGTAAAAGCTTTTGCCACAAGCCTAGATTTATTCTTTTCAAATGAGCCATCTTCTTTATACTTTTTTTTGAAAAATGTTAGTGCTTAATTTAGCAAGGGTAGTAGGAGGGGTTCCAAAGGGACTACTACTAGATCAAGTGGAAACAATGGGACAAGGACCCATTGTCACCTCATTCAATTTCCCCTACTCTTTATGAACTTTCACTGATGGGAGGAGTCTTGGTATAGGGAAATTACTAGAATGATGAGACCAATAATGATGCACAATGTGATTTCCAATGCCCATTCAAAGAAGAGGATTAGATAATAGGTTCCCTACTTTAGAAGCAAAAGAAGGACTCTCCAAGAAAGGCTCGAGGGAAAGATGATCTCGGGTTTAGGGAAATACTATAAGAGACTAAGTTTTTGGAGATATACCGTGGTAAAGGCTCATCCAATGATCATTTATAGTTAAGATGATAGGTTTTGAATGATGAACTACAAAGTGCAAACCTTCAAGAAATCATCAAGTCAAAGGAGCATCAAGGGTTCCCTCTTGGTGTGATAGTTAGGGCATCAATTTATGTGAAATTCCACCATCGTATTTTGCTCAAAATTGGAGGATGGCTAGAGCTCTAATCTAGCCTAGGAAGCGATGCCTTGTTGAGGGCCTTTTGCTATTTTTATACACCTTATCCTTTTTTATTTTAGCCTCTCTATGCATCATGCTATTTTAGAGAAAACAAACCTTTATTCCCACACCTTGCGTGTGAGCCTCTTCTTGGAAACTCCACATGATGCAATTCAACCTAGCCATATATGCATGGTTTCTTTTCTTCATGAAGTCAAATTAGCCTTACATTTTTTAAATGCTCCTAGCCATATATGTTGGCAATTCAACATAAATGCTCCCTTGTGTTTCCCTGACAGTCCCTAACACTTCCTAGCGCATGTTGGCACACCTTGGCACCTGGCACATATTGGATGCATGTTGTCGTGACATTATAACATGACTTAACACTACCTATCATTCCATGTTACTCCCTCCTCGAGACACCTAGAACTCGCTAACGCTCCCTGTCACACACTCTTATGCAGGCGAGCAAGTTGACCCTAGCTGAGGCAACCCACCCATCACAGGTGAAGGTGTGGTTATATCCTAACTTAGAATCCATGTCCCTAGCCTTGATGCTTTCAGATTCATCACCTTATGTATTCTTTGAAGTCTCCGTATTCTACAACAACCCAAATCTCAGCTCCCACATCAAAGGCGTGTTTTCTGCACCTCATAAAGCCCCGACCGGCCAATAGGCCAAAAAAATCCACGGGAGCCGTCATTTTTATATCTGCGATGCCCAATCACGTTAAATCCCGCACGATTTTGAGGGCCTGACTGGTGTGACAGAGCTCCGCTTCAAATCGAAGTTTGAGTTTGGGTTTTAGCTGTGCGGGTATCGAGGTGAGGGCTTCCAAAGGCTCTGAGGGTTTGACAAACTCAGATTCTGAATTGCGCACAGAATATCACGATGTCTCAACTTCTGAAGGGAAAATATGGGTCATGGCTGCCAAGCTCAAGGACAAGCAAGGGACTTCGAAATTGAAGGGCGAGGGGTTTGAACCTAGGAATCTAGTATGTATTAGTTTGATTAAGTGTTGTGTCATTGATTGCAATGTTTTCGTTTAGTCAATTCAGCTTTCGCTTCAACATATTTGTTGGGGCAGGACAACGGGGTCAGGATTTGACCGCTTCAACATATATTTTTGGGGCAGGACAATGGGGTCAGGGTTTGTCCAGCTTCTATTGCTTGTCTGGCTTCTCCAAAAACCTACGTTGGGGCAGGACAATGGGGTCAGGGTTTGGCCATATTATATTGCTTGTCTGGCATCTCCAAAAATCCTTGAAGATTTCTTTGTAGTATTTATATGTTCAGCCATCTTCTATTACTTGTCTGGCATCTCCAAAAACCTTTGGATCCATGCCAATTACTAAACTAGCTAGGGTTTAACCACCATGAGCTATATTAATGTAAGAGATTTGTGGCTAGGGTTTCACTACCACCTCTGTGGATTCCTTAATCAGCCCATAACCTTGTCAATCCCACCATGTTGTTGTCCATCTAACAACATCTCTAGGATGAGAGTTTTATAACTCTAGGATGAGAGTTTTATAAACTCTAGGACGAGAGTTTTATAAAATCTAGGATGAGAGTTTACCTGAGAGTTTATGTCAATAAAACTCTCGGACGAGAAAATACTTAAGTCTCATCCGAGAGTATTTTAACTCCGGCCAAGCCCAATCAAACTCTCGGCTGAAACATTAAAAATATATCGGATGAGAGTTTTAAAAAATCTCGGTCGAGAAATTCAGTTGACTATTTTCTCGGACGAGAAATTAAAAATTTCACCCAAATTCTAGCCATCTACCAAAAAGTGTTTCCCAACTTCGGGATTTCACCTGTAGGACACCTTCGACCACCACTTCCCTCCCCAAATTTTCCTCCAGTTTTGATGTTGATTCCCCTGTCCCCATCTTGCTTTTATCATGTAAGCTTCCTTGACTGTAAATAACCCTTTCGTAGCATAGCCCCATATCAATATGTCTGACCCTTCCTCGAAGGTGATACTTCTCAATTCTAGCTCCTTCAAATGTATCCATTGATCTGAATTCGTCACATTTGGCCAATCTATCATGTTTTCCATCTTCTCCATCCACCGTTAATGGTATCTTCCCTCCAGTATTGGTTTACCGTTTTATAATTGGTGTTCATAGCATAAGTGAACCATTCACTCAACTCCTGTTTAGGGAATAATTTGCCCCTCTGTTGCTAGGATTCATTCTAAAAGAGAGTTGTTTTTCCATTCATTATTTCCCAGAATAAATGCTACAAAATAAGATCTCTATTTTGGGCTGCTAGATTCCAGATGGTCGATCCTTTAGGGGGGTCCCGGTATCTTAAAATATCCTCTGTACAGTTGGGCATGCCGTATTTCCTCATCCATATATGCTTCCACAATCCCGTTCCTCCTTGTGCCCATATCCACCATAATTTCGTCCGCAATACCTGGTTGAGAATAAATGGGTCTCTAAGGCCTAGTCCCCCTTCCATCTTAGGTTTGATGAGGTTCGACCATGCTACCAAGGACCATTTTTTCAACTGTTGGACCCCTCCCCAAAGGAATTTCTTGAATATTTCCTCCATTTTGCTGCAAATTTTTTTGGGTGTGGCCATTCCAGACAACTGGTAAATGGGGATGGATTGTAGGACGAATTTAAGAAGGATGGTGCGGGGAGCCATATTGAGGCCTCTAAAAATCCAATTGTTGAGCTTGCTTTGAATTTTGTGGATAATATCACTCCAGCAAGCAATTTTTAGAGAGCTTTCAGCAAGGGGCATGCCCAAGTATTTAGTGGGAAGATATTTGATACCAAACCCCAACACTCTCGCCATAAATGTTTTGATATTTCTAGCCTTATTAAAGAAGAAGATGCATAATTTTTCATTATTAATAAGGGTGCCACAGGCTTCCATAAACACATGGAGTATATCTTTAATGTTTTTTTCTTCCTTCAACGAGAGATGACAAAAGAGCATAATGTCATCAATAAATTGCTGGTGGGTAAGAGGGAGGTAATTTCCCCAAAAGCTAAGGCCACAGATCTTGAGATTACGAGCTTCCTTATTTCGGAGTCGATGGGGTTTAAATAAGGTTTTGATTGTCATTTTAGATAGAATTCTAGAAAAGTGATCAGTAACACCTTGAATATAAGGAAGGGTTACCTTGGCTAAGGGAGGGGTGCAAGGACGGGTTTTGGGGCGGGGATGGAGGCAAATAGATCTTTAGTTGATCCTTCAGTTGCAACATAACTTAATCCTAATTAACCGAGTAGTGACACATTAAAAATGCCTAATTAATCATGAAATTAAACAAATATGGATATGAGAGGGAAGCCTCTAAACCCCTAACCCATTTAACCCCCTAAACCCTAAACCTCTAACTCGTAACCCCTTAAACCCTAATTCCCAACCCGTAACCCATTTATCCCCCTAAACCCCTAACCCATTTAACCCCCTAAACCCTAACCCCATTAACCCCTAACCCCTAAAATCCTTAACTACTAAATCCCCTAACCCCATATACCTATAAAACCCTAACCCATTTAATACCCTAAACCCTAAACCTCTAAACCCTTAACCCCTAACCCCTTAAACCCTAATTCCCAACCCTTAACCAATTTAACCCCCTAAACCCCTAAAACCCTAACCCATTTAACCCCCTAAACCCTAACCCCATTAACCCCTAACCCTAATCCTTAAATTCTAAATCCCCTAACCCTTTAAACCTCTAAACCGACCCTAACCCATTTAACCCCCTAACCCCTAACCCTTAACCCATAACCCCTTAAACCCTAATTCCCAACCTCTAACCCATTTAACCCCATATACCTCTAAACCCTAACCCATTTAACCCCCTAAACCCTAAACCTCTAAACCCTTAACCCCTAACCCCTTAAACCTTAATTCTCAACCCCTAAACCCCCAAAACCTTAACCCATTTAACCCCCTAAACCCTTAAACCCCTAAACCACTAACACCTAAACCCCTAACCCCTTAACCCCTAAACCCCTAAATCATTAACGCTTAATCCATAACCCATTAACCCCTAAAATTCTTAATTGTTAAATCGCCTAACCCCTAACCCCCTAATCCCTAATCCCTTAACCACTAACTCATTATTCACCTAACCCCTAATAGTGCCTAAATCCCCTAACCCCTAAGCCCCCAAACCCTAATCCCTTAAGTCCACATTGAGAATTTATCCTAAACAAGAGCATTCGAAGGTTGAAGTACATGCTGTTAGACTTCTCCTCATACAAATTTTTTCACATACTCGGAGGTTTAAACAAGGAAGCAGACAACAACGCAAACAAAGGTTGCCTCCTCCCGCAAGGAGCCTTCAACAAAAATGATGAATTCCATTCTCAAATCCTAATTCGTTGAATTTGTAATCCTAAAGTGATGTACAACCAGTTCTTCCATGTCCTCATGACATACTATTCTGTCTTCGGCCTCATTTTTCAATGAGAAGATCCTGTTATGTTATCTGTGTTGGACCATTGCTTTATGGAAGAAGCGTGTGTTCTTCTCTCCTTCCCTCAACTAGTTGACTCCATATTGCTGCTTCCAGAGTATCTCCTCCTGTTTTCAGTGTTCTTCTAGTTGCATTACGAGTTGCCCCTCTTCTTCCACTATTAATTTTGATCTGCCCTCTGAGATAATCTGCAGTTGTACAGTCTCTATCTTATTCTTTAACTCCTCCTGGTATTTTAAGATGTTGCCAAAGTCCTCTTTGTTCCACTTCTTGATCCTTTGCTTGATCTCTTTTAGCTTGAGTTGGAATGTATGCATAAGATTTCTTCCCACCACTTCGTTGTTCTTCTACCATTCTTCGAGTTGCCCGAATAGCTTAGGGTCTCAGAGCCAAAATGATTCAAATCTAAAGGGATTATTTCTTGGTCTTGTTTTGAGGTCGATTTCTAGTCTTACTAGCCAATGTTCTGAGCCCATTCTGGGGAGAATGGAGGTTTCCATGTATATGTCTCTGAAGATGACCTGTTTCGAGACTAAGAACCGATCCAATCTAGACACAATCTGATTTTGACCTCCTCTCTAATTGTTTCAGGTGAAGGTTCTGTTGTTGGTTTGTAGGTCCACCATTTTGAGCTACAATATTGCATCCCTAAACATATCCATATCTAGGTCATGTCGGCGAATTCTTCCTTTCTTCTCTTCGAGGGACGTTATCATGTTAAAGTCCCCTCCTACTATCCATAATTCTTCCTGAAATTTTCTTCTCATACTAGCCAGGTTGTGGAGGAAGACTTCTTTCTCCCCTGGGGTATGAGGCCCATAAAACCCAGTAAGGAGAACCCAATCATTGGATCCTATGTGTCTAAAGTGCCCTGTAAGCATTCAGGGACTACTTACTCAATCCTGAAAGACGACTTCCGTTGGGTTCCACAAAATTGTTAGTACTCCCACACTTCCTTTATAGTCGAGTGCAATCACTTCATATGGTAGCTTGAAACTTAGAACTATCCCTTTAAGCTTGGCTTCATGGATCTTGGTTTCCTGGATGATCATAATGCTGCCCTTGTCTTTCCTCAGTCGCTCCTTCAAATACCATTGTTTGGATTTACTATTAAGGCCACAAATATTATCCATACCCTTTCCCTCCATATGATTCTTATTGGGCTGACATCACCTTAATGTCATGCCCATCAAAATCATCCATTGGTTGCTATGGTTGGTTTGTAAAACACCTACGAGAAAATATTCCTCGAGGGGGATATGACTATATTCACTTCCACTTGATTGAATTTTTCAGTTGTATGACATCATGTTGATGTCACTAACTATTGACTCTTTTAATTGACCTTTCCTCCTGGTTGATGTCACCATCTCATCAGGTCCAACTACCAACACTTGTCGATGGAGGGAGGCAAAATATTCCTCGAAGGGAAGTTTTTATGGAACTTCTTTGATGCCTTTCTATACTTTAACCCCCTAACAAAAATAAATTTTAAATACTACATTGGGTCTAAAATAAAGGCCTCCTAACACTTAAATGAATTTTTTACTCCTTGGAAAACCACCTTTCCACATGGTCACCATCTTCTTTTCCATATGGCACTACTATGTCATTGCATGACCCCTATTTTGGGTCCATGTTTTGTTTTCTACTTCATCCATGCA
Organism: Pinus albicaulis; assembly: GCA_034641835.2. NCBI lineage: Eukaryota > Viridiplantae > Streptophyta > Pinopsida > Pinales > Pinaceae > Pinus > Pinus albicaulis. The sequence continues at coordinate 868,044,803 of CM076573.1, read as the reverse complement.
TCCTCTACTAGCATCATCAATTAACATCATCATTCCCATCAATATGGTATCATGCTTATCCATCACCATTTCTCATTGGTGTTTTCCATAGGCTAGGGGTAATGATTCTATGAATGAACTACTCAATGGGTAAACTCCAAAATTTTGAAGGTAAACTTCCAAAACCTGACTAAAACCCTTTTTCATTCATCATTGAGTTCAGGACCCAAATGTTTTCACACTTGATTGATTTATTTCCCAGGTTTTCAATGCAACTCATGTGCCACACAAGTACCCCTACTCCACCATGTTACACGACATGTCACATCCTAGTACTAACACTAAGGCCACATGTAAACCATATAGGCGTAACATGCCTCTCCATTCCTTAAAATTCCTCAATGCATTATCTCTAAAACTAATCGATCCCTTAAGAAAACATTAGACCATCTATAACCTTTAATAATATCAAAAAGTCCAAGATTTAACCTTTAATAACTTTAACAAAAATTAAAACATTTATTATTAATCAAATAATATTTTTTATAAAACAGTTATTATTAATCAAATAATATTTTTTTTTGCATAATAATAATTATGATAATCGTAAAAGTTTTGGGATTTTCATTAAATTTCATTTTCCACCTCGCGCGCGTATGGCCAAAGAGGATTGGCGGGAAAAACCAGTCAAATCATAATACTCACAGGAGTTGATTATACATGATTTTCTACATTTTTCTGAATCCAGTCTCTAGGTATGCAATGCTGGCAGAGTTTTCTGAGTTTTACAGGTATGCAATGCTGGCAGAGTTTTCTGATTTTTACAGGTATGCAATGCTGGCAGAGTTTTTTGATTCCATGGAAGCTGCCATCAGATTGCTTTGGCTCCGCAAGACAATTAGTAGCTTCAGTAACATTTGTCCCCAAGTCGAAACAATGACCCACAAGTATGTCTCGGTTTAACCCACAGACTGTTTCTTTTTTCTCCTCTCGTACCTACAATGCTTATAACTAGAACACCGTAACAGGTATGGTACTAATCACTGCAGGGTCGATAGGCCAGTAAAGAGATTTAGGGTTCTTTCTAACTGCAAAGACCAATTTCTTTGAATGCGTGCTTCAATTCTATTGTATCATCAACTAATAGTAAACCCTAAACTAATTTGTAGGAGATTGATGTATCATCTGGCACAAATGAAGCACATTTTCCCCAAAGGATTGCTGTTGGAGAAGACCATGGCACCTGACGAGAAGACGTTGTGCATGAAGCCAGACTTGAAAATCACTCTCTTGCACGATGCAGTGCTAAGTGGCAAGGAAAATTCCTCCAAAGGAAACAACACATTGGGTTTTCGAAAAGCATTCCACAGCTGCTTAGTTTCATTTGTCAAGGCTTATCCCAAGGCGAGTTTACTCTTGCTATCTTGTATTATTTTTTCGGGGTTCTATCTTTTTTTGGTCAAACCTTTCAATAGCACGGGTTTTAACTTTGTATGTACATTGTATGAATTCATTACAATACAAGGAGATGATGTTCCAGAGGAAATCCTACAGAGCCATTCAATAGAAAATGTCAGCTAACTTCTCTAGTCTCCTCCCTACTTCCTCCTTTGATATGTAACAAGCTTTCCCCAGCAAGAGGTGCTTCTTCTACTCTGCCTGACAATCATTAAGGAAAATCCCAACCCTCTATGACGTATTCACTATTACCCAAAATTTTCCAGAGGCATTTTTCTCAGACAACCCTCACACTCCAGCCATCTATGGATTGATCATTCCCTGTGCCCTAGCAAGACCCAATTCTGAAGCCTCATTCTGAGGTTCCTAAAATAGTGAAAAAAAATGGTGGTGATGAGGCTTCGAGGAGGATTTAAACGCTGGCAGGGTTATAAAATATGCCTACTTTACCATCTAACCTAGCCCTTGTGATGCAATAGACAAATTTATAGATAGGGAAAAATTTTAATTTGCTGATCAGCTGATGCAGAATTGCACTGTTGGGGGCCATTATCCTTATCTTTATCATTTGGGTTCAGGGACTCATCATAGTGATTTAGAGTGAAGAATAGCTTGAGGAAGAAACTGAGGCAGAGGATCTAGGTGTCTTTGGAATTTCAGAGGATAGAACCTGATTGTATCCTAGTCCATTTGGATGATTTTTATCAAACACATTATATGAATTGTCACAACTCTTACTGATTATCCTAGTGTTAGATTCCTTCCTGAAAGCCTTCCCTGCTTCTGAATTCCATATCTTCAAGAAAAAAATTAGTGGGTGGGTTATTGCTGGGCATTGTCATCATATCCATTGTGTTACTGGTGTGATAACCAACATAATAATTAGAGGACATGATCAGTGATTCTCTGGAAATACGAGCTTCTGCTTCAAGTCTTGCATTTTCCCACTGTGCTTTGTGCCTCGTCAGAGCCAAGGCATCGTACCCCTGTGGAGCACTGGGACTAACTTCAGATTTAGGTGCATGGGTTGAGGGATCGAGACCCATCTTCAACAAATGCTTCTTCAAATGGGTATTCCAAAAATTCTTGATCTCGTTGTCTGTTCTCCCTGGTAACTATGAGGCTATTGCAGACCATCTGCAAGTACCACAGACATAAATAAACCAACTCAGTGATATAAATGAAATTGCTGATAAATGCGGATAGCTATAAAAATATTTATGTGCCATATATAAAGTACACGATTTGTAAAGCCACGACAGGAGTGAAGGTTATGAACACAACTTGTAAGGCCATGGCAGGAGTGAAGGTTATGGACAAAAAAAAATGGTTTTTCGAAACAACTCTCTTTTATAACATGATCGGTATAATATGTATTGCAAAATATTTTCAAATTATTAAATCTAGACTATTGAAAAACGATGAGAATTTGTAATGCCAAACCAAGAGTAAAGGTTATAAACCAAAAATTAATTTGGGAACTCTTAAATCTAAACTATTGAAAAAAACACATTGAGAATTTGTAATGCCAAAACAGGAGTGCAAGTTATACACTAGAAAATGGTTTGGAAACTCTTGGGATCATGTTATCAGATAGCATTGATGATTTTCTATGTGGTACTGTGCATCCTAAATTATGGTATCCATTAGCAAGAATATTTGTAATTAATCAATTACATTTCAGAGGGGTATGTTTCTGGGTGAGTTACAAAAGTACTAAATGCGACTAGGTGCTTAATAATGTCAATTAAAGACAACCTTGTTATGCCTTACCAATGAAGAAAGTTGTTATTCTTTATAAATGTTGCACAAAAAACCTGGTTGGCTGCCTTACACCTTTGAGCTGGGAAAAATGATCCTCACAGATAGGTGACTCATGACCTTGGAACTGCTATCAGTGAATCATGATAGCAAGTCATACAGCCTACCTTTTAAGCCTTAGAGTGAGGAAGCAACTGTGGGCCATGCTCAAGTACCCTTGCATCCAAATTAAAAAGATAAGAGCACCCAACTATAATCGTTGGCAACCAATCAGAGACTTCAGGGTTTTCAAAAAATGAGATACTATAAAAAGTACTTCCTTGCCCTGTTTCCTTTCTTAAGGCACATAGTCCTTTGTTATGAATGTGCTGCTGGCTGTCAGTTTCAAGCCTTCAGTAGGTTGAAATTTGACTTAGGGATAGATGGCTTCTAATATGACAAGATGACCCTAAGAACTCCTCTAAATGCTCTACTAGCATATACTAAGACTCTTTATTGTCCTATCCAATCACTATTTAAAATGGATGCCAAAGAGCCTATATTTTATGGCTCCTCCAGTCTCTCTCAAATTACCAAGACCCGAGATTGTCTTGCTTCTGCATACATGTACATCTCTGATTCCCTACTGACAGAATACCAAAAAAAAAAAAAAAAAAAAAAATTGATAGAGGGTTGTTACAGATTTGTTCTTTGTTTTATATTCTTTTGTGTAAGGATCACCTATTGACTTAACATCACGTTGTTATTTACCCAAAGATTTCTTGGTAAGAACTACAATACATGGAAGAAAAATATGTTGAGAATATTTGAGTACAAGTGATTGGTTGCTATTGTCCTAGGTAAAGATACTCGACCACAAGTTGTTGGTAGAGATTGGGACAAGTTTGATGAGTGGCCAAGTAGCTTGCAACTTGGGTTTTGGAAACTAAAGGCCATTCAGAGACATATAATTTATGTGTTATGTTGTTGGTATGTATTGTAATTGGTGCCATTTTGACATATTCACCCTGACATGGTATAAAGATGAACAAACTTTTCAGATTTTGTCTCTGGTGAATTGGAATATTAAAAGTACTTTTTTCATTAAAATTTTAATTATTTTTATGTGTTTTTTTAAAAGTGAGTCCATTGAGTCTGGTTTGATAGGTGTCCAGTTCAAAGACCAGTTCCAAGTATTAAAACTATGATTGGGAGTATTATACCTTGATATATAATATTGCCTATTGTTGATATCTTCATTAGAAGTCTTGTGTATTGATTAATGGATTGCCAGTACAGCTGTGTCTCATCTTCTATTTTGGTTTTCTTTTCGTAGTATTTTATATAAAAGTTGTCTATTGTTTTCATTTCCTAAGAAACTGCTAATACATTTTCTTTATTCTGACTGAACAACCCTCCAGTTTTTGCAAAGTGTGTAGCACTTCTCAAGCGATATCTCTTTAGGTGAGTTTATTCTAGTAGTGTTTCGTATAGTTCTTGTTCTATAGTAGAGATATGAAATAATTGGTTCCTTTTTCTTTTTACATTATGGCTCAAGTTTATATGAAAATATTCTATTGCTTCAGGTAGATACCATTAACAGATTTTTTGAATTGTAAAAAAGATGAAATGATAGACAGTTTTCTTTATTATGTAATCAAACACTTCAGTTTTGACGATACATATATTAAATATAGATATTCAATATGTATATACAGTTTTTTGTCATATGGTTGTCACATGTGAAAATACTGCAGGTATGCTTTGTGTGTGGGTTTGTGTCCATTTTTTAATTTCTTCTGAACATACGTTGCCAAAATAATATAAAATAAAGGATCGTTATCCTCTGTCATTTTCAATTGGGGATACTGAGCCAAATATATTTGCAAAATTTCGTCTTGTTGTTTCAAAATTTGATTTACTTGAACATACATTGCTAAAATAGTTATAAAACAAAATATTGTTTTTCTGTGTGTCATTTTCAACAGTTAATATAGACCCAATTGCATTTGAAAATTTTCCTCTGGCTATTTCACACATTTGATTCTTTTCCCCAAATATTTGATGGTTGATACAGGTATATACCTAGGATAGAGACTCTAGAGCAGATTGATTTGTTTTGTGTGAATCTAATTGCTGAGTGCAATGCCGTTAGCAACAAGAAGGCTTCTCCATGGGTACAGTCTACAAACAATCAGCATGTAGCATCGACTGCATCTATCAATTCATCTTCTCCAACGTCAACATCTGCAGCATTTGCTTCAGGAGCTCTTGTTAACTCATTGAATTATGTTTGTGGTTTGGTTTCATGACATATTCCAAGACATTCATTTCAGTCAGCACTGTTTGTTGGAAATTCTCACGCTAAGAAAAAAATCACATCCTTGAGAAGCAGATTTTTTGGTTCTCCAGTCAGTCCAGGTGGCACTGTAAGCAGAAGTTCTCCTGAGAATAAAGAGGCCACAAATTTGGCTATCACGAATATATTAGGTCTGGAAAAAATTAATGAGGAGAACAACAATTATATTGCTCTTGATGTTCTGAAATCAAGATGGATTGTGGATAGGAACCAGCAAAGTTGGACCCCATCTCCTGTTATGACGAACAGGTATTTCTTTCATTTATATTTGCTTCTCTTTTTTCAGGTCCTACATGAGCAACAAGATGAACATGTAAATGAGCTAGGTGATTTTGCTGCTTCCAAGTTAATTGGGCTATACGAAGTCAATACTTTTGTTGGTTTTTGATAATGAGATTCATCTATACATTGCCCTTTTGTTTTCTTTAAAATTCTGTGTCATTGGAGAATGTCAAAGTGCCGCGACACCCCCATGATGAGGTTGTTGCATCCTATTGGATGATATGTTGCACCCATAGTTATAAAAACCAAAACTGGGTTTTTGAATTGGCCCATCTATCTAAGCAGGTTTCAAATTGGATTAAATGAGGCAGATTTGGAAAGTAAAATACATGAAATCTTTATTAGATATAATTAACTCGCTTCACATCCATATAGCTTGATTTTCTTTGATTAAAGGGAATGCTTTTAACAGTTTGATCCAAGATGCTTGCTGTTAAGCTGGGAACAATAAAGAGATTTTAGCAGTCTTAATGATGGAGATGATAGCCGTAACCACCCTTGTCTATTTTCCAGCAGTACACACCTATTGATCCTTGAGTGTACTGTATAAAATTGATCCACAGTCCTCAATCATGTTTTCAATTTTTCTAATGCATTCAGTTTATCTCCAATAATTTCTAATTGAAACACCTTAATGTACAGAATCAGAAGTAAAATTTCTACACCACATCTTAATGTAACATATGAGATTGCTTTCTTTCCCTTGTTTCTTGGTACCAGTTCTGTATGTGTGGACATTGCCTATTGCATGGTTAGCTCCATTAAAAATACCATTCCTAGTAGACTGTTTCAGATTCCATACTCAACATATTTGGCACCTCACTTGCTTCAAGTTCAAGTTTACCGAGTGGACAATATTCAGTTTCTTAAAACATTTTGATGCATTTCTACTACACCACTGTAGCATTTTTTTTTACTGTAAAACTTGATCCTGAACATCCATCATAGCTTTTGCTATTTGTTCTCCATACTGCCTGCTCAGTTCCTTGTAACAATCCTTATGAGCATGAAAACAGAGGTACCTTGAAGAAATTGCATAACAGATTTTAGTTGCATGGTCCAAGCCTCTAAAACTTCACACAAGAGCTGCCACAGGTCGGAGGGTAGCCTTCAAGGTGACTGTAATTCAAGATTCTGCACAGTTCAAACTTCAAATTTCTTCACATAATACTACCTCTGCGGCTAGAAGAGAGGGACTTATACTAGGGCTCTTGGCCCTTAAACAATCCTCCATGGTTCTGCAATTCTGAGCCACACAGATCTGAAGAGATTACTGTAGGTCAGAGGTCTTTATTACCATAGATGGCTGCCAAAATAATTTGTTGTCCAATTTTGAGAAGGAATAACCCAAACAAATAACTCTTATGTCCTCCTCACCTCATTGTTTTGTGTTTTCCTGTGCTTGTCTTAACTAAGTGCTCACCAGGAAACCTATTCAACATGAGATCTATCCTTTCAGTCATGAAATAAAGTAGGAGTTCCCTCTGTTGAACCATATACAGAAATAGGTGAAATACTTCTGCTGCAATATTTAATGGTAGTGACTCACTAAGAGTCTTCATAATAAGCCATGTTTCTTAGAGTAACTGCCTTTAGGCAATGATTCTTTCATGGTGGATCCCAGAAGGTGCTCTTCCAGTCTTCTGATTTCCAGCTCAGTTAATATTGAATGGTCCATGACAAACCAAATCAGGTCTTAAAGTGTATTTCAACAAGGCTGGGTCAACTCCCTCTTACTTCGATAGATGAGGGGGTCATTATAGCTACAATTGTATGCCTTGAAAGTAGCTCCTGTTGGATATATAAAAGGAGTGACCTTGCTAGAATATAACCAAGGTCATGATCATGCAGCTTCCATGCATCATTTCAAATAACAAGGATATATCTGAGCCTTTCTTAATAGATTCATTAGGTCTTCTGTCAAGAATTGTGTACGTCCTTTTGATGACATGAGTCACGTGATTATCTAGCTTACAGTGAGCAACATACTTCTAGGAAGCTAAAGAATCGATGAGGTTATTCTTTAAACTGGTTGGATGAATATTTTTAGACTTCAGGGGTGAAGTATCCTTTGACAGAGACAGAGTGTTGTGGAAGCTTTGAAAAGATCGGATAACCAGATTTTACATCTTTCTTGTTTACATCCTTAATTGTGAACAAGACTATCAATTTACAGAGGTTACAATATTATCCAATCACTATTTAAAATGGATGCCAAAGAGCCTATCTTTTATGAATCCTCTAGTCTCTCTCAAATTACCAAGACCTGAGATTGTCTTGCTTCTGCATACATGTACATCTCTGATTCTTTACCGACAGAATACCAAAAATAAAAATAAAGATAAAAATTGATAGAGGGTTGTTACAGATTTGTTCTTTGTTTTATATTCTTTTGTGTAAGGATCACCTATTGACTTAACATCACGTTGTAATTTACCCAAAGATTTCTTGGTAAGAACTACAATACATGGAAGCAACATATGTTGAGAATATTTGAGTACAAGTGATTGGTTGCTATTGTCCTAGGTAAAGATACTCAACCACAAGTTGTTGGTAAAGATTGGGACAAGTTTGATGAGTGGCCCAGTAGCTTGCAGCTTGGTTTTTGGACTCTAAAGGCCATTCAGAGACATATCATTTATGTGTTATGTTGCTGGTATGTATTGTACTTGGTGCCATTTTGACATATTCACCCTGACATGGTATAAAGATGAACAAACTTTGCAGATTTTGTCTCTAGTGAATTGGAATCTTAAAAGTATTTTTTTCATTAAAATTTTAATTATTTTTATGTGTTTTTTTAAAATTGAGTCCATTGAGTCTGGTTTGATAGGTGTCCAGTTCAAAGACCAGTTCCAAGTATTAAAACTATGATTGGGAGCATTGTACCTTGATATATAATATTTCCTATTGTTGATATCTTCATTAGAAGTCTTGTGTATTGATTAATGGATTGCCAGTACAGCTGTGTCTCATCTTCTATTTTGGTTTGCTTTTCGTAGTCTTTAATATAAAATTTGTCTATTGTTTTCATTTCCTAAGAAACTGCTAATACATTTTATTTATTTGGACTGAACAACCCTCCAGTTGTTGCAAATTGTGTAGCACATCTCAAGTGATATCTCTTTAGGTGAGTTTATTCTAGTAGTTTTTCGTATAGTTCTTGTTCTATAGTAGAGATATGAAATAATTGGTTCCTTTTTCTTTTTACATTACGACTCAAGTTTATATGAAAATATTCTATTGCTTCAGGTAGATACCATTAACAGATTTTTTGACTTGTAAAAAAGATGAATGATAGACAGTTGTCTTTATTGTGTTATCAAACACTTCAGTTTTGATGATACATATATTAAATATAGATATTCAAGATGTATATACAGTTTGTTGTCATATGGTTGTCACATGTGCAAATACTGCAGGTATGCTTTGTGTGTGGGTTTGTGTCCATTTTTTAATTTCTTCTGAACATATGTTGCCAAAATAATATAAAATAAAGGATCATTGTCCTCTGTCATTTTCAATTGGGGATACTGAGCCAAATATATTTGCAAAATTTCCTCTTGCTGTTTCAAAATTTTATTTACTTGAACATACATTGCCAAAATAGTTATAAAACAAAAGATTTTTTTTCTGTGTGTTAGTTTCAACAGTTAATATAGACCCAATTGCATTTGCAAAATTTCCTCTGGCTGTTTCACACATTTGATTCTTTTCCCCAAATATTTGATGGTTGATGCAGGTATATACCTAGGATAGAGACTCTAGAGCAGATTGATTTGTTTTGTGTGAATCTAATTGCTGAGTGCAATGCCGTTGCCAACAAGAAGGCTTCTCGATGGGTGCAGTCTGCAAACAGTCAGCATGTAGCATCGACTGCATCTATCAATTCATCTTCTCCAACCTCAAAATTTGCAGCATTTGCTTCAGGAGCTCTTGTTAACTCATTGAATTATGTTCGTGGTTTGGTTTCATGACATATTCCAAGACATTCATATCAGTTAGCACTGTTTGCTGGAAATTCTCATGCTAAGAGGACAATCACATCCTTGAGAAGCAGATCGTTTGGTTCTCCAATCAGTCCAGGTGGTACTGTAAGCAGAAGTTCTCGTGAGAATAAAAGGGGCCACAAGTTTGGCTATCACGAATATATTAGGTCTAGAAACAATTAATGAGGAGAACAAAAATTATATTTCTCTTGATGTTCTGAAATCAAGATGGATTGTGGATAGGCACCAGCAAAGTTGGACCCCATATCCTGTTATGACGGACAGTTATTTCTTTCATTTAGATTTGCTTCTCTTTTTTCAGGTCCTACATGAGCAACAAGATGAACATGTAAATGAGCTAGGTGATTTTGCTGCTTCCAAGTTAATTGGGCTAGATGAAGTCAATACTTTTGTTGGTTTTTGATAATGAGATTCATCTATGCATTTCCATTTTGTTTTCCTTAAAATTCTGTGTCATTGGAGAATTTCAAAGTGCTGCGGCACCCCTATGATGAGGTTGTTGCATCATATTGGATGATATGTTGCACCCATAGTATTAAAAACTAGAACTGGGTTTTTGAACCGGCCCATCTATCTAACCAGGTTTTGAATTGGATTAAATGAGGTAGATTTGGAAAGTAAAATACATGAAATATTTATTAGATATCATTAACTGGCTTCACATCCATATAGCTTGATTTTCTTTGATTAAAGGGAATGCTTTTAATAGTTTGATCCAAGATGCTTGTTGTTAAGCTGGGAACAATAAAGAGATTTTAACAGTCTTAATGATGGAGATGATAGCTGTAACCACCCTTGTCTATTGTCCAGCAGTACACACCTATTGATCCTTGAGTGTACTGTATAAAAGTGATCCACAGTCCTCAATCATGTTTTCAATTTTTCTAATGCATTCAGTTTATCTCCAATAATTTCTACTTGAAACACCTTAATGTACTGAATCAGAAGTAAAATTTCTACACCACATCTTAATGTAACATATGAGATTGCTTTCTTTCACTTGTTTCTTGGTACCAGTTCTATATGCGTGGACATTGCCTGTTGCATGGTTATCTCCATTACAAATACCATTCCCAGTAGACTGTTTCAGATTCCATACTCAGCATATTTGGCACCTCACTTGCTTCGAGTTCAAGTTTACTGAGTGGAAAATTTTCAGTTTCTTAAAACATTTTGATGCATTTCTACTACACCAATGTAGCATTTTTTTTTACTGTAAAACTTGATCCTGAACATCCATCATAGCTTTTGCTATTTGTTCTCCATACTGCCTGCTCAGTTCCTTGTAACAATCCTTATGAGCATGAAAACAGAGGTACCTTGAAGAAAGTGCATAACAGATTTTAGTTGCATGGTCCAAGCCTCTAAAACTTCAGACAAGAGCTGCCACAGGTCTGATGGTAGTCTTCAAGGTGACTGTAATTCAAGATTCTGCACAGTTCAAACTTCAAACTGCTTCACATAATGCTGCCTTTGCGGCTAGAAGAGAGGGCCTTATACTAGGCCTCTTGGCCCTTAAACAATCCTCCATGGTTCTGCAATTCCGAGCCACACAGATTTGAAGAGATTACTGTAGGTCAGAGGTCTTTATTACCACAGATGGCTGCCAAAATAATTTTTTGTCCAATTTTGAGAAGGAATAACCCAAACAAATAACTCTTATGTCCTCCTCACCTCGCTGTTCTGTGTTTTCCTATGCTTGTCTTCGCTAAGTGCTCACCAGGAAACCTATTCAACATGAGATCTATCCATTCAGTAATTCCATAAAGGAGGAGTGCCCTCTGTTGAACCATATACAGAAATAGGTGAAATACTTCTGCTGCAATATTTAATGGTAGTGACTCACTAAGAGTCTTCATAATAAGCCATGTTTCTTAGAGTAACTGCCTTTAGGCAATGATTCTTTCATGGTGGTTCCCAGAAGGTGCTCTTCCAGTCTTCTGATTTTCAGCTCAGTTAATATTGAATGGTCCATGACAAACCAAATCAGGTCTTAAAGTCTATTTCAACAAGGTTGGGTCAAATCCCTCTTACTTCGATAGATGAGGGGGTCATTATAGCTGCAATTGTATGCCTTGACAATAGCTCCTGTTGGATATATAAAAGAAGTGACCTTGCTAGAATATAACAAAGGTCATGATCATGCAGCTTCCATGCATCCTTTCAAATAGCAAGGATATATCTGAGCCTTTCTTAATAGATTCATTACGTCTTCTGTCGAGAATTGTGTACGTCCTTTTGATGACATGAGTCACGTGATTATCTAGCTTACAGTGAGAAACATACTTCTAGGAAGCTAAAGAATCGATGAGGTTCTTCTTTAAACTGGTTGGCTGAATATTTTTAGACTTCAGGGGTGAAGTATCCTTTGACAGAGACAGAGTGCTGTGGAAGCTTTGAAAAGATCGGATAACCAGATTTTACATCTGTCTTGTTTACATCCTTAATTGTGAACAAGACTATCAATTTACAGAGGTTACAATCATATCAGCATAGCCACTGGACTGTTGAGTAGACAACTATACATAAGATGAAATCACACATAGAAAGGGTTGATGACATATATACAGGGATCTGTCCCTTACTGATAGGTCCATGATTTCATAATGGTTTTTGTTCCATTCCCTCTTGCAATCTGAATAGTTATATCAACCATGCTAAGAGTAGGTAGATCATAGCAAAACCACAGGTAGAAATTACTGGGCCACTTCCTTTATTAAGATGGTCATTAATTCTCTTGACCATAAGACAATAGATGACATTCACTAGAGAGATCATTATCCTTTATCAAGTATGAACACAGTCATGATTTTCAAGGGGAGGTAATCATGGTGCCATTTTCATTTAGGAGGAAAGATACTTCTACACATCATCAAGATCAAATCTTCAAATTGAGCCACCATCTTTCGACAGTTGGTTAGTGAGAACAAATTATATATGTAGCTTTCCCTTTGATATAAGTTTTTTGTAAATCTTGCTTCATGAAATGAAAAATAGGAAGTGATGGGGCATTTTTCCATGTAAACAGATAATGGAGGTGCTTTAGTATGTCGGGACAGATGCAAGCAATGCAGCGAATGAACAGAAGTAAGTTGCTATATTAAGATTCATGTTATAATCTGACCCTTCATCTTTTTCTATATTAAGATTCACTTCATCTTTTTCTAAAATCTGACAATGCCTATTATAAGTTAGTTGTCAAGAAATAGTGAAGCTATTACTTACTGTTATTTGTTGAAAGTTTTACTTACGGTGTTAATTAGTATTATTTGTTTCTGGATATGTTGTCTTAATTCATGCAGGTGTCTGGATGGACTCAAGACTATGAAGGTCTGAAATTTGAAGCTGGCTGTAGATCGTACATGTTGATCAGTGCCTACTAGCAAGCTGGTGTCTCTTTGGGTTGTGGTTGTATTTCTTGTGCTGATTATAGTTAATTTTCTTTATATGGCTTAATTTGTTTCTAGATTATTATTTATTATTAGTTTTTTGTGCAAGTCAAGCTACAAGGGTGTCACAAGCTAACTCCATTGAATTATTTTTTTATTAAGTTAAAAATAGGGGCTTGCATGATTTATATATTTTCCAATGATTATGGCATTATGTGTTGAACATTTTTAAAAAATCAATGCCTATTATACAATTTCAAAGAGTCCCATAACTCCTCACATAATTTTTTGAAGGGTTCTAGCTCAATGGAAGAGCACGTGCTATGCAGGAGGTTGAGGTTGGTGGTTCGATTCCACTGTACCCTAACATAAATTATTCAATGATATTGTAGATTTTTTTAATTAAATATTTTATATTGATTTATTTTAATGGTGAGATATTTTTCTGGATTCATTGTTTTATATTGTCTCCAGAGAGACAATATATAGGGTTAAAAACATTGTCTCCATAAAGACAATATGTCTTTAATTCAAACTATTGTCTTTGGAGAGACAATAAATGACACTGTCTCTAGAGAGACAAAAATGAAATTGTCTTTGGAAAGACAAAAATGCTTGTGTTATATATTGTCTTTATAGAGACAATATTTTAAGACAATTTAATTTTAAGACGATTTAATTTAAGACACCCCCTTAAAGACAATATTTAAGACAATACACAAGTTTTCTTTTGTCTCAAATTAAGACAATTTACCCAAAAATTGTCTTAAATATTGTCTTAAAACCCCTTTTATGTTGTAGTGATCCCTTTCTTGGTGCTCTTCCATGACTCTCATGGAAGCTACAAACGCGTCGACTGCAATATCAGTCTATATTCGGGGACTGAATTTCTCAAACCTCATGAATACATCAAATTTCCAAGACAGGAAGCAGATGAGTATAAGCGCACTTCAAGATGACTAAGAAGACGAGGATATGTGTTATGGGAAAACAAAAGCTATGAACAAAATATTTGGGACAATAGATTGCTGCTAATTTATAACATTGCCTACACAAGAAAATATACGATTATAAGATAGTGCTTTCGACCTGCCATCGTCATATTTGACTAGGATTGTGCCTAGTAACTTCTGGATGTAGGGCAGCTGAGTTTATCCCCACCAAGCAGTCGAACCCTCTTCCATGAATAAAATAGTGGTGAGGCATGTATTCTCTAACACGCAAAGGTTGAAGTGGGGCATACAGATGGCATGATTCTCTTTGGTTTTTTTTCTCTTATTCAACGTATTGGCGAATATCCGACTCTGCACACTCTGTCGCCGAAAAGATGAATTAAGTACTTTATCCGTTTTGAGTGCGAAAAACCATTTCGAGACAGGATAATTATCACGTGTTATCTCTATATTAATTGGCAAATGACATCAACCATTAAACCTAATCCGATAGAATTATATATATGCTTGTTTACGGCGGAGGAATGGTTCAGACGGTTAAAAGTGGTTTGAATTTGACCAAAAAAAAAAAAAAAAAAAAAAAAAAAAACGTGCAACGTGTATTAAATTTGAACTTCTATTCAAACTTTCTAAAAACTGTAAAATTATCGTTATACCGATTCACACAGTTTTGTCTACCAATAAATGATAGTAAGCGAAATTTTTGGAACCTTCCATGGTCATCAACTCAACATTGTTTTAAACTTGCTTTGCCGATCATATGTCTTCGCACGGCAACTAACCACATTCTACATGTCTTTGCAGATCATATATTGCAAATTGCAATTGAGCCCAAATCAATTTTTCTTTAATTAATAAAATTTGAAATTTCACAAATAATTTAATTCATTATAAAATTTATTTATGTATTATTTTATTAATTAAAATATTAGAATAATAATTTTTTATTAAAAGTAAAAAACTTAAAAATACCATCTTACTTTTCATTGTTATTATCAATTGTGTTCTTTCATAACACTAAATATTAATATTGTGAACATCGGTATTGGTATAAAATGGTAAAGGTCCAGAAAAGAAAAAATCATAAAAATTGGAAAAATATCTTTAAAAATCGATAAACATCGACAAAATTAAGATACTATAATTGTTTGTTTGTAAATCGACAAACATCAGCTAGGCTAAAAAAATTCGTGATTTTAAAATAAAATCAAAATGTTATCAAAATGTTAGCAACACTGCTAAATATGGTTGCGATCGTACACGGCTTATTCAATTCTCGGTTTCGCTCATGGTGTGGCACTATGAGATGCCCGTCCAATGGCCGTCTGTCTTGGTGGCACGGTCTTAGTTTGGAATATAGCTAATGCTCCGTTAACTCTTTAGTACCAACCTTAAACGATTTCCATGCTCTTTCATTGACTTGGAATAAATTAATATGTCATCCATAAATAGACTAAAAATCTTTAATAATTTATGACATATAAACGATTTCCATGCTCTTCTTTCATTGCCATGGAATAAATTAATATGTCATCCATAAATACAATAAAAAAATTTAATAATTTATGAATATGTCGTTCATCAATTCTCATGCCTCGTTCAAAAATTAGTCTGTCTTATATTATGGTCGAAGGTGTAATTTGGAAAATAATTTTTTTATTCTTATATGGTAACATAATTCATTAATTCTAGATAAAGGGTATTTATTCTTCATTCTGACTTTTTTTCAACTATTTAAATTCAATACATAGACTTCAATGTTCGAACCGTATTATTTCACAAAAGGAATTAATGTTCCTTAAGCTGAAACACTTGAAATACTTAATGTATGTACCATTTTCTCAACAATACTTCCCATTGCATTTGTATTTCATTTAATTTAGGTGTATTTATTCTATAAGGTATTTGTCATATTAAGGTAGTATCTTGCATCAAATCAATAGAAAAATCTGTATCTTTTCTTGGTGGATAATCTAGTATCTCTCCAAATACATTTTCAAGCTCTTGTAACACTATATATAATACGGATATGTTTAGATATTTGATGTATAAGAAGAATCTTTACAACATGGAATCGAAAAGGCTCCCAAAAATTGCTTCTAACTATAGTCAAAACCTTCACCTTCACCTCAAGCAATGGTGGCATAAGGATGCCCAGTCTTGGCTCAACCATTAGGGAATTAAGGAGGAGCTCAGTATGGGAAGCACATATAATGTCAAAAATACTATTACCTCCAAGTTTAAGGACAAGATGTTGGAAAATCAAGAGCTGGAGGGTAAAACTAAGCTAAGATACTATAAGTAGGTGATCAACCCAACCCTTGATAATCTGAATTATCTCTTTGTATTGTCCAACAATAAGATGAAAATGAACATCGCTAGGATAATAAATAATTCCCATGAGCTTCGGAGTGAGACCGGGCGGTGGTCTATTGCCAAGACTCCTTGGAACGATAGAATCTGCCAGATTTGTAATTCTAAGCAGGTGGCAGATAAAAAACTCTTCCTTTTAGATTACCTGACTCTTACTCACATCCGCTCTCAATTCCCTAACATCTGCCACACTTCCAATATTGTTAACCTATTAAGCCAACCCACCTATAGCGAGCTTGGAGCGCTTATTTCCCTTCTCTTTGACCATATAAACAAGATTTTGAATAATTAAAATTAGATTCTTTCTCCTGTCTTTAGGTCCGATAGACCGCATTGGGTTTAGCGGACGGTAACCATCATCATCATCATCATCATCATCATCACTAAAACATGTCTTTAGCTATAAGGATGTAATCTCTATTATAGAAATGCATCTTCGAATTCTTTGTGCATTGCTTTGATTTCCTTTGAGTATAGCAAAATAAGTAAAGATTTTGTTATGAAAATCTAGAACAACATAATAATTCTCGAGACAATCCATTTCAATTAGGATATCATAAGTTCCCAATGATATGATATTCAAAGGTAGATTTATGTCCACTCCACTAATATTTATAGAACAACTATTGGCACTAGCAATGATCCCTCTCTTTGTTCGAATGACTATTTGAAATAACCATGATATTTCAAGTTTTTTTTTTTTTTTTAAATCAAATGAAATCTATCCACTAATTTAAGATGAATGTTATTATGGATTTATCCTAAATAAACCAAAATAAAAATAGGTTGATTTATAAATATTACCATCCACCTCAAGCATGTGGCACTGATGTGTTCTCTTTCAATCCTCTATGTTTGCATATACTTTTGAAATATTTCACTCATATCATCCAATATTGTAACCTCTTGAATATAATGCAATTTCCACATTTTGTTATCTTTGTGAGGATAATTTCTGTATAAATGGTCTCCTTTACATCTCCAACATTTCAGTGGTGGTATTATTCCTCCTCCAAACAAATCTTTGATTTTGATTTCATTTTGAGCATGCTAATTTTGTTTATTTTCTTAAGGAATTTTCCTTTCATAGGTTCTTAAAAACCACTCTTCCTCTAATCTAATTTTTTATTTTTCTTATCTCTCTAAGGCTCTTGAAAATCCTCTTTCATTTTTTTTCTTATCATGCAAATATTTGAATTTTCTAATGGTTTTACCTAAATTCTTAGGCTCATCTATTTGAATCTTATCTTTGTAAAAATATGGAAGTCCACTTGAGAACCTCTCAACCTTTACTTTCTCCTCCTTGATAAAATTAACATACCTCAATAAATCTAAGAACTTTCTTTCCTATTCCTCCATATTTATGCTTATTGTCATGAGTTCAAAAAATTGTTGCATATTATTATGATAATGGTGCGCTAAAGGATATGTTCTTAGAAATATTTCTTTGATTGCTTCAAAAAATTCATTTCTTCAGCAACACTCTTGATGTGCTTTAATATTCCAACCACATAGAAGAATTTCCTTGTAAATGATATATGGCTAATTTAGTTTCTAAGTTAAATGAATAGTTATGATATTAAACATAATATTTAATTCTAGATAACCAAATTTCAACATCAAATCCTATTTTAATTCAACCATCAAAGGTAAGTAGCTTGAGCTTCCTAAAATCGCCTTGCAAATTATCCAACTCATGTCGTTTTTTCTTATGTCTAATAAGAGATATTTTTTGGGATGATCATAGAATTATTAGATGCATATCTCTCCATAGATGAACGGTTGGTTAAATGATGATACCTATGGGATATACAGGTACTTCATAAATTCTTGGATCAGTTGTATTAATTACTTCTCAAACCAAAATTATGGATTGACCATTGGATCCATTCTTCATTACATTATTATTTTCTATTCATCCTTCTTTCCAAGTTATGAGCTAAAAGTTATGTGTTTTTTAAAATTTAGCCCATATTTCGAAGTTACCCATGTAATGTTCTAGAAGAGGTTCTATTAGTTATCTAAATATTAGTATGGTCATATTTCAACTTGATTTTCTCAGTGGAATTTATTGTTCAATATTTTTTCTCTTGGATACTTTCATGCCCCATGTTGAGCTTTGGATAGGGAGATATGGTTCTTGGAAGTAAAATGGTACCTTGATTTTCATTAACTTGTTCTAATTGTATCCTATTCATAATAAGTATAGTTTACTAGTAGGGTATCTCATTAGAAATATCTCTTTGATCTATTTAATTTAATATTTATATTTTGTGTGGTGTTAGTACAAATAGGATCATTGAGATTCACCATTAAAAAAATACTATTTATTCCTTCCATATATTCCCTAATGTGTATGACCCAAAAAATCATTACAAAATTTGTTATATTCTCACCATGACATGAAAAATATGGCCTACTTACATGGCCTTAACATGGAACTAATGTCTAGGTGGAATACTATCACCATGCCAAGTAATCCTCCTCTATCACCTTCTCTGTATTACTACCACCCAACCTCCTTATCTCTCATTTTCACACTATTTCACCTTATTTCTCCTTTTCTAGCTACCTTAGCTCTTCTTTTCTTTATATTTTATTTCTTTCTTTATTTACCAATTGTTAGGCTAAATTCCAAGTTGAAACTTGGAAAAATTTGATCCATCTATAAGATGTGAAGGTCCCATTCTATGCTCGTACTTCATACTCCTTACACATGATCCTTAATGGTCTTCGATGCACACAATTAATGATGGTGATCCACCCTACCCAAATCACTGACTATCTTAGATCCTATAATACTAGTGTATCCCCCTTATTTTTATTGTTAGTTTAGTTCCCTTATTGTATTTTTGTTCCCCATGGAAGCCCATGGTACCTTGATTTTCATTAACTTATTCTAATTGTATCATATTCATAATAAGTATAATTTAAAATTAGGGTATGTCATTGGAACTATCTCTTCGATCTATTTAATTTAATAATTATATTTTGTGTGGTGTTAGTACACATAAGATCATTGAGATTCACCATTAAAAAAAATACTATTTATTCCTTCAATATATTCCCTAATGTTTATGACCCAAAAAATCATTACAAATTTTTTTATATTCTCACCATGACATGAAAAATGTGGCCTTCTTACATGGCCCTAACATGGAACTAATGTCTAGGTGGAATACTATCATCATGCCAAGTAATCCTCCTCTATCACCTTCTATGTATTACTATCACCCAACCTCCTTATCTCTCATTTTCATACTATTTTGCCTTATTTCTCATTTTCTAGCTACCTTAGCTCTTATTTTATTTATATTTTCTTTCTTTATTTATTTACCAAATGTTAGGCTAAATTACAAGTTGAAACTTGGAAACATTTGATCCATGTATAAGATGTGAAGGTCCCATTCTATTCTCATACTTCATACTCCTTACGCATGATCCTTAATGGTCTCTGATGCACACAATTAATGATGGTGATCTTCCCTACCCAAATCAATGACTATGTTAGGTCCCTATAATACTAGTGTATCCCCCTTATTGTTATTGTTAGTTTAGTTCCCTTATTCTTATTTTTGTTCCCCATGGAAGCCCAATATTGTTATTGTTATTCCCTTATATTATTATTGTTATGTAAGCTTTGATTATATTGTAACCCTTTAGAATCATATATATACCAAGGAGGTGTAAGAACCCCTTCTAAAATTTACCCAATTTCATTGGCCTGCAAGGGTAAACATGAGACAAAGAGTTAATATGACATGACCCAACCTCCTAACTTCAATTAAGGAAGTGGGGCCTAGAAATAAAAAATGATTGAAAACTCATAACATTCCTAAGGGCTACAGGACACTCAACGGCCAGAGGACCACCAAAGGTGACTAAACCTTGAGCTGGGGCTCCTTTTCACTAACCTAGGCTCCCAAGTGCAAGCATGGAAAGGCCTCGGTGTGGTTTAGGGCCTTGAACCACATGCACAATAATTCCTGAGTCTGTTTGTGGCTGAAATTGTCCATTTCAGAAGATGTGGTCACGAGATTTGAGCCATAATTATAGGTCAGACTCTAAACCGCTTCCCAAATCTACCTGAGACTTTCAAGAATCATTAATTACTTGATAACAAGGCTAAATATTCAAACTGTAATGCAGAACTTGACCTAGATTTCTTAGAACGTAACATACATTTTTTTAAACACATGGAATCCATGTAAGCTACATGTCATGAATGCATATCTGATCATAAAAGTTTGAGACTCATCTAAGAATCATCAAGAAGGCCCTTTGCCTTCTCCACATAGCTGCAAAAGAACTTATTAGTCCATACATTCATTACCTAATCAATGGTTAAACAATTCATGACAAGAGACACAGAATATACACATCATAGAAACAACATATAACCAGAAAAATAATATTAATAATAATAAATAAATAAATAAAAGCATATAAACAATGGAAACTTGGCCATAATATCACGAATATAATCGCCACAAATATACATGAATCACAATAGAAGAATACTTGTTATTAACATATGAAAATACCAACCAAGTCAGGGAATTCCATGTATCACTCGACCATAGATTAGGCTAAACCAAACATCTCTTGAACAACCTTGTGCCATATTCCAAGCATGAATGTGGGATTTCATGGAATAAACCAAACAAAACTAGACCACAGATTCAATGGGCCAAACCACCTCAACCCTCAACCATTGATTCCACGTCATAGTTGTACATTGTTAACACGAACCAGATCGGTCTCTACCCAAGTTTTTCAGGGATATAGGAACTAGTATCTCAACCCACAACCTTCCAGGGCTCTAACGATTTTGTACAACCCAACTCTAGGGACTAGTAACTAAAACCATGAAGGTTTCTTGAGATTTTGTTCCAAACTAGGCTCCAGGGATAGTAACTCAACCCAAGTTATGCTAGGGCTTCCAGAGTGTTTGTTCCAACCCACCGCTATAAGGAATTATGAGCACCAACCAAAAACAAATCAAGTGCAAAACCCCACAACACCATGTCCATCCAAGAAATGGAAAGGAAAGGCTTAAAACATTGTCAATCCAGGAAAATCTCAATGTTAATGACAACACATTACCAGAAAACCACATGCATATAACATGCGTCCATAAATCAACAAGGAATTCACACATGCAATATGTTACCTACAAAGAAATCTAGTTGTAGTTGTTGATCCACCTGTTCCCTTGAATTTTCCTACTTTCCTTTTCCTTCTTTCTCCAAATCCAATGTATTCCAAAGTGCTCCAAGGATTCTCCAAGAATAATTTGAGTGTGCAAGAGTATGAGAGAATGAGAGAATGAATGAGAGAGACAAATATTGAACTGACAAAAAGTTGTGAGCTGATCATTAGAAGCCTTTTTATCATTGAGGCCTCCATTTTCTTCATTTTCCTTCATTTTTCCTTAAATTTCCCTCTCATGGAAATATGTGTCTCTTCACCTTCCTTTTCACTTGTTTTACTATATTTTCATAAATAAAGTGCCAATTAATGCCACTTTTCCTTTTTCAATGCCTTTTCCAATTTACATAGCCATAAATTAATCAAAAATGATACCCATTAGTATGTTTTACCCAACATTCATCTTGGAATACGTGTCCCATGACATTTGTCTTATTTTTATTTACACAGGAAATCAACCACGGGTTGTTATAGATCCATCCCCCTTGGGGGAATACCGTACTCAGTTTTTAAGGGAACTTACAAATAAAAAAAACAGATGTTTCCAGTGGATTTTTATAATACAGTTCACTGCAGGATTTGCATCATATCATAATACTAAGACCATGACCATAATACCATGAACACAATACCAATTATTGGATCTTTATAACACAACTTGATATAGTATTTACATACATATGCATATATATAGACATAAAAAAAACACAACACCAAACGCATATATCAAAATACATCTTCTCGACCAACAAATAGAGAAGGATATATAATCTGCATCTTTTCAGCCATCTCCCATGTAGCTTCATCGGGCGCAAAGAGCTTCCACTTCACTTTAATTTACTCGATTCTAGAGCATGACCATATTTCGTAGAAAAATGCACTAAGGTTTTGGCTGGAATTCTCCTTATGGTTTTGCATGCAATAAACATGAATAAATCACATGATCAACATCCTTCACATATATTTTAAGCAATGAAACATGGAAAACATCATGGGCTTTCATTGTCAAAGGGAGTGCAATTTGGTAGGCCTCTGATCCAATCCTCTCAAGGAAATCGATATGCTCATAATATCGAGGTTCCATCTTATCACGTGATACAATCCTCAAGGAGCCCATCTTGGGCTTGATGTGCAAGCACAAATTCTCCCCAAACCCAAACTCCCCAAATACCTTATGTTGATTTGCATAAATCTTATGCTCGTCTTGTGCTACTTTTAGATTCTTATTGATAACCTGAATTTCCTATTCCATCTCTAGCAACATATCCAGTCGAACTAATACCCTGTTCACTGAATCAGACCAACTAATAGGATCATTATAACTCTACCCAAAGTGCCTCAAATGGAAATATCTTTAAGGAATACTGATACCCATTATTATATGCGAACCATACTAGTGGAAGATACTCTTCCCACTTCCATTATTGATGCATGACATACATCCTCAACATGTCCTTAAGAATCTCGTTAACCCTCTTTATCTTCCCATATGTATGCAGATGATAAGTTGTATTGAAATCGAAATATCTCTGCAAACCTACAAAAAAATCTTTCAAAAACATGGAAGTGAGCTTGGAGTCTTTATATGACACTGTATTCTTAGGAATACCATACAAAATCGGTATCTCCATAATGAAAATAAGATCTATGTCACTAGTTTAGTATGTAGACTTAACTACGATGAAATGAGCTGCCTTGGTAAACCCGTCAACCACAACCATAAAAGAATCATACTACTTCAATGTCCTTAGAAAACTTGTAATAAGGTCCATGGAAATGACCTCCCATTTCCACTTTGGAATCATAATCGGTTGCAATAAACCACCTAGATGCGTACACTTTGATTTTACATGATGAGAATCCAAAAATTTCACAACATGCTCAACCACCTCCTTTTTCAAGTTTTACCGACGGTAAAAATTCTTAACTGTTGTCAATCTTTTCCGATATCCTGGGTGGCCTGAAAATGGATTGACATGAAATTCTCTCAAGATAATATTATTAAACTAATTGTTGTATAACACATATATTTTCCCTAAATTTGACCAAACCATCTGTCGTGAGATGATAATCCGCATCCTAATCACTTGTGCCCTGTCATTGTAATTTGTGCTTAAGATGCTAATACTTGTCATCATGTTGTCGTTCCTGCAAGTATATCCCATATGAACTCATAGTTTCAATGTTATTTACATACACTCTTCTGCTAAAAGAATATGCAACCATTTTTTCCTTCCCTTAATGTGCCTTCTCTTCAATTCAAACTCACTAAGAGTGGCCAACCACCTAGCTTACCTAGAATTTATATTAGGTTGGTCAAACAAGTACCTCAACCCACTGTGATCACTCATTGAAATGAACCTCCTACCAAGAATATAATGTATCCACTTATTCAAAGCATGGATGATAACTTCCAACTAAAGATAATGAGTCATGCTGCTCGTACACATTCAATTTCCTTGACTCATAGTGTACCACCTATCCCTCCTACATCATAAACCCACCAAGTCCTCTCTTGCAATAATCTGTACATACCACAAACTCTTTATCGAGATCTACAATCTTCAAGACTGAAGCATTTGTAAGAAAATGCCTCAATTGCTCAAAACTTGATGCACATTCCTCTGTCTATTCAAATTTCTTACCTTTTATCTGTAAAGATGTAATATGATAGGAAATCTGTGAGAATTTCTTGATGAACCACCTATAATAACCTGTTAAGCCCATAATTGATATGATCTCATCCACATTCCTAGGAGTCTCCCACTCCATTAAATATTTGATATTTTCCAGTTCCAATACTATACCATCCTTGGAAACAACATGTTCCAAGTAATGAACCTTTGTCTGAAAGAAACTACATATACTATGTTTGGTATACAACTACTGTTCTATTAACAATATTAACATTTTTGCTAAGTGTTCTGCACTTCCTTCCTCATTATCAGAATATGTCAATATTTCATCAATTAACTGTGATTCGGGAGAAAAATTCGATAAAATGTTAGTAATATGCAGCTAAGCCCATGAAATAACATATGTCTTCTACATTCCTAGATACTGACCACTCCATGATAGTTTTTTGTTTACAGTCCACCAAGGGCCAATGCCCTTCCAACCAATCCATCCCTACTGATAGATCATAAGAACCCAAAGGTAGGATGTTGATATCTTTGTTTATATGTTGATTACTTATTTCTAAGGAACAATTTATCACTTTGGAAATTACCCTTGTCTTTGCCTTGGTGGCTCACTATACCAGCCAAGGGTTCTTAAAATTCTGAGTTTGTAAAGTAAAATTTTCAACTATATTTGGAATGATATAACTTAAACTTTCCCCAGGGTCAACCAAAATAGATATAGGTTGGGAAAATAACTTACCTTCAATTTCTATCATGGTCGGCTCATAGTCTACTTTTCGACATTTCAACGCTGAATTGATCCTTGCTATGTTTCTAGCCACATCCCTAGTAGTAGATGCCTCTTATAAATTAACTACAGATTCCCCTTTACTCCGATGGGGACAATTCTTATAGTAATGAGCCTCACTGCGGCCCCAACGCTGCAATGGAGGTTTCTGGTTTTGACCATGGTAAGGCCTGCAAGATGCTTTAGTGGGTTTGTCTTCTGCCTGCCATTTGGGTCTTGGTTGGATCCTTCCCGTTTTCCTATTTGATATTTTTTTTGCAGATTTTTTGAAACCATTGGGTCAGTTACTCTTAAAATTCTGAGTATTCTTTTGTCCTTTCCTTGGTAGCCAAAATTTGCTGGAATCCATTTTTTTTCAACTGCTGATAGCACATGCATGCTTTTCTAATCACGTCATCCATGTTTTTTGGATTTAAGAGCTCGATTCTTTCTTTCATATGAGCTGGTAATATACTCAAAAATAGTTGTACCTTTTCTTTCTCATCCCACAGATAGGGTACGTATCTTAACAAGGAATTTAATTTTCTTATAAATTAATCCATGGTCATCTAGCCCAATCTTAGATCGCCGAACTCCCTTGATTTTTCATCATAGAAACGTTCTGTTAAATATTTATCTTTAAATTACTACTGGAACTCATCCTAGGTCACGGTTTGATCTTCTATACTTCAAACATTTTTAACTTCTTCCCACCACAATGTGGCTTTTTCTCAAAGTTGGTAGATGGCCAAACGAGCTCTAAGTTTACTATTGTATTCATAGACTTGGAAGTACTTATTCATGTTAATAAGTGAGGCCTCCGCCACATCCTCAACTTCTCCATCAAAGGTAGGAGGTTTAATTTTCCTAAATTATCCTTGTAATTCCATCTTATGTTTCTTCATTTCCTGTTGTTCTGAGATATTTCCTCACTCTGCCTCAATATATGCCCTTCTCTTGTTACTTCATTGTGTCTAGCTTCCTTCAGGATTTTCGTCAGCATGTTGTTGATGCTCACCTTTAGTCTTAGTGCTCCATTCAGGGTTGAGCTGATAGGTGCTGTGATTCTGCCTGTCAGAAAGGCTCTTTAAAATTCTCTCTTGCTCACGCATCAATATCTCATTGTCACCCATAACTCGAGCCATCTCATTTTGTAACTATTGGAAAATGTCCAACAATCAATTAGATTGACGTTGCTTCTCCTCCAACAATCGACTGGTTTGATGGTATTGGTATGCACTTAATTGTACCCACATCTCTGGGTTGTTTTTTGGATTTGGTAGGGGATTACCTCCTCTTGCAGCTTTGGGTGTTTGGTTTACAGATCCTCTCCTCACCACTGTTGGTCTCCAGTATGCTTCTTTGTAGTTGTCATTGTGCATAGTTTTTAATTCACTCGTTATTATCATTATTAAGATAGTTTTCCCATTCATTCTGACTGTATTAACTTCGCTCTATACCACTTGTGACGTACAAATTATTTACTTTCCATACCATCATTAGCATAACACAATTTTTTTAAATTAGAACTACAATGACATGCAAATATTCCAAATTTACTTGGTCGAATGGACTTACAATATATATATATATATATATATATATATATAGTTATATAGTTTCATTCTTTTGAAATTAGAACCAAACATAATCTTAATAACATTATTATCAAAGATATACATCGATTTATATTATTCGCATTTACATGGATTATTAACATTGTACTTTGCAATCTTGGTTCCAATATTGGAGTGACCTCGCGATCAATCCATCCATACACTTCACACTTGCATTAATCATCCTCTAGTGGTATTCACATTCCAGTGTTTAATACCATTCATGTTTTCATTTAATGTTTCTAAGTCTCGCCACCAGATACCACCTACAAAGGTTAGATATTTCAGTCCGTGACCTGACCATTAAGTGTTGGCAGCCCTTTATAACTCATCGTTGCATTCTCACCATTATATGCCCGTCCCTCATGTCGGTAGGTGGCATCTTCGTGGCCCTTAGATCTGGAAGGAGTGATCCGATGGTCATGTTTACTGAGGCAGGAGTTAGGGTAATGATAACCCCACCCTCCGTCTCATACTACCTATCATTCTACTCTCGCAAGGCACTTGAAAAACTCTGCAATTTTAGAACCATGGAGATATCGATGGCGGTGACAGGTTACAGTGCCAGTAGATACATGGCTGATGTTCTTATATTGAGTTTTCACGGAGAAATTCTCTTTGTAAACCCTCGCAATCGTTCTATTTTAACATTTACTTGGTTGTCTTACTGTTGCAGAGTCACGGCTCCTTGCCCATTGCTGGAGAATGAAGGTTTCTAAGCTCTCATCGCCTACAGAGGTCTCCCTTCTAACCAAAACAGGTATAATGATTAAAATATGGTTATGCTTTTTTGACTCTCTTACTATTGGCGAATTCAGGAATTGCTATGTTTTTCCTTTCATTTTAATTTCCTTCTTTGTTGTATTGTGAATGCGAGGGTAAACACCCCAATGGAGAACCCCACCGTAGCACCCCTCGTAATTAACGGTTCGACCCAGTTATTAGGTAAGGTTCATGGAAAATATTGAGTCTTTCTGTTTCCTTTACGTTATGGTTTCCTTGTTGCAGTCTGAGGGTCAACCCGCCTGTGGTTGTGGCAGGTGTAAGGCATCTCTCCCCTTTTCGCCCGTAAGCATATCTGCCTCGGTAATCTCCAGGTGAATCCCATGGCGATTATGATTTTTTATTTATTTTTGGCTTATGGAAGCCGTGAGGCCCTACTCATACTCGTATGTCTGGAAGTATGTACTCCTATTGAGACTTTGAAATGTAATTTATTACCAACCAAATTGTATATAAACTCGTTAAGGAATATTGACTGTACTGTTTGAACTATACAGAGCGTTTTAACTTCTGTAACATTGTATAAATTCTTTTACATGGTAACTCATACATGGTCTATCATTTTTTCGCAGCATAACGTTTATCTTTGGTGTTGTTTTGATTTTCCGGTGATAAGTTCTCTATTTTTCATGGGGTTTGTCTTCTGCCAAATATTGTTATGCAGAAATGCTATATGATGAGTTTTCACGCTGCTTTTGCCACACAGTCGGTAGTTAAATTCATATTTGAGAGTGATATAACTTATCCGTTTATTTTTATTACTATGACGACAGTTATAGTAAGTAAGTAATTGCAATTTGTGTATTTGATCTTCTGTTCACTGTGTTATTGTTGGAAATTAATTCCAACTGCTGAAGTCAATCAACAGTAATTGTAGAGTAAATGATCAGTGACACATTGAAAGCCTTAGCAAAGGCAGTTGCCTGGGATTTGATCCCTTTGATATTTTATACAAGGCGGTAGCCATTTTATTAACAACAGAGTTAAATGCCAAGACTCAAAGTCTCGCTAGCAGGCAGAGCTTTGATTACAGGGTTGAATCAGGCTTTAAAAGCCTTACCAACAAAATCGGCAGAGTAAATAGCAGAGGCGGTAATCGCAAGTTTTAACTTGCAAGTGTCTTGTTGATGTGGCGAGTTCCGCAAGCGGAACAAATATACATATACCACAACCCTTTTGTTTTGGGCCGATGCGATCACATAAATCGCATGTATTTTATTATGATCGCCCTCCCACCACAGCCGAGGCCCGTGGGTCCACAAGACCACACAGCAGTCAACAATACGATCGCAAGCATTGGATCGCAAGTATTGAATCGAGGATGTTTTGTTTGGGCCCCCGATTGCATTAACCAAAGGGCAGACCCGATCTATTTTATATGACGGGTTTATTTGTCAATCGCATCCGATGCTCCATCGACAATCGCAAAGTTCATTTGGACCGTGCTTTGTGTTAAAGCCTGGACCCGACGGACTTTACCACAGCGCAGTTAATTGATTAATCGCATCCGCGATTTCAATCGCAATCGGCGGATCATGCGATTTGGTTGAAGTTCCGGGCCCGACGCTGTTATATGGTATGTTGTATTTGTTATATCGTGTCCGGTTTTCAAATCGCAATCGCAAGTTTCATTTGGTAGTGTGTTATGTTATAACACAGACCCGATTTTTTTATAGGACAGATTTAAAACAAGTCCATCGCATCCGTTTGCCAATCGGTGATTGAAACTTTTGTTATGGCACATTTGTTTGTTTTAACATGTGGACCCAATGGTTTATATGTTTTGTTTTTATTTTATAATATATGCGGTGCATATATAAAGAAAAGGTCCGAGAGGCAAATGCAATTTTTGTTTTTGTTTTCAAATAGAACAGAGTCGTTCTTTTTGCACAGCAGTGCGTTATTTAAAATACACAGCTGTGTATTTGTCCAGAGAGACAGAGTGTTTGTTTGAGAGACAGGAAGGTTTTGTGAACTGTGTTTGAAGCAGTCACATATTTTGTGCATCCCTCTAGTGAGGAAGAATTTGTAACAATTTTTCTGGAATAAAAGTTTGTTTTCTGAGTTGAAACTCTGTCTCCTGTGAGTAAATTCAAATTTCTCTGTGTGAAAGAGAGGAGTTTATTCTCTCTCCATTGTTATTCTGGAATTTTCAATATTCCAACATGGTATCAGAGCTAGTCCAGGCTCTTTGAAGATCAAAGAAGCTGAAGGAAAGGAGTTCTTTGCTGCAGTAGCTTCTCCAGCAGTGTGAAGACTCAGCCAAAAGAATCCAAAGGTATTTCTCTATATAGTTTTGTGTTACTGTTGTAGAATATTCAGTTAATTTTAAAACACATAGTCAAGTGTTTTTGAATCATAGTTAAGAGTGCAGAATGGCTGGAGCCAGCACTGGTATGGGTATGGGAAATATCCATCTCCCAATGTTTAATGGGAAAAATTATGACTACTGGTCAATAAATATGAGAGCATTATTTGTCTCCCAAGATTTATGGGAATTTGTTGAGGATGGATTTGAAGAACCAGCAGATGAACTTGAGTTTAATATGTTAACTCAGGGAGAAAGAGAGATTCTGAAGAGAAATAAGAAGAAAGACTCCAAAGCTCTCTTCTTTTTGTATCAAGCAGTGCATGAGAGTGCGTTTCCAAGGATAGCAGCAACCAAGAGATCCAGAGAAGCATGGGAAACTCTCAAGACAGCCTATCAAGGCATGGAAAAAGTGAAGACAACAAAACTTCAGTTACTGAGGAGAGACTTTGAGACTCTCTGTATGAAAGAGTCAGATACTATTGACTCATTCTGCACTCATGTGATTGGAATGGTCACACAAATAAGATCTCATGGAGAGACTCTTGAAGACAAGAGGATTGTGGAAAAACTCCTGAGAAGCTTACCCTCAAGATTTGATGTGATTGTCACCACCATAGAGGAGACTAAGGATCTCACAAAGTTTTGAGTGGATGAACTTCATGCATCACTGATGACCCATGAACAGAGATTGGGTAGAAGTGAAAAATCATCTCTTGAGCATGCCTTTAAGACCCAGATGTCCTTCGGAAGAGGAAGAGGGCAAGGCAGAGGAAATAAAAGAGGAAGAGGTAGAAGCCAAAACAGAGGTGGAAGGAACATCCCTTCACATTCACATGGAAGGTGCAACAGTCAAAGTCACAGCCACAGCCAAGTAAGTAGCCAGCAGAGTGGTTAGCAGAATGCTCAAGGAAAAAGGTATGATAAATCCAATGTCCAATGTTACCATTGAAAAAAATATGGTCATTATGCTAATGAATGTAGAAGGAAGTAGCAAGAAATGGCAAATAGAACTAGTGAAAATTTCACTAAGGAAAATAACAGCCAAAATAATTTGTTTTTAGCTTGTAATATGGCTGAATAAAAGAATGAGGATTTATGGTTTCTAGACTCCGGTTGTAGTAACCATATGACAGGAAACTTAGCAATGTTTTCTATGTTAGATGAAAGTGTGCAGTCACAAGTCACACTAGGAACTGATAGCAAAGTTTATGTTATGGGAAAATGAGATGTAAATTTTTTATCAAGGAAAGGAGCAAAGAAATCCATAGCAGATGTTTATTACGTTCCAGAAATGAAGTGTAACCTCTTAAGTATTGGACAGCTTGTTCATAAGGGGTATAATGTTTTCTTTGAGGATGATGTTTGTACCATCATGGAAAAACCACCCAGCAAATAGTGTATTGCTGAAGTGAAGATGACAAAGAACAGGATGTTCCCTCTCAGAATGAGAGCAGACTTGAAGAATGAAGAAAAGATAGCAGCAATGGCACAAGAGACTTTCCAAAGCGAACCAAAAGATGATAATTAGTTATGGCACTTGAGATTTGGACATCTCAACTTTGGAGGTCTTAATCTGTTGAAAAGAAAAGGAATGGTAAGTGGCTTACCATTGATAGAGAAACCAAACAGCCTTTGTGAAGGTTGTATCTTGGGGAAACAACACAGAGAAAGTTTTCCTTCCAGTAAAAGCATAAGGGCAAAAGCACCCTTAGAAATTGTCCACTCAGATGTGTGTGGACCGATGAAAACTCCATCTCTTGCAAGCAGCCACTATGTGTTAACATTCATAGATGATTTTACAAGAAAAACTTGGGTTTACTTTTTGAAAAAGAAAAGTGAAGTGTTTGAAAATTTTTGCAATTTTAAAGCACTTGTTGAGAACCTGAGTGGGCTGCACATCAAATTCCTAAGGACTGATAGAGGAGATGAATATATCTATAAATATTTTCTACGTTTTTGTAGAGAAAATGGTATTCATAAGGATTTTACAACAAGATATACTCTGCAGCAAAATGGAGTAGCCGAAAGGAAGAATAGAACCATAATGGACATGGGAAGGATCATGTTAAAGGCAAATCATTTTCCTAATGATTATTGGGCTGACGCTGTACATTGTGCAGCATACATCTTGAATAGATGCCCTACAAAAGCAGTTATGAACAAAGTGCCGGAAGAGGCATGGAGTGGCACAAAGAAAAGTGTCACACATATGAAGGTTTTTGGATGTGTGGCTTATGCACACGTTCCAGATCAGCTAAGGAAGAAGTTGGATAGCAAGGGGGAGAAATGTATTTTCATTGGATACAGTGAGGAATCCAAGGCTTATAGGTTATATAACCCATATACCAAGAAGTTTATTGTGAGCAGAGATGTTCAGTTCATAGAAGATGAAGCTTGGGATGGAAGCATAGAGAAAACAGTGAATGTTAAACATTGTTTATCTCATGATGAGAATAATGATGAGTTGGCAGAAATACATCCCCAAACAGCAACACCAACAAAAGAGTAGCAGAGCACACCTTTGAGGAGAAATGACAGTGCTTCTCCAAGCACACCACAAGGAGGAATTTCAAGTGCTTCTTCAAGCATTTGTACACCTAATGAAAGAGGTAAAAAATTCAGAAGTTTGAAAGATATTTATGAAAAAGAAATAGAAAATGAAGGTATCAATTCTTTGTTTGCTTTATATTGTCATGTTGATGATCTTGTTCATTTCGAAGAAGCTATCAAAGATAAGAAATGGATAGAAGCTATGGATGAGGAGATAAATGCCATAGAAAGAATCAAGACTTGGGATTTGGTTGAACTCCCAAAAGGTAAAGATGTCATCGGAGTTAAATGGGTCTACAAGACCAAGAGCAATGCTGAAGGAAAAATAGAGAGACACAAGGCAAGACTTGTTGTTAAAGGTTATAAGCAGAAGCATGGGATAGATTATGAGGAAACTTTCGCACCGGTTGCTAGAATGGAAACCGTGAGAGCAGTGATGTCCATAGCAGCACAAAAAAAGTGGAAAGTTTACCAAATGGACGTGAAGT
Organism: Pinus albicaulis; assembly: GCA_034641835.2. Lineage (NCBI taxonomy): Eukaryota > Viridiplantae > Streptophyta > Pinopsida > Pinales > Pinaceae > Pinus > Pinus albicaulis. The sequence goes on along the minus strand of CM076573.1, from coordinate 868,011,893 downwards.
CAGCGTTCCTAAATGGAGTGTTAATGGAAGAGGTTTACATTGAACAACCTCTCGGCTATGAAAAGAAAGGCCAAGGGCACAAAGTGTGCAAGGTGAAGAAAGCTCGTTATGGGCTGAAGCAAGCACCAAGAGCGTGGTACAGTAGGATAGATTCATATCTATTGGAAAATGGATTTGAAAAGTGTGAGGGAGAACCCACCCTCTACATCAAAGAAAAAGATGGAAAAATATTGATTGTAGTTTTGTACGTTGATGATGTTATTTTTACAGGTAATGATGATTACCTTACTAAAAATTTTAAAACAGTCATGAAAGAAGAATTTGAAATGACTGACATGGGTTTGTTGAAATACTTCTTGGGAATAGAAATAGAACAAGATGAAAGTGGGATTTTTATCTCACAGGCAAAGTATATTAATAAGGTGCTTGAAAGATTTAACATGCACAAAAGCAAAGCAGCGATCACTCCCACAATGATGGGATTAAAACTCAGCAGAGAGGACAGTAGCAAGGATTTTGATCCTAGCTTGTACAAAAGCATAGTTGGCAGCCTTATGTATTTGACTGCAACTAGGCTGGACATTATGCATGCTGTTAGTTTGATTTCCAGATTCATGGAAAAGCCAAAGGATGCACATTGGCATGCATCAAAATAATTTTGAGGTATGTTAAAGGTTCTAAAAAGTTTGGTATTTTATATACTGCTTTAGAATGTCCAGATTTAGTTGGATACACTCACAGTGATTGGGCTGGAAGTGTTGATGATCGGAAGAGTACTTCCGGTTATGTTTTTCACATGGGTTTAGGAGCCATCTCATGGGCTTCTAAGAAACAACCCATTGTAGCATTATCTACAGCAGAAGCAGAATATGTGGCAGCTACAACATCAGCGTGTCAAGCATTTTGGATGAGAAAAATGTTGAGAAGCTTATGTCAAGAACAGGTAAAAGGGACAGTGATCTTTTGTGACAATAGCTCAGCTATTGCATTGTCTAAAAATTCAGTTTTTCATAAGAGGACAAAGCACATTAACACCAAGTTTCACTTCATACGTGAATTGGTTAACAATGGTGAGATAGTTTTGCAGCATTGCAGAACAGAGGATCAATTTACAGATATCCTCACAAAGCCACATGCGCAGAAAATCTTTGAACATTTCAGGAAATGCCTGGGTATGCAGAAAAACCCAGCAGTTGAAATTAAGGGGGAGTGTTGGAAATTAGTTCCAACTGCTGAAGTCAATCAACAGTAATTGTAGAGTAAATGATCAGCGGCACATTGAAAGCCTTAGCAAAGGCGGTTGCCGCTGTATTAATGAAAATTGCAAAAGGATTGGAAAGCTTCACAGGTGCTGTACAAAACAGATGGGATTTGATTCCTTTGATATTTTATACAAGGCGGTAGTCGTTTTATTAACAGCAGAGTTAAATGCAAAGACTCAAAGTCTCGCCAGCAGGAAGAGCTTTGATTATAGGGTTGAATCAGGCTTTAAAAGCCTTACCAACAAAATCGGCGAAGCAAATAGCAAAGGCGGTAATCACAAGTTTTAACTTGCAAGTGTCTTGTTGATGTGGTGAGTTCTGCAAGCGGAACGAATATACATATACCACAACCCTTTTGTTTTGGGCCGATGCGATCACATAAATCGCATGTATTTTATTATAATCGCCCTCCCACCACAGCCAAGGCCCGTGTGTCCACAAGACCACGCGACAATCAACAATACGATCGCAAGCATTGGATCGCAAGTATTGAATCGAGGATGCTTTTTTTGGGCCCCCGATTGCATTAAAAAAAGGGTGGACCTGATCTATTTTATATGACGAGTTTATTTGTCAATCGCTTCCGATGCTCCATCGGCAATCGCAAAGTTCATTTGGACCATGTTTTGTGTTAAAGCCCGGACCCGACGAACTTTACCACAGCGCAGTTAATTGATTAATTGCATCCGCGATTTCAATCACAATCGGCGGATCATGCGATTTGGTTGAAGTTCCGGACCCGACGTTGTTATATGGTATGTTGTATTTTTTATATCGCGTCCAGTTTTCAAATCGTAATCGCAAGTTTCATTTGGTCGTGTGTTATGTTATAACACAGACCTGATTTGTTTATAGGATGGATTTAAAACAAGTCCATCGCATCCGTTTTCCAATCGGCGATTGGAACTTTTGTTATGGCGCATTTTTTTTTTTTAACATGCGGACCCGATGGTTTATATGTTTCGTTTTTATTTTATAATATATGCGGCACATATATAAAGAAAAGGTCCGAGAGGCAAATGCAATTTTTGTTTTTGTTTTCAAATAGAACAGAATTGTTCTTTTTGCACAGCAGTGCGTTATTTAAAATACACAGCAGCGTATTTGTCCAGAGAGACAGAGTGTTTGTTTGAGAGACAGGAAGGTTTTGTGAACTGTGTTTGAAACAGACACATATTTTGTGCATCCCTCCAGTGAGGAAGAATTTGTAACAATTTTTATGGAATAAAAGTTTGTTTTCTGAGTTGAAACTCTGTCTCCTGTGAGCAAATTCAAATTTCTCTGTGTGAAAGAGAGGAGTTTATTCTCTCTCCATTGTTATTCTGGAATTTTCAATATTCCAACAATTATTACATATATGTCATGCCAGTTCTGTGATTGTTTGTTTGAAGGTTGGAAATTCCCAATCCTTTCCTGAGCGACGAAGGTGTAGGTCTCGACCCCAAGTTGGGTTTGGCGCCAAACCCTCAGGATCCTCCCCAATACGCAAGTGTGTTTGGTCGTAAGGATTAATGTTTCACATTCATCTTCATTTCTAGTCCATAATTCCTTCCTCGGGTTTACTCTTTTGAGAATAATTTTATGGAATATATATGTTTTTCTATAATTTTTCCAAGCTCTGGGGTTTTACCCTCGTTAGGATATGGTTTTACATGAACCAACAAGACTTGATCTTGACTAGATTACGGTTTTCCTACTCTATTTTTCCTACTACACAAATATTTGTACTTACAGAGTGACAAGTCTCAACTCGTTTTCCAATAGATATTGATTATTCATCTTTTCCTTCAGTATAACTATATTTCTGATTTTGTATGAGAAAATATACATAATAATGATTCTTAAAGCTACTTGTATTCAATCACTAGGTTCAGGATACCATATGCTCAGTATTCTTAAATCATAAAATCATTCAAAATCATAACACAAAAGTACTTATCTCAGAAATTATAATTTAGCTGTTGTACCGCTCAACTGTGAGTGAGGCAGTCACATCCTCAGTTCCTCTCTTGCTTTCTTCTTGAGTCTAGTCTTAGGTAGCAGTTTCTCTTCAAAATCCGTAGCAGTCGCCTCAGACTCTAGTCCAACCTTGACTACAATGGACTACAATGGGTGATGGAATTCCACTGGCATGGCTCAATACCAGCTCTAGACATTCTCTGGACATTCTCCTCCTTCAGCATTATTCAGCTGTGAACCTTTTTCTTTCATTATTTTCAAAACTCCTTTCCCTAAGTGAAATCCTATATTTTTCTCTAGAGAAAAAGTAATTGTTACACTTAAATTACTCCTCCAAGTGCTCTAAATTTTCTTGAAATTATTTACTAAACAATTATAGTAATTTCTAAACATGTAATTTTATTCATGAATCATAAATAGCATTCAACATTCGTTAGCATATCTTAACACATTATTAGTATAATAGATCTTAACACATTATTAGTATATTAGTATATTACATAATTGCCCAATTAAAACTTACATAAGTAAAAATAAAATTATTAGAATCTTGAGACGTTCCACTTCGACCTTTACCGTGACTTAAAATCCAAGGTGATTAGATTTTGTTTTGTATTTTAAAAAAAATGGAATTTGGTTTGTATAGATTTCCATTTAATAATGGAAATTAATATATGAACAATTAAACTAGCAGTTGTCTCTAAAGGTGCAAAGCTATACTGAAGGTAGTTCATCTTGTTAAGATTTGGGAAGATTTGACTTTCATTGTTGTGCATGTAATTTTGGTTCCCTTTGCAACACAATCTAAAATCAGAAAATATCGCCATTTGTGATTATTTGAACAAATGAAGACTTTTATAACATGGTTACCTAATCGAAATGTATTTAAAACATAAATATTCTAAAAAAATTCTATATAAAAAACAAGAATTTCTAAACAATTTATATAAAAAACGGCAGTGTTAATTTTGATAATTTTTGACTTTTTTATCCCAGCAAAGTGATAATTTTGATTCTATTAATGAACTAATTCTAAAAGCCACTAGTAATCTGAAACTACAATGTAAGTAGAGATTAGTGCAGGAACTGTGTGCCATTTCAAATCATGGGAACTGAGATTGGCAAGTGGACACTATCAATTTTTCTTCAATGTGCTTCTATTAAGCACCAGAAGCGTTACAGCTAGCCTGATTATGTCAGTCCCACAACCTGCCCATTTTCATGTGCAATAAACATTTAAAGGGAAAACCACTAATCACAAGAAATTTTCTTTGGCTAAGCTGTTGCCACGTGGGGGTCTTCTAGCGCAATCATTCCGGCTTTGGGCCTTGCTTCAAGTGCTTCTTTATACTTTATATTTCAAATTTTCAAATTTAAGATTTTATTTCTTGATTTTCTAAGCTTTTTAGTTTTTTAAATTATTAAAGAAAATAACCAAATTAAAAAAATTCTATACTCAAAATTAATTTTCATTTCTTGTGCTGCAATTTCTATTTCACGTACTAGTTTCCAATTAATTTCAAGCTGGCTTGCAATTAGTTTCCATTTTTATTGACAATCAAATTAAAAAATTTCTATATTCAAAATTAATTTTGCAATTTCCATTTCACTTACTAATTTCCAATTAGTTTCAAGCGGGTTTGCAATTAGTTTCAATTTCTTTTAATACATGATCCAATAGTAGACAATGTCACAGTGGCTTACTTGAATCAGACAAAAAATAAAAAGATCGACTATAGTGAAGGTGGAATGATTCAAGTAATCACTTTCAGTATAATACCCAAATAAATTTTATAAAAATAAATAAATAAATAAACATTGGCATTCGATGCAATGATCGTCCTTTAGTTTTATATCAAATTGGAAAAAGTTAAATGAAGGTTGTAGATAAATAGTTATATTTGAATATCGAAATCAATCTAACTGGGAGGCCTTTAATCATCCATGTATAGTTCGAATAAGTTAACTTACAATGTTTGGTTCATCCTAACGTAATGTTCTTATCCATTCTAAAACGTTCTGTATTGATCACGAGACGAAATAGAGTCCATGTTCTTTCATGTTTTTTCTTGTACTGAGAAGTGCGAGAAGAATACCAAAGTCGTAAACATCCTTAAGTTAAAAGATGGAGTATGTTTTGTAAGTGAAAATAATATATTTAATTTAAAGAATTTATTAATTAGTTAGAAAAATAATGAAAATTCATCCATCAAAATTTTAAAAATTAAAACTCAACCCAGCATGCAAGTCCCTAAACACAAACATGAAATATTATATCAAGACTATGGAGTAAAAAATAATTAATGTCAACAATAGCTAAAAGCGTTATTAGATCAAATGAGTTAGCTTAACAAGGGAGTTACCATCAATACAATTAAAAAAAACAAATTCTCATTTGTTCAGAAGAGAGAGGTTCTATTTTGAAGTTTTACATCGTTCCATTGTTCGAGGAACCCATGAGTCACTGATAGTGAAAGTAAGTATAAGTTGAAGTTCCATTTTTAATTTTAATTTTTCATTAATTTTATTTTATTTAAAATTTGAAAAAATTTATTAAAATTACAACGGTATAATTTATATTATTTAAAAAAAATCAAAATATTAAATTTATTATTTATATATTTAAAAAATCATTTGAAATAAAATAAAAATAAAAAGCTTATTAAGAAAATTATATGATAAAATTCTTAGATTAAAAAAAATCAAAACATATAACAATGAGACTATAACAAGTACAATGTTGTAAAGCTGGATGCAAACAAGTGTAAATGTTTGTATTTAGTTGCATCTGAATCTACATGCATTATATAATATAATATGTATTATATTTAATATAACAGGGAGTTGTTTTTAGTGGGATTATTTGGACCTTCTAGAGCTGGAATTAGTGGAAATTTTTGAGGTGAAATCTGGATTTATGTTATTTAAACTGGTTTTTGACTATATATATGGATTGATGCAGTTCAACTGTGCAGAGTTCCTATTAAACTTGTTATTTCAATCAATTTCAGCTAAATTTTAGAGAAATTAAACAGAAAAAATCCACCTAAAAAACTTCCAAAAATCTCACTAAAAACTACTGCTAATATAATATAGTCAAAACTATCATTACCTAAAATAATTATATTTAAACATCTAAATGAATATCTGCATAAAAAATGGAAATAACTCACGAAATAGGATTTTATGGAAGGCTTATAAGTTATTAGCCAAATACTCATAAACCAGCAACCATTCTGATCTCTCTAGGCAACAGCCTATTATGTTCACAAGATTTCGATGTCAATTTCGCCCACAAAGTTAAGTTCATTTAGAAATTATTTCTTTCCTTGCATAAATCGTAATTAAATGTATCTTTTGGACTGCTACTTGGCTTCTTGCATAGATTGTCAAGATAGCTTTTCGACTGCTGCTTCGCTTCTCAAGCAAGTCTTGCTCGGTTTTCCCGTGACCTGTATAATAAAAATTCAGGAGTTACATCAGAAACCTCACAAGCTATTCATGGTAAGTGATCCATTGAAGAACATTTGTGATGATTCTGTTCAGACAATTAGTTTTCAACAATGATCAAAAATATTTTCAGAAAGAAATTTTTTAACTGGGAGGGCATTAAAGTGTTTCATTACAGACCATTATAGCGAAAAAAATGCCCACTGGCTCATACCTTCATCTCGCCTTCCCAATCTCTTTAGAGTGGCAACCACGCACACCGACACCTAAAATTATTGGTATTTTTTCTGAAGACCTTTTCGAGTGGTTATCCATGTAATTAGATGCAAACGCCAGAGAGGGTTTTCAATTTTTTGACCTCGCTTCTGCCCAATATTTAAGCTCAACACTTAAAATTTTTAAGGGTTTTTTTTAAGCGAAGAAATTGCTATATTTCAAAATTTCAAATTCAAGAATTTTTTCCATGATTTTTTAAGCTTTTTAGTTTTTTAAATTATTAAAGAAAACAATTAAATTAAAAAATTTATATACTCAAAATTAATTTCTATTTCACGTAGTGTAATTTCTATTTCACGTAGTGCAATTTCCATTTCCATTTCAGGGACTAGTTTTCAATTAGTTTCAAGCTGGTTTGGAATTAGTTTCCATTTCTATTAACAATCAAATTAAAAAATTTCTACACTCAAAATTAATTCCCATTTGTGTGTTGCAATTTCCATTTGACTTACTAGTTTCCAATTAGTTTCCATTCTATAATAAGTGATTCAATGAGGGACAATGTGACATTTGTTTACTTGAATCAACCGCAGAAAATAAAAAGGTCAACTGTAATGAGAGTGGAATGATTCAAAAGTAAATACTTTCAATATAATTAGAAGTAAAAAGTAAAGCTCCAATATTTTACAAGGTTCAAATCCAAACAAATAAAAACAATATAACTTAAATTAATCAATTTACCAAAATATTTACGATTAATTACAATTACTTTTTAATTAAAATTAACCATTTGAGTGAAACTGATTTACACTCACTTTTCCAAAATAATTATTACACAATTAACTATATTTATCTCTTTAGCTAGAATTAATTTTTATCACCCACTTGATATTTCAATATAGTAGAGGTTTAATAAATATATGTGAATTTAGCCTTATACTAATTTACCACATATTACATTTTAACTTTCTTTATATCAATTAAATGATTATTAAATTCCCATAAATATTAATAAAATCTAAATAAATTATAACGACGTTATTAATTAATATATATAAAAGTTAAACCTATATATATCAGGAAAAAAAAAAAATTTGAAGAGGGTTTTTAACCAGAGAGATTTATTTCTATTTCATTATGGAGTTTTTTAATTTGTAATTTTTTTTTTTTCAACATCATTATCACTGGCTAATATCAAAGCTTAGATTAATTTCTTCATAACCTCAATTCTTCTTAAAATTTAAACAAAAACTAAACCAAGCACAAATCAACTATTGCCTACTAAAAACATTGTTTAATTATAACCAATAACACAAATTCAGCTGAATCTTCACCGGGCACAGAAATATGTTAAACACGTCCTAAACTTGGATTTATTTTGTTGTAAATTTCAAGTAAAAGACTTTATGAATTTAATTTTTTTGGTTGTAAATTTGTACAGAACTCGAAGGAATTTTCGATAACAGTTCCAGCTCTACCATCATTTAAATTTGAATTTTGTTTTTGCTTTTATGAAGAACGGAAATTCGTTTATATATATATATATATATATATATTAATTTGAATAATTTATATGAATATAAATTGTGAATATTATTTTTCGAAAAAATAAAATATAAAATAAATCATTTTTTTTTCAAATCAATTAAAATTTTATTTCTTAAATTACTCACTTCCCCAAATAATCACTATACCATTCATTATAATTAGCGTTTTAATTAGAATTAACTCTTTCTTAGAAGAAGGTGACTTTTCAACCTAGAGCGTTTAATAATTTACAGTATGTTATTATTATTATTATATTTATAAGATTATAAATATCATAATTTTGTTAATAAATGACTATAAACACCATAAATATTATTAAAATTAATTAAATCATAACAATATTATTATTATTATTATTATTATTATTATTATTATTATTATATAAAAATAATAAAAGTTAACTATATATTTTTAGATTCTGATGGACAAGTTATATTGTAATCATTTTATAATAAAAATAATTTGATTTTCAATTTTTATTGGGGATTATAAATAGAATTTATTAAAAAAATATTTTAAAAATAAAAAATAAAAAATTCTACATGTCACCAAATGTGATAATAATACACATACTAGATATCAATATTTAAAAAAAATCATTATTTATATAAATTAAAATTAAAAATTAAAATAAAAAATAATATGTATGCAACCAAGTGGCATAATAGTGCACACATCAAATCTCATTATTTATGAAAATTTCATTTCTAAATAAGTGTTTCAAACTCATATTTGACTTTTAATTAATGAATTACTTTTGAAAATAGTTTACACAGTTTACTCAAAATTATAAAAAAATTTAACAATAAAATTTTTATTTTATGATATTTTTACTTATATGTGTGTGTGTGTGTGTGTGAAATCACTTTAATGACCATTATCATCATCATTAAAATATATAATTTACTTAATATAAGAAAAACATTAAAATTATTATGTCACCACTTAAATAAAACATTTGTAAATTATAATGGGAAATTTTTAAAAAAATACATTTTAAGCCTTGCTACTAGTACTCCAATACTATTGCAACAACTATAAAAAAAATAAAAAAAAATATTTATCATATTATGTCCACTTCCTATATCAATATAAAGATATTTTTAAAAATGCAATTTAAGTATTTCCTCTAAACTCTTGCTAAATATGAGTCCCTACACTAATACAAACTCTTTAGATTGGTGATCAACATTTGAGTTGAATTATATATATCTGAAAAAAATCATTGGAATTTCTTCTTACCTTCATAAATTGATTTCTAATTGGAACTAATATTATAGCCTCAAATTTTCATTTATTTCATATACAATCTATTAATACCTTAAAGTCCCCACATACTATAAATTGTTTTCTATTTTTTTTTTCCATAAAAATATAGAATGTCAAAAACTTGAATAATCCTTTACTAACAACACATTTCAAAATAATATAATGTATTGATATGAAAAAACATTGTCCCAACTATTATAAATCTTTATATCTCTTTGGTATGCTCTTAAGCCAACATGTCTTTTCATAATTAATTGTGTGTTCCTTTAATATTATATAATGTTTTTCTTTCAAACATTTTTACCTACTTTTAATAGCTACTTGATTTTATGAGAAACTTGTGTAAGAGTCATATAAGGCCTTGAAATATCAAGTTGTCAAATAATACAAGATAAATACTTATAAACATTTGTAGATACATTAGTTACTTAAGAATAAACCAATTGATGCCATTTGTTGTGGAAATGTTTGTTATAAATGATTTTAATGGAAAATTAGAGTTTCATTATTTTAACTAAACACTTTTGAATCTCAACCTTGTGAATTCAATTATAAAAATATCCCTACTTAATAACTTTAACATTTCTATTTGTTTTTATATTTTGAAAATATGTTTTAATAATTGTGAATTAGAAACCTAAATTTAAAAGTTGAAGAAGATCTAAACTATTATAATGTTGCTTAAAAAATAAAACCTTGCAAATCAGAAATTTTAACAATTAAAAAAATTTAAGATCTTTATACATGCCCATGAGAGGAATTTTTATCTTAGATACAATATCTTCGGCTATTAATTAATTTTTTCATAAGAGGTAAGGTATAAGCACCAACACTCAATATTACACTTATTTAAATTAAAATTAATTCTTTCACACACATTTGATTTTATTATTTAAATTAGTTTTGTCATAAATTTGTCCCAATATCAAGAATTAATTCATTTTTTCCAATGTGACTTCTATCCTCAACTAATCTATCTGATTTAAACATAAACCTCACATAATCCAATTAATATATATCTCATGAATAATGAAAATTAAAAAAAATATTAATTTTATAAAATCATTGATATAAAAATCAAACTCATTAAGTTCAATCAAACTCATTCCAGAACTTAATAGAAAAAAAACCCATAATTTACTCCAATTAAACAACCTACAAACTTTGATTTATTAATAACCAACTACTCAAAACTTAAGGAATCCTTCAGATAGCATAAATATTTTATATCACAAAGATAAATTGAAATCCAACGAACCTATAAGATATAGGTAATTATCTTTACAAAATTCCAATCTCACACCCTCAGTGATATGATGAGGGAAACCCAAACTCTTTCAATTACTTTCAACATTATTTTAAACAAGTTTTAATCAATGCCTCCTTCTAGATATTATGATTTTTTAATAAGAAATCGGTGTATGTATTTGTTATGTATAACAAAAATGATGTAATAAGAATTAGATGTTTTTGTTTTCTTTTCATTTCTTAGACCGCGAAAATATTTAGGTTTTTATGCTCATGTATTTGTAATATTGTAATATTTGGAGATCATTTTTTCATCTTGAGTTTAAGGTTGGTTAGAGATTTTGTTGAGATATTATATTAATCTTTATCTTTATATTTATATTTGAAAATAATTGGATTTGAGACCAATTACATAAATGTGTGATATTTGAATGCAATTGTGTGATAAAAATATATTATTGTGTATTTATGAATACTTGTCTTCACATTCAATTTATTTGTTCATATCAGAGTAGGTTCAAGCTGGACTCCTTCATGGAAGGGCCAGGAAAATGAAAGAGATGTGAAGATTGATTCTCTGTACACAGGCTAGCTAGCTTAGAGAACAAGTTACCCAGTGAGAATAGATAGCTTGGCTGTAAACGCTTGAGATAAGAGCCACCAACAAAGAGATCATGTGGACGCTACTTTGTTATCAAGCTGGCGTTGAGAATCTATTAAATTGTTGTCGTAACAGTGTATCAATCTTGTTTCTTGTGAATCGTTGGATAGTTTTTGTCTAAAGGCATCATTTCGTCGAGAGTGATTTCAGGCACAAATGGACCCATGAATCTATCTCCTTATCTACGCACCGCGGGAGGATCGGGTAGCTATCCTTTCTGTTGAAGATAAGGTACCACAATATAACTAAAGCTACAGGCAATGTAGGATCCATAATCAGAGCCATTGGTTTAATCTACACGGTTGATGACGAAGAGGACACATTCTACAAAGAAGGGTATTGGTGTCAAACCCTCTCTTGTACTTGTAGCAACAAACATGATAGGTTTTCCTTTGACATTCTTGATCCCTGAAACAACTAGCAAATCCCTGGAAGAACTCTATGGTGAGAATGATGAACAGCAAATAATCCAACTTAGATGCTTCCGACTAGATGCGTGTAGGACTACACCAATTGAATAGCTGTTAAATCTCAATTTATTGGCTAAAGTCGTGAAATTACATGCAACAAATTGTATTTAACGTTCTATGAAAATAAATTATTGTTGATTAAAAAGAAATTGAATTGTCCATGATCGTAGATAGTTCCTCGTATTTAATAGGAGTACAACACATTTAGCGGGGGACTTGGTAATATTCCACATGGCAGTCGATTAATTTCAATAAGCATTTGTGATATTCTACATGGCAGCTAGCTAGTGTAATCAGTTCAAAGGTGGTTGAATTCAGCTTATTAGAGGAAGGAAACAAAAACGAAAGCGCAAAATGTTTCATAAGGCACTACTATAAGGCTATTTTTAAGACGTTTGTTTAAAATAAAATAAATCTTTTATTTTAAAAAGTTACTTTTTATTTTAGTTATTTTACAAAATTTAATATCAATTGAATTGTCTTAAATATAAAATTTAAGATAAAGATAGTGGGAGACAAAAATTGTTTGAGACAAAATTTTATATTTAAGAAAAAATAAATTGAGACAAAAATATTTTAAGACATAAATAGTTTAAACAAAACTTTATATTTAAGACAATAATAGTTTGAAACAAAAATATTTTCAAACAAAACTTTATATTTAAGACAAAAACAGTTTGAGACAAAAATATTTTAAGACAAAATTGTATAGTTAAGACAAAAACAATATTTTAAGACAAAAGCAATTTGAGACAAAAATATTTTAAGACGGAACTTTTTATTTAAGACAAAATCAGTTTGAGACAAAAATATTTTAAGATAAAACTTTATATTTAAGAAAATTACAATTAAGACGAAACTCATTTAAGACTGTTAGAAATTAAGACAAAACCATTAGCATTGTGGAAGTTTGCACTGAAATTCCAAGAGTGAATAATGGATAATTATAGTTCTAATTTTTGAAAATAGATATTCAAACCACATTAAATTTAATCATGTAAATTTTATTTCTTTTATATTATATTTTTCCATTTTCATTAAACCACATTCTAAAAATATAATAAATAAATAGTTAAAAAATATTATTTTTTGGTTGGCCACTCAAAGGATTTAACTTTGAATCTCACATTTTAACAAAATACTTCATAAAAAGGTAAGTTTCAAACGAGCTACATTCCATTGACTAAATTTGTTTATTTTTTAAATATGTGAAAAATTTAAATTACTTCAACTAAAACTTTGATATAAATTTGCAAGAAATTAAATACAATATAAGGAGTAAAAAAATTTAAATCTATTCTCAATTGCTATATATATATATATATATATATATATATATATATAACACATATTCATCCATATATGCATTTTAAACCTTCATTTTTTTTCTTTCTAAATGAAAAATAAAAATTTTGATTCTTGCATATGTCTTATAGTCACATCTCAATTTTCTTTTCACCATTGAACAAATATATCAAAGAGATAAATAACAATAATTTAATTATTTCTTAGATAAAAATTTAGTATTTAAATTTTTTCTTATTGTAAAAAAACTTCTACTAGTATTGTAATATATATATATATATATATATATATATATATATATATATATATATACAAAAATAAGTTTCATATTTTTTTTATTAATTTATTATTAAGTATTAAGATGCTGGTAAATATTTTCATCTCGTAATAAGAAAATGATGAATGCATTATTAAGAAACCTAGTACTATTAGTAATTGATATCATTTCAAACTAGGGGAATAACGATTATATGATTTATCTTCCTCACTTAATAGAGATATATGTAAAGAAATTGTGAGGGAGGTTGAAAGAGTACCTCTAGCATAAACTTTAATTTAACCTAAAAATCCATTGGCATGCCCCTAGAGTCACCATATCGGAGGTTGGCTTAGCGTACCCATATGGCTCGCCACGATAGGTGTGTGGTGAATTGAATCATTTCATATAATCGATTTTCTCAATCTGAATTGAATCATTTCATATAATCGATTTTCTCAATCTGAAACTATATGATTATATACTACACCTCACTTTTTATATTTCACGATCATTAAAATTCATAATTTTAACACTTATTGAAGTATGTAGATAATAATTCGATATAATTATGCCTTAACATAACCAATATTGAAATGATATGAATGAAAGTATTGTTATAAAATCAACGACCTAACTGGCCTAACTGTTGTCAAATATTCAAATGTGTTACAATCAAGTGAACTCTAGTCTCGTATGACAATTTAAATTATAAAGGCACACAATTCATATAAACCTATCGCAAAATTTCCTATTTCATTTACAATCATCGATCACAACTTTTTCATATATCAAAATTGTTTCACTTGATAGAAATAGTAAGTACTCTCGTATGCATGCAATGTATGAAGAGTTAAATTAAGTGAAGGAAAGCAAGTTAAGTCTAATTAATTCCAATATTAGAAGTCAAGTGAGTTAAATTCCAAAAGGCAATGCCTTGTCAAGAAAAGCTAAGTGAAGGAAAAGAAAAATGTTGATTTATGTTAAATTGAAGTTCGAAAAGTTTAGTTAAAGCGTAATTCATAGTTTGCATGAAGAAAAGAAAGTTAGAGTTTGCATGATTCCATATTTAGAAATTTTAGTGATTATATAGTCATGGTTAGGTCATTGTAATGTGAAGTAAGAAGAGAGAATAACAACAACTCAGTGGATGTATATGAGAGAATAATTAATGAATAGAACTTATTTATTCAAGAAGAAGCTTGTGTACTTATTTGTCTTATGTTTGCAAGTTTATCTTTACATCTAAATAACATGTGGTATAAGAGCAAGTTTTAGCAAGGTTTCAAAGAGCCAAACAAGTTAAGAAGGTCATGAGCTACTTCCACTAAGATCCCTGGCTATTGCATCCATTGGTCCATAAGTAGAAACTAGAGCTTATTGAGAGTTTGTAAACCCAACTCCTAAAATATTAGGGTGAGTAGCCTATAGAGACACCACCATATCAAAAGGAAAGGGTCACTACCACTGAACAAAGGAGGAGCCTCCACCGTAAGTTGTAGCCATAAGCCTCCATAAGAATATTCATATAAGAGCTTAGAAAACTTGTTAGTATTTGTTGGGAACCATCGTTAAGGTGAAGGCTAAAATGTTTATTTTCAAAGATAAGCAAGTGTTTGTGACATTAATTTCTAGAAGGCTAACACAATAAGGAAAGAAGGTAGAAGACAAAAGAAAGACTACAACCATGGGTCACAAAGCAAGAATGAAGAAAAATGAGAAAATAAATAAGGAGGAAGAGCCAAAGTCTTTTGAAGATCTCATAGAGGTTCTCTCCACATTAGAGGCATATAAAAGACAAGTAGATCAAGTGGAAAAATCTGAGGATGAATGGATCAGGACAAATTTGGTAAAACTTCCAAAATTTACTAGTAAAATTTTTAATTTTTGGGGACTATCAAAATGAAAACTTTTTTTCGATGTAAAGAGTTGATTGAGTATCAATATAATAACCCATATGATAAAGTATGTGATATATTAGTATTAGATATTATAAAAAATGCATTGGATGGGAAGCCGTTGTGCAAGGTAGCAAAAGCTACTTCTTCCTAGGAAGCATGGAAGAACTTGGAAGTAGAATTTGGTATAAATGAAAGTGACATAATGAAAAAAATTATGTTAGAGTATGTTGAAGAATCAATAGAAAGTTAACTGCAGTTTTGAGATTAAATGAGCAAGACTCTAGGAGGAAACGAATCTTGGAGAATCCAACTGAAATGTGGATGATGGTCATAATGACTATAAAAGTGAAACCCATAATGCATACATGCATATGGCTGAAGAAGACACATAAAATATTGCAGAGTGAGAAGTTGAAGCCCCTACGTGAGAGGTAGAGTAAGAACATATAAACTCTCGAGAACCCCACTGTAACATGGATGGCAAAGATGATGGTGAATCCCACTCTTACGAGACACATGTGAATGGTGACTGAAAAGTGAGTAGTGAATTGGTGAATCCAACAATAGTCCTTGTTGATGATTGTGAAGCTTTCAATAAATAAGTGACTAACATGTGCGATCTAGTTAGTACGACTGTAGTTTATGATGACCTCTTTGGATCAGAGTTTGAAGCATTTAAGTTTGAGAATAACAAAGAATTTTTTTCATAAGAAGTAATGGTTTGTAGAGCTGAATGTGCATCTCTCATGAATCCAACAACAAATGATGAATTTGGTGAAGTTTAAATTGTTAATGAGCACATGCATACTTAGATATATCACCACAAAGTGGATGAAACTTATGTTGATGAAATTTGTGGTCTCTTTTTCCAAACAAGGATTGATTGTGGAAATATGCAAAGTTCCATGTTTGATGAAGAATTGAAGGTTGAAGCTACCACTGTAATAGAAATTTGTAACAACCCTGGTAAAAAATCCATGTAAAAGTTAATAAAGGTAAAATAAGACCCTGGTCATGGGACATGAATTCCAAGTTGAATGTTGGGCGAAAAAATCCTAGTAGGTGTTCATTTCGGTTTATTAATGGTTATGGAAATTGGCAAAGGAAATGACAAAGGCTTTGGAAAGTCATGAGGCATTTATTGGCATTTTTTTATGAAAATAATGGAAAATAGGAGAAAAGGGAGGTGAAAGGTCACAGGTTGCATGTGAGGAGGAAAATGAACGAAAATAATGGAAAAATGAAGAAATTAGAGGCCTCATTGATAAAAAGGCTTATGAGGATCAGTTGGTAACTTTTGCAGAAAGATTTTTCAGTTTAGTTTTGGAGCTCTCATTCTATTCTCTCTCTCATAATCTTGGACACTTTGAGTTTTCTTAGAGCACTCTTAGAGGAGTGTGGCATAATTCAGATTTGGAACAAGAAGGCAAAAGGAAAGGTAGGAAATCGTAAGTGGACAACAAGATCAATAGTTATAGCGGGTTTTTCTTGCTGGTACTGAGTTTGATGTATAGTTCTCTTACTATTTTTGGCATGCATGGCATATGCATGTGCTTATTTGGTTATGATTTGTCATTGGCATGGGGGATTGCATGGATTGACAACGATTTTTCCTATCCTTGATATTTATTGGATAGCCATGGTGTTGTGGGTTTTACTTTATTTTTTTGGTTTGTATTCTTGTGCCTTTGGTTGTAGGTTGAGTTATTAGTTCTTATTAGCCTTTGTTAGACAAATGCTCTCGAAGCCCTTGGTGGGTTGAGCTACTAGTCTTGGAAGACCTAGTTGGACAAATGCTTTGGAAGATTGAAAATAATTGTGGGTTGAGTTAATTTTCATTTCTGGAAGTTTCATGGAGTTTTAGGTAGTGGATTGAGTCCTGGCCTTGAAAAAGTGGCTCAGAATCCATAGTCGTTGGGAAATAACTACCTGGAAAAGTCCCTATTCATAGGCATGCCTTACTGTGGGAGCGAGTGGAGGTTATAAGTTGCATGCGTGCCCATGTCAAGCGAGAAATTAAAGCTTTGATGCAGAAAATGTCAGTTTTTCTCAAGGGTTGGTCACATGGATGGGTTGGATGAATCCTAGGGGTTTTGTTGCAAATGGAGAAGGTCAGGTTGGTTGGGTTTCATCGATTCCACTTCCTTAACTTATATATAGGGAGTTCAATCATATCATAGTAACTCTTCGTCACATATTTGCCCTAGTTTGTTGGTTACTTGGGTAGATGTGGGAGGAGGGTGTTATAGAGTGGTATCATAGCATGGTTTTGTTCACCTTGGGTGATGTTTGGGTTTTGTTCCCCTTGGATGAATGTGTTTTCGTATTTATATGTCAGTTGCATATAATTCCTTGTGCTTGTGATCTATGTGCTTGTTGTGTATGCATGGCATTGGTCATGATTGTAGTGGTGCGGCCATGTGAAATTTGATGGTGTCATTGTTGAATCTATCTGTTGTGAGTTTATGCCAGTCATGCATTGGCTATGTGTATTAGTGTTTATATTTCTCTATGCATACTTTGACTAGATGATGGTCAACATAGTCATGCATTGATAACTGGATAATGGCTGAAAATATGTTTATATGTTGATCTGATTATATATATATATATATATATATATATGTATATATGTATATATATATGTATGTATGTATGTATGTATGTATGTATGTATGTATTTATGTATGTATTGCGCTAATCCACACGGTATTGCAAACGATTTATCCTCTCTGAGCTATACTAAGGTACATTGGTTTGTTTATGATTTGGTTTAGCTGACATAATATACATTGCAGGAAGAAGAGATCAAATATGACTAACAAGATGGTAGACTACATTGATTATCCCTATGAATAAAATGAGTAGCATTGTGTTGGTAGCTCTTCTGACTTAGCAGACACATTTAGGAGTTTGAAGGAGGAAATAAGGATTTGCAAATTAAATAATGAAAAAATCATGCAACCATAGGAGAAACAAGCAGAAGTCAATGTAGTAATTCTTCATATTTTTTCAGAATTGAAGAGACAAGGACCACTTCGGATCAACTATGGATAGGAGGATATGACTAATGGGGCATGTGGAAGTAGACCCCATAGTGGGCATAGGTCAGATAGAGATGAAACAATCAAGAATTTCAGGTTCTTGGATGCTCCGGAAAGGAGGGGTGAAGGACACAAGTAATATTCTCGTTCTAGTTCTGATAGGTATCATGGTCAACATTTCTATCATCCTTACAGGAGGAGTGATAGGGGTTATTTTTTGGATTTTTTCAAAAACTAAAAGCCACCTACATTCGATGGGGAAATTAAGGAAACATAGGATGCCAAAGCATGGTTGATTGGAATGAATAAATTCCTTAGATTGTACGATTACTCAAAGAACATGAAGGCGAAGATATATACATTCAGTCTTAGAGGTAAAGAAGATATTTGGTGTGAAGATTTAAAGAAAATTAGAGATATTTATGAGGAGGAGTTGACTTGGAGTGAGTTCGAGAGACTATTCAGGAAGAAGTATCTATCGAAGAGGTACTATGATGACAAGGAAAAAGAGTTTTATGAGATAAATATGGGCTCTACTATCAATTAAGAGTACACTAGCATATTTTTGGAGTTGTTGAGATATGCACCTTACCTGAAGGAGGAGAATGAAAAGATTCAACGATTCATCAGTGGGTTGCCGATAACATTCAAAGACAGGATTGAGTTTGACGAGCCTAGATCATTGGAGGAGGCCATCCGGAAGCTAAAGAATTTTTATTAGCAATCAAAGCGTAGATATGGGAGTAAGTCAAATTGGAAAGTTAATGCAAGGAATAAAGGGAATTAGGATAAGAAGCGAGCAAGGCCTAAGGACACGGGTAACAAAGAGAATGCAACACCACAAAATAAGTTCAATGCATCTAACAAAGGGCATGGATTTTAGTTTGAGGAGCAGATTAAGGGTGTACGTTGGAAGCCCATACAGTGTTGTACTTGTGGAAAAGATCATCACATGAGATATTGTGCACAACATAAAGGTGGTAGACCACATATTTATAGTGCTTAGGAAGAACAAAAATTGGGGGATGTTGGACAAAGTGTTTCTCGGATCTATGCAATGTTGGATAACAGGCAAGAAGATAACCAGGTGTCTATTTGTTGAAAATGCAACAAGATGATGGAGCTTAGTGAAATGAATTCACCTTCACTAAGTGGGCCCGCAGGCTATTTTTGGCGCAAAGGCTATTTTTAGACTATGTCTATTTTTAGACATATGGAGCATGGTCTAGGAGTTGCAGTATGCTATTCTTGGATGATTGGTCGAGTTGGTAAAAATAGATGGACCTACATTTTTAGACATTTGGTGGAGTCTATGTTTTTATCTCAAAGAAATAGAAAAGTCAAATATTATTTACCCTTAATAATATTTGGACTATAAACTTCGCTTATCCTCTCGCAACACTCTTGGGTTGGAGCTACGGATGTGGCCCATGCATCTGACAAAGGAATTACGCTATTCCTAGGGGTTTGGTGAGCTCATGCATGGTTGACTTCAGTTAGAACTCAAGTGGCAAAGTTTGGTGGAGTTGATGAGACAGTTGGTGGAGTTGTGTTCAACTTAACTTAGTTGAACTAGCTGTGTTTAGTTTAACTGGATAATACGCTAGAGATGAGTGGGGTGAATTAAATATTATTTAATTCACTAAATATTAACTCATTATTCAACTAAAAAACACATCAGTTGACTGCAGTGCATGAACAGCTCAGTGAAGACCAGTGGAAGAGGTAGATGGAAGGGTGAGATTGCTATTAGTTGTGACACCAGTTGTGCATGAGATTTGCACAAGAATTGGAGGAGATTGCCAATGAGGATTGCGCAGATCAAGCCAAGGAGATTCGAACTTGGATCTCTCATTACACCAAATTGGATTGCGCAATAGAGGCAGGCAAACAATGGATGAGTTTTGAACTCGTGACTTGTTCAAAACTGAGCTAGTTTATGTGTAACTTCTGGAGATAGTACTGAGTACTTGTGTGGAGTATTTTGCTATGTATTGTTACATGTTCTCTTCTATTATAATATGCAAAATAGCTAGGGGTTTTCAGCTATAAGCTTTCCCCATTACATATTGTGTTTATGTGCGCATGCGACTGTTTCTCTTTCCGCATATTGATGATCAATTGTAGAAGAGGTTATGTGTTATGCATGAATTCGAAGTAGTGTGTGACCAGGATAATATCGGTGGATAAATCTTCATTATTCAGCAAATTTCTACACTATTATCGAGATGGAAGGTAAGCTTTGTGATAAAGTTGTTTCTATTTTGATTGGCCCTGAATTTAATTATAGTTATGTTAATCCTAACCTGGTGGATAAGTGTGGTTTGAATAAATAAGCGCATGCAGAGTCTTGTTTAGTGCAGTTGGATATAGGTAAAAATAAGCGAGTTCATAATTGGATAAGATCTTATGCATTTGAGTTGAATGGTATGTCTACATCAAAACATTTGAATGTATTGTGATTGTGTTCGTATAACATGCTTTTGGGTATGGAATGGTTGTATCTCCATAGGACCAAAGTGGACTGCTATGACAAATTTATTGAGTGCTTGGATGAAAATGGAAAATAAAGAGCCTTGCAAGGTAAGAAGAAGGAAGCATCAGTTAGAATGGTGACAACTATGCATATGAAGTGTAGTCACAGGAACATGTGTGTGTTATTAGCAGTACATATTTCTAGTGACAAAGATAAGGAAATTGAGGATGCAAAAGTCTTGAGAAAGTACCCGGTTTTACAATAGTTTCATGATATATTTCCTGTAGATGTTTTAGAGTTTTCACCTCACGGGGAAGTGTATTTTTCTATTGAGTTGGTACTAGGGCCAACATCAACATCAAAAAAACCATACATGATGAGCACTGCATAGTTGGTAGAGCTAAAGTTGTAGTTGAAGGAAATGTTGGACAAGGGATGCATTAGGCCAAGTGTATCACCGTGGGGCACACCAATATTTTTTGTGAAGAAGAAGGATGGTACTCTTAGGTTTTGCATTCATTACATGCAATTGAACAAGGTGACAATTACGAATAGGTATCAGTTGTCGAGGATTAATTATTTGTTCGATCGATTGAAGGGAACAACAATGTTCTTAAATATTGATCTAAGATTAGGATATCATCTGAGATTAGACTATTGATTATTAGAATTTCTCCTAAGGGTTGTAGAACTAGGGTTCGTAGATCAACTTGTATTCTATGGTTTCATACCCTTCTTGTCTATTTCAATGGGTTTTCTTGAGTTCTTCAAAAAGACTTCCTTTTGCTAACCAAATTGATTGTTTCTTTCACACATGTATGGAAACATACTTTGCAAATCATATTGTAATAGATTCATAATATGATCCTATTGGTATTGACTGCACCTTATTTGGAGACATCATTTTTATTGTAGGGGTTGGTACCTTTCTATTGGATGTCAACGGTGATGTGAAGACTA
Source organism: Pinus albicaulis (assembly GCA_034641835.2). Taxonomy (NCBI): domain Eukaryota; kingdom Viridiplantae; phylum Streptophyta; class Pinopsida; order Pinales; family Pinaceae; genus Pinus; species Pinus albicaulis. The sequence goes on along the minus strand of CM076573.1, from coordinate 867,989,868 downwards.
CTCACCTTATAGTAAAGATTCATACTAACTCTAAGAAGCCTATGGATTCTTGTTTACAAAGGGAGACCCCTCTCAGCTCAACTCATTGTATTCTTTTTTTTTTCATGCTAATTTTTTTTCTCAACTTTCCTTCTCCAAGGGGTTGAGACTATTTGCTTCATTTATTTTAAATGGCCCGGTGAAAGAAGAGAATGCAGATTGTCTCCACATCTTTTCCATTTCGCTAAGTTACAAATAAAAAGAGTCTAATTCTATATCCAAGAGACTAATAGGCTCTTGATGCCCCTTTAGTGATTTATTAATTCTATATCCAAGAGACTAATAGACTCTTGATGCCCCTTTAGTGATTTATGCATAGCTCTCACCTATCATTGTAGCTCAATGGAATGGCATCTAATATCTCTAGCATAAAACAATTTGATATTATGCCCAAGACACAAGTATAAATGGAGTAGTTGTGAAGGCAACAATATCCATTGGGGATTTCCATTTTTGCTACAACATACAAGAAGAATCTTGGTGTTGGAGGAAGAGATAAGATATATTTTCCAAAAATACAATATCATCACTCTCCCAGTGCCATCTTTGTTAACTCATTAGAATGCATGTAATGCATACCGATTCACGAGTATCTATGAAATTTTCTCTCTTTCCAATAACAAAAAAGGTTCATGCCAAAATTAATATCTAAAATAGTGTTCATTAATATGTATGGTTCATATTTTTTTATGATCCTATTTATCTAAAGGATATATTTTTTTTTGAATTTTGTTTGGTATAAGAGATGGAGATAACTTTAAATATGAGGAAATTTGGGGTAAAATTAGAAGTGGAACAACAAGTTGTGGTTTGAATTTCCTTTGTAGTAGTAGGCTACATGAAATTTCTATCGAAAGGTTTTGTTGTGTCCCAACATGGAATAATATTTGGATGAAAGGGTTCATTATGGGTGGTATGTTTTTTAGCCCTTCAACTCATTGGATTCTTTGCTTGTTCATGGTATTTTTTGTTCTCAACTTAGAATCCTTGAATCGCACTAAAAGGTCACGACAATGTAACTTCTGGAGGCATTTTTGGACAAACCTCACCTCCCCAAAAAAAGTCATTAGAATAAAAATTTTAGAAGTTGTTGTTAAATATGAGGCAATTAAGAATTATGGTGCCAAGGGCCATCATATTTTTTATTTTTCCATTGTCCCTCTCTCTTCCAACTACCATTCCCTACTCATGGTTACTCAATTTGAGAAGAACACAACAATAATGGCTATTTAAGTTGGTCAGACAGCAGCTGTTCAGAGATTAAGCAACAGTTTTTCAAAGATTTCTCGGCATAATTAAAAACGCTCAAAAAAACGGTTGTTCAATTCGAATGAACAACAGACGTTCAAAGATAGAACATCAGTTGTTCCCGAATTGAACAAAAAAAATAAAAACACAACAATGAACAGTTGTTCAGTTCGACCGAACAACAACCGTCGAAGAAGTGAACATAAGTTGTTCAAGAATTGAATAGAAGTTGTTCAAGAATTGAACAGGAAAATAAAAAATGTGAAAACTACTGTTCAATTGTAGTTGAATCGGTAGTCGTTCAAATACTGAATAGCAACTGTCCACGAATTGAATAACAAAAATAAAAACATCGCAAATGGTTGTTCAATTCGACTGATCAGTAGTCGTTGATAGATTGAACAAGAGTTGTCCATGAATTGAACAACAAAAATGAAAACATAGCAAATAACTATTCAATTTGGTTGAACTGTGACCATTCAAAGATTGAACAAAAAGGTTAAAAACACCAACGAGTAGTTGTTCAGTTTGACTCAACGGCCTCTGTTCAAAGATTGAACAGCAGCTGTTCACAAATTCAACAACAAACGAAAAAACGGTTGTTCAATTTTGGTTGAATCAACAACTATTCAAAGACTAAACAACAACTGTTCAGGAATTGAACAAAAAAAATAAAAACACCGCAACTGGATGTTCAATTGAGCGACAAATGTTCAGATATTGAACAACAACTGTCTGTGAATTAAACCAAAAAAAAAAACATGGCAATGGACAAATGTTCAATTCGATTGAACAACAACCGTTCAAAGATAGAACAACAACTGTTCATGAATTGAACAGAAAATTAAAAAACAATCTTAAAAGGAAAATAAATTGCAAATGTGAAGAATTTACAACAAGGAAAGGAAATTATATACATTATTTACAAGTGATGCTAGAAAATCTCTCATGTACTTGAGTTTTTGGGGTTATCACCCCCTTGCATCACAACTTGGATGGTGGGATTGTTTCGTACCTGTTGACAGAAAGATTATTTCGTGAAAGGTTTGCGATAGAGGTGTACTCTATGTCCGTTAACTCGAAATGTTGAACTAGGCCCATCTATGGTGGTGAAGGTGAGGGTACCATTGCTATGTACTTCTTGAATCTCATATGGATCGAGCCACCTTGTTTGTAGTTTTCTTGGAAAGTCTTGGGATCTGGAGTCATAGAGGAGTGCCCAATCTCCTTTTTGGAATATCTTTTTCTTTATTAGGTTGTTGTGCCACTTGGCTTGCTATTGTTGAATGATTGTTGTGCGTTTTAGGGCTAGCAGTTGAATTTCGTCTAGTTCATTTATTTGATGGAGTCCCTTAGCTTGAGCTTCTATTAAGTCCAATCCCACTTCCTGGGCTGTTCTCAGAGTTTTAATTTTGAATTCAATAGGGAAGATAGGTTCTCTCCAAAATACTAGCTGATATGGTGAATATCCAGTGGTATTTCGCTAGGTTGTTCGATAAGCCCATAAGTCTTCTGGTAGTCTAGTGGTCTAGTCTCGGTGGTGTGCTACTACCATCTTGGTAAGGATTTCCTCTAGGACTTTGTTGGTGCTTTCGAATTTCCCATTGGCCTGCACGTGGTAAGGAGACGTAACTCTATGGATGATATGCTGATTTCTTAAGGTAGATGTGATTTTATTGCCTGTGAATTGTGCCCCACCATCGGTTATCACTTCCCTTGGCAAGATGTATCACATGAATAGTTCAAAGAGAAGCTTAATTACTATTTCTTTCATGGCTCTCAACAAGGCCACCGCTTCTACCCATTTGGTGACATAATCTGTGGCAACTAATATGTGGGCTTTCTGGTTTGATGGTGGGTTGAATGGCCCAACGAAGTCCAGCGCCCACCGTTCAAATGGTTCCACCACCAATTATAGTTGTAGCAGCATTTCATCAACTTGGCCTGGGAAACCCATTCTTTGGCAGCTATCATAGGCCCGGACATACTTCTTTGCGTCCTTCAAAATCATAGGCCAATAATAGCCTAATTGCAACACTCTATGCCCTGTCGACTGTTCTACGAAATGGCCACCAAAGGGTTCATCGTGACAGGCTCGTAAGGTGTCATAGATTTCGTCTTCCCTTATACATCTACATATGTGCATATTGGCCCCTGTATGGAATAGGTATCCTCCAATCCAAGAGAATCTTGCACTGCGTGGTGCAATAAATTTTTGTTCTCTCTATGTTAAATGTTTAGGTAGCTTCCCCACTTCCAGATAATTTTCCACATCTGCGTACCATGGTGTTTTGACCGCTACAGCAAAAAGGTGTTCGTCGGGAAATTGATTGTCAATTGTTAGCATGTCGTCTGTCTTGGGGACTCTATACAGGAAGTCTTCAACCACGTTTTCCTTCCCTGGATAGTCTTTGATCGTTATATATAATTCTTGCAACAACAGAAACCAAAGAGTTATTCTCCCATTTGTGATTTGTTTATTAGCTAAATATCTAATATTAGAGTGGTCGGCATACATGAACACTCGATATCCGGTTATATAGTGCCTGAATTTATTGATAGCATAGATGACAACCAGGAATTATTTTTCGATCACTGTATAATTTAATTTGGCAGGAGTAAGGGTTTTGCTGACATAATAAATAACATAAGGCTTTTTGTCTTCTTCTTAGCCAAGGTCTGCTCCTATTTCTGTATCAGATGCATCGGAAGAGATGTGAAAGGGAAGTTTTCATTAGAACCTCACAGGATTGGTGCTATTGAGACCAACCGCTTTAAGTCTGCAAAAGCGGTGTCACATTTGTTAGTCCAATGGAATTCAACATTCCCAGTCAATGCATACAGAGGTGCAGCTATCTGTGAGAATTTTTTTATAAATCTACAATAATATCCTGCATATCCCAGAAAATTGCGCACCTATGTTTGTGTACAAGGTGTGGCCAAGAGAAGGATTACCTCTATTTTAGCTGGATCTACCTGAATTCCAGCTACAGAAATGTAGTGACCTAGGATTAACCCCTCATTCATCATCATGTGGCATTTTTCGTTGCTTAGACATAGTCTAGTAGCAATACATCGTTCTAACACTTTTTCTAGCGTTTCTAGAGCTTGATCAAATTCTTCCCCATAGGGTGTAAAATCATCCATATAGATTTCAAGTCCTTCATTTATTAAATAATAAAAAATGCTAATTATGGCTCTCTGAAATGTTGTTGGGGCATTACATAATCCAAATGGTAAAACTCTGTAAGCAAAAGTGCTCAACGGGCAGGTAAAGGTTGTCTTTTCTTGGTCTTCGGGAGCTATTTGTATTTGATTGTATCCGCTGAACCCATCAAGAAAGGAGAAGAACCTTTTCCCAACCAATGTATCAAGGACTTGGTCAATGAAGGGGAGGGAGAAATGGTCTTTCTACATTGCCTTATTTAATTCTCTGTAATATACGCAGATTCTCGACTTCCCATTCTTTTTAGGGATGAATACTAGAGGGGAGACCCATTTGTTGTCTGAAATAGGATAAATGAAATTTACATCTAACAGTTTTTGCAACTCCTATTTTACAATATATTTTAAGTGTGGGTTTAATATTTTTTGGGGTTGTTTAACGGGGCATGTTTCCCTATCGGTATAAATGTGGTGCGTGCATAGTTGTGGGTCCAAACCCTTCATGTCTTGGTAGTTCCACGCAAATGCACCTTGGTGCTTCCGGAGGAATTTTATGAGTTTATATTTTTGGTTGTCATCCAAACTGCCATTAATATTCAGAACCTTTCTTTGCTCGATCTCAATAGTTATGCTGTTACGAACAATGGCTGTGGAGATATGTTGAGTCTCAAAATCTGTCACATGACCCTCTTGATCTTCATGTTCGAGGACTGTTTTCAACATTTTACATTTCAAATTTTCAGGCGTGCATGACTGATTCATAAAATTATTGATTACATCATCTTCAGTTTGATCCTTGAATTCAAGAGCTTCTACTAGTGCCAGAGGCAGACGGATGTTTTTCTCCCAATAGGTATCTGGATGTTTGTGAATTTTTACCGTGGGTAGGCTTGGTTTGGCAGGCGGATAAATAATGATATTTTTTATAGAATCTCCTCTAGTGATAGTAATGCTACCTACTTGAAAGCCTATGTAACCATCTACTGTGGCCAGCCAAGGTCACCCAAGAATCAATGGATGCCCTTCCATCCTGTTTTTTGGAAAAAAATTAGTTGGGTATTCCCATGAGTCCATAGAGACTAGGATGTCTTACACTATACCTTCTGGTTCGATAACAGATTTGTTAGCTAGTTCCAGAAGTGTGGCCATAGGTTCTAAAGCTGATATGCCAAGTTTTTCGCAAGCTCCAGTAGTTAGGATGTTAATTATTGCCCCCAGGTCAACCAATGTGTTTGGAAATGAGTGACCAGATATTTGAATAGTTACAATGGGGTTTCCTGGGTCTTCATATTTCACGGGTGATTCCCTACCTAAAAACAAGTTAGATAGTGTTCCTACCACATGAACAGTGGGTGCAGCCTTTATTTTCTTGACTTGTTTTTTTCCACATAATTCTTTGATTGTCTTTGAATAGATGGGAATGTCTTGGATGGCCTGGAGAAGAGGAATTTTGATACAAAGGTTTCTTAATTCTCCCAGGATGTCAAAATCTGGAGTGACTATAGGCCTGGGTAGATTTAATCTTTCAGGAAATGGATGCGGAGTTACCCTAAGTTCTTCAGGTCTTTGTTCATCAATTTTTTCCTTATCTTTACCTGTATTAGTTATATTCGTTAAGATAGGATATATTGAGGTTTCAACTTGGGGTTGAGGTGGAGTTGTGGCTGCTATAGTTAAGATGGTACGTCCTGTTCTTAACCTCAATTCATTGCACTGTTTATGTTCGACATTGGGTTTTGGATTTTCTATGATATGAATTAGTTGAACCAGTCCGTTATTGGGATTAGGATTGGGTTGGGCTGGAAATTGAGGGCATATGGCAGGCTGCTGGTTATGATGAACTGGGTAGGGAAATGGCAACGTAGGTTGATTTTGGGTCCCTGCTCCTATTGGTAGATTGGCCATTCCCATGGGTTGGTGCCAATTCCAATTGGTGTTTTGAGTAGGGGGTTTGGCCACTGGCTTTGATGTGGGACATTTAGCCAATAAGGGGGAGAGCAAGGCAAGTTCTACTAATTACTCTCTGGTGGAGGTTGTGTAGGCCAAGGTGGCATAAGAAATGCTTGGTTTGGCCAAGTTGGGAAGGGATTTTGATTTTTCCAAGTTGTTGCAGGGTTTTTTTTGGCTAAACTACGGTGAAAAAAAATATTGAGGTAGGTCTTGCGGTATGCCAGGTCGTGCTTTCCACTTCCTACGCTGATTCATTAAATAGACAGGATGTGTTTCTTCTTCTGCTTCCTTGTAGATGGCTTTTAGCCTAGGAAGTGAAGGACACTAGTCTGTGGTATGATCCTTAGTGCAGATAGCACAAGTTTGAACCATGTCTAAAGGATAATCCCTCTGGTTGTGCTTATTCTGACATCTTGGGAAAAATATGGCCAGGTCTTGTTCTGCTATAGCTTGTTTCTGTTTGCCTTGTAAAACATCAAGTTGTGTTGTCAAAGTACCCAGGATGTCAGTTTTAAATTTTTCTAACAGATTTCCAAATTCTTCTCTGGTTAGATTGTCATTGGTCTGCTTAAGGTCTCTCTTCATAGAATCATGCCCAACAAGTCTATTGCGTGAGCTACCACGAGAGTATCTAATACATAAGGAAATAATCTCGTCGTATTCTTCCTGGTAAATATCTCCCTTCCCCATTATGTTAAGCATCTCAACCCATTATTCCTTCATTCCTTTAAGCATCATGGCTTTTAAAATGTCCTTAGACAGCGTGGTATATGGGGAACTTTGTAAATTGTATTGAAATCTTTCTACATATTCCTCTAATGTTTCATTGTCTTTTGCAGACATGTTGAAGATTTCATCTTTTAGATCTCAGGTTCAACAATAGTCTTGGTATTTTGTAAGAAAAATATTCTTCATTTGGTCCCAGTTGGTTATAGTTCCCCCTCCTAATCCCATGAACCAGAGGAGCATAGTTCCTTTTAAGGTATTGGGAAATAGTTTTAGTTTCTGGGGATCGGTGGTGTAGTCATATCCTCTACATAAGACATCAAATTCAAATAGGAATGCATCAGGATCTTCGGTGGTAAATCCATGAAAGGTGGGGATGTTGTGCAAGGGAATGGATTTCATAGGGGCATTGGCAGCATGATAAAAAATAGGATATTCTAATGTTGATGTCTACCTCTGATTCTGATTTTGATTAGTTGCCATCAAATCAAAGAGGTGCCAGAAATATTTGGGAACTTCTTGATCTGGAGGAGTGATTCTAATAGGGTTGGGAGGTTAATGCGGTGGGGGTTTTATAACACTTCCCTGATCTAGGATCCTAAGTACTTCTATTTCGATTGCTTCTTTAGGGGACTTTGGTTCTGATATTTCTATATGAATTCATCCACTAGTTTCTCCCCCTCCTTCTTGTAGGTTGCAAGAGCCTCCCTCTTTTGAAGGGTCAGTGCCTGTATGAATGACAGTCTACATGCTTTGCTCAGACCCCTCTCTTTCACAGTGAATCTTGATGTAGGCTACATATGGTGAGGTTGCCGCCTGAGGGAGTGTATTATGAGTTTGAATGGAAACAATTATGGGTCCTATAGATGCCTGAGATTCAACTTTCTTAATGATTTCGTCTATACATGTTGTTCTTCCAAGGATCACCTGTCCTTTGGATTATGAGGATGGTTGCAAATGATTTCGGATTGTTTATATCTTTTTCTTCCTAGTCATAAAACAAGAGCACTTATACTACGGTTCTTTGCATGACTTGATGGTAAGCGGGCTAGAGGGCAAGCATGTTTCTTGCCGGTACACAGGTTCTTACCTCTCATTTTCAATACCCAATTCTTCATAGCAATGGAGAAAGATGAATAAAGGAGATGACTCTTAACACTCTCCCCGGAAACGGCACCAAAATGTTGGTGTTCACAGAGGTGGCTTATTATTGACAACTCTAGTGCTTCCTCATTTAATTATCAACCTGGGGTAAGTCTTCTTATTTCAAGAGTGATGGCACAATATATGCGAGTCAGGTCATCTAATAGTTACTCCATGTCACTTATGAGGAAGAATTTGATAACTTCCTAAGTTTTCTTATCCTACACATTAGGGGAATTTTGAGGTCTAAAATGGGCCTCCGAAGGAAAATGTACAATCAAAATTCACTTTATGATAACCAATCACATTTTAGGGGATGACATCATCCCCAATGGTTGAGGTGGCATTACTTGAGTTAAAGGTACTTACTTGTTACATTCTCAATGGTAGATAAAAACTCATGGTTAACCGTGGTAGTGCTTTAAGTACGTTTAAAGTCATAAAGTAAAATACTAATAATAAATGTCATTTCACACTTTTTGAATAAAATATTATTATTTTCATTTCATATTTTTTGAAAGAAACAATGCATATCCTTACATAATCTTCATGTCTTTACACATTTTTCAATAAATTTTATATCTATATATTCTCATATATTCATTTTTGAATTATATATTCATCTCATTTTATTTAATATTATAATTTCAAATTAATTATAATTTATTTTAACTTATTTAAGTATAAAGGACAAATGCTTTAGTTGTTCAATGATAATGGCATTTTATTGAAAAGTTCATTTTTATTTATAGTCACATCAATACAATTTTTTTATTAATTTTATTTTGATACACCTTTTCAATTGAATTTAACCATGGTTACATGGATTGTGGTGAAAAAAAGTAAAATGCAAATTCATAAATATTATTTTATTGGTTTAGCTATAATTTTATTATTTCCTTAGGAGGCCCATTTTAGACCTCAAAATTCCCGTAATGGAGGGGTGGCCTGGATTGGTTTTTAACCTAAGATTGAGCAGCAAGACTGAGCAACTATCTAATTGAATTAAACAACAGTCTAACTGAACTGAACAACAATCTAGAGAAATCAAGCAACAATTGAATTGAATTAAACAACGGTCTAAATAAACTGAAAAACAATGGAACGGAATGGAGCAACAATCTAACTAAGCTGAAAAGTAATGGAATTGAATTGAATCAGCAGTCTATCTAATTGAGCAGTAATGGAACAACAATATAACTAGCTGAGCAGTAAGGGAACAATAGTATAACTAAAGAAATTTAAATAAATCATACAACATTTAGTTAAGTAATTTTGCAATGGAATTCTCTTTATGACTTAATTAATCAACATTGATCGACGGTTGAACGCTTCGTTATGCTAAAAGAAGAATGCAATTCATGAAGGCAAATAACATCTAAATCATCTTGTTCTACGACCTATAACTCATATGCAAAGGTATTAAAAGAATTGGAACTATATACTCATAATGAAATATTTCCATAAGTTGGAAAGTACGATTGCGATTGTCCTAATTCAAGAGCGTGATTTCTAACAATCCTGAAGAAAGAGAACTATAACTTTATTGAATAGAAATATACTTTACAACTGCATCAGATACTTAAGCATTGGTTCTCCAACTACATAGAGTATGGAAAACTGTGTGGAACTCCTAGAGGTTGGGCCCAAACCACCAGAAGCCCTAGTGCAGTAAAAACTTCAAAAGATTATTGTTCAAATCTCTATATTACATCCAGTGATGTTACAAAAGTACATTTAGATAGATTGTTTCTGATGCATTGATTACATAATGAATTTCCTATCCTGTTTCCCCCGACTCCCCTTCTCGTTCGTCCTTCTCCTTTTTAAAGGAGATTTCAAAAATGAGAAAGTATTTCCCAAATGACAGCCCGTTGCGCATGTCTATCGTTTGAGTTCTTGGACCTGAATTTGTCTGTCTGCCTTCTGCCGGCCGCTGGGAGTTACTGGGATCTCATATGCTTGCGTCCATTGGTTAGCTTCCATTTCCTATCAGCCATTTTGCCTTCCTGCATGCAGAGATAAGAGAAGTCAGTTTTCTATTACAAAAACATCCTTTTCATCATTAGTCTAATTGTTCTCATTTTCATAATCTTTTATTCTCTTTATTGTTAATATGAAGAGGAATTACCTCGAAATTATAACATAATTTGAAGTACTTATAAGGTGAGAACATATCTTGGTTTGGGCCCAACAGTGACTATCCTTTCTGAGAATTTAGTTAAGGCAATTGATGAATATCACCAAACAAGAACTTCCTCCTCCAAATCTGTTCCCCAATTTTTCATGAGTGCATAAATTTTTTATGCCATCTATTTTTCTACCATCTTTCCATTTATGGGATAAAAATGGACCCCTGAAGATCCTACCTTGATTCATTTGAATCATAAAGAGATATGGGAACATAATTATGTACCACATTTCCACATGCTATGTTATGGAGTTGTACTACCATTGCACTAATTAATGTTTGACAGAATGAGCCCTAGGTTCAATAAAGAAGCCATTTCAGACCTTCAAATGACAGGGAGATATTTTATTGAAGAGTCATTTTCATACATCAGAATTTTTGGAAGCTCCGCTCCCCCGCATGTTCTTCCTATATATGTTTCAGATAAATTGATGGCAAGAGAAGTCGCTTGCCAAACTATTGGTAATGGACTCAATAAATCTTTGAAAGACAATAAGAAGTCTTTATGGTCGAGTTTCACAATTTCATGTGGTGCATTTACACTCAGTAATTTCAATCACGCATTGAAAGAATGTCAGAATATTGAGCTTTTGAAGCTTCTCGTTCTACCCTCCGGACAGTTTGACCCAGAAAATATTGCTAACAAATTCACTCTTTCATTCAAACTTAAACCTATCATACACACTGATGACAGATTTGAAGATATTTTGCAATCTGTTGGGAATTTTGAAGAAGTACAAAATTTTGTTAAATTGAACCTAAATCCAGAAGAATTATAGAGATTCAATGAGTTCAGAGAACAAAGACTTAGACGTATCCCTCAAGATGTCTTTATTACTAGTTATATCACTGAAGCAAGCCAAGAAATCAGATAAGAACAATCAGATTCACAAAACAAAGTGAATTAGATAAAATCTAGACTTCATTCAACACCATATTAACAAATAATCCAGAGGCATCATATTCATATAAAAATACATAATTTTAGACTCCACAGGGACAAATAGTTTCAATAAAAGAAATAATTGAAACTCCTGAGATAATCTCTCAAGACACAGAAATCATTCCTGCAAATGCTACTAATGAGATTATTCTCAAGGTGACTGATATTCCCCCATTGGATGTGCTCTACAACCCTCTTCATAATATTGTAGTAAGGAAGCAAAGGAAAAGAAGAAGGATTGAAAAACCCCCATGAAATGAAGTTATGGATGTAGTATGGAAAGATACTCCATCAAATCCAATTGGAAATTTAACTTGGTTATCTCAATTCGTTGGTGCATACACCACTGTAGCAATAGATAAGGTAGCAGAAGTATCTATTTTTTTTAGGAAAAAGATGACAAAATCATGCAACTACAACAATAGTTAGATGAAGAAAGAAACAATTTAAATCAAAAGGTGGAACAAGAACTTCTCAGAGTATAGCAAGAGATGGAAATGCTTAAGATAGGTCATGAAAATGACTTATCTAGCAAAAATTCACTGATTGAACAATTGAGAGAAGATCTTACCAAATATGAAGGTATTTCTACTATAGGGGAGTTCATAAAAGAAGCATTAGCATTAAATGCCTTACTCTCAAAACAAAAAAAAGCTATTTGTTGTACAAATTTCAGACATAATTCCACACTTAGAAACTAGTGAACAGTTGACTAATACAGTCATTGACCGAAGAATTGAGTTCAATGAGCTCAATACTAAAATCCTTGATTGTATTGAATGGAATGATTCAGAAGAAGGGAGAAATTCAGGTCTCCCAAAGATCAAGAAGGATTTCAAAGATATCCTCTTTGCTGACTAGGATGCACAAGTGAAGCAAGCAGAATTGGCCATAGCCACAGCAATAGGTATATCAAAGAATATGGTCAAAACGATTAACCACATATTGCATACTTCTGATCTCAGTAAAGAGGGAAATCAAAAATCTATTCCTGATCTCAGAGATTTAGAGCGAAGTTGGAAAGACACAGGACAAATCCGAGAAGAAGCACTTACACAGCTAAAATAGACTGATTGGGAAGCATACTGGCAGCTACTGGTTAAACCTCACGTTCAGATCATTACACTCAATTGTTCTCTAAATTCCATTTCGAAAATACAACCACTTTTACTAGATGCCATATTTTCTGCACAAATGAAGGCACAGTTCGGCAAACCTCCACAAGTTCAACCGATGTCCTATATTTGTGAGCAGAAAAGGAGAGCTGGTAGTAACTTATCATCAGGCATTATTATTAGTTAGTTTTTTTTTATAATTTCAATTTTTAGAAATTAGATACTAGAAATGAGGGAGGCTGTTTGAAACCACCTCATAAGATATTTTGTATAAATCTATTTTTGTAAGTAGTTAGTATATTATTTAAACCCTTCTCGTGCATTTGGAGAAGGGTCCATAATTTTATTGAGAACATTTACAAAGAATGTTAACTGTAAGTAAGTTTGTGGACGCCTTAATAAAATAATGGAACATGGTCTTTTCTGTTGTATATCATTTTGTTGATCACTATTGATGCACTTTTGTATTCTTTGAAAGACTTATTGGTAGAAGAGTTGAATGTGGCCTATTATCACTGATCAGATGAACAAGACAGTACACATTTGGTACTATTTTCATGTATGCTAATTTTGTTTTGAATATTAGTCATGAATCCAACTTTCATGAATTATATATGAAATCAATTGTTTTTTTCTGAAATATCATTTGCACTATTTTATGATATAATGATAGAAATTGGTTTGTTTTGTATATGGTCATCAAATATATGCGATATGTTTCTCATTTTTGTTTGATTGACTATCTTTCAAGATCCTACCCTGATTCATTTGAATCATAAAGAGATATGGGAATAGAACTATGTACCACATTTCCACACGCTATGTTATGGAGTTGTACTACCATTGCATCAACTAATTTTTGACAGAATGAGCCCTAGGTTCACTAATGAAGCCATTTCAGACCTTCAAATGATAGGGAGATATTTGATTGAAGACTCATTTTCGTACATCAGAATTTTTGGAAGCTTCACTCCCCCCCATGTTCTTCCTTTATATGTTTCAGATATATTGAGGGCAAGAGAATTCAATTACCAAAATATTGGTAATGGACTCAATAAATCTTTGAAAGACAGTAAGAGGTCTTTATGTCCGAGTTTCCCAATTTCATGTGGTACATTTACACTCATTTATTTCAATCATGCATTGAAATAATGTCATAAGATTGAGCTTTTGAAGCTCCCAGTTCTACACTCCAGGTAGTTCGACCCATACAATATTTCTAACAAATTTACTCCTTCATTCAAACTCAAAACTATCATACACACTGATCACAAATTCGAAGATATTTTGCAATCTGTTGGGACTTTTGAAGAAGTCCAAAATTTTGTTAAATTGAACGTAAATCCAGAAGAATTACAGAGATTCAATGAGTTCAAAGAAAAAATACTCAGACGTATCCCTCAAGATGTCTTGATTACCAATTATATCATTGAAGCAAACTAAGAAACCAGAGAAGAACAATCAGATTCACAAAATGAAAGTGAATTAGATAAAATCTGGACTTCATTCAGAAACACATTAAAAAATAATCCAGAGGCATCATCTTCACAGAAAAATACAGAATTTGAGACTCCACAGGGACAAATAGTTTCAATAAAATAAATCATTGAAACTCTTGAGATAATTTCTCAAGACACAGAAATAATTCCTGCAAATCCTACTGATGAGATTGTTCTCAAGGTGACTAATATTTTCCCACTAGATGTGTTCTACATCCCTATTCATAAAGTTGTAGTAAGGAAGAAAAGGAAAATAAGAAGGATTGAAACACACCAATGGAATGAAGTTATGGAAGTAGTATGGAAAGATGCTCCATCAAATCCAATTGAAAATTTAACTCGGTTATCTATATTCTCTAGTGCATACACCCTTGCAACAATGGATAAGGCAGCAGAAGTATCTATTTAGGTTCAGGAAAAGGATGACAAAGTCATGCAACTAAAACAACAGTTAGATGAAGAAAGAAATAATTTAAATCAGAAGGTGGAACAACAACTCCTCAGAGTACATCAAGAGATGGAAGTGCTTAAGATAAGTCATGAAAATGACTTGTCTAGCAAAAATTCATTGATTGAACAATTGAGAGAAGATATTACCAAATATGAAGGTATTCCTACTGCAGGGGAATTCATAAAAGAAGAATTAGCATTAAATGCCTTACTGTCAAAAAAAAAAAAAACATGTTTGTTGTACAAATGTCTGACATAATTCCACACCTGGAAACTAGTGAACAATTGACTAATATAGTCATTGATCAAAGAATTGAGTTCAATGATCTCAATACTAAAATCTTTGATTATATTGAATGGAAAGATTCAGAAGAAGGGAGAGAGTTAGGTCTCCCAAAGATCAAGGAGACTTTCAAAGATATCCTCTTTATTGACTGGGATGCACAAGTGAAACAAGGAAAATTTGCCATAGCCAGAGCAATGGGTATACAAAAGAATATGGTCAAAATGATTAACCACATATTGCATACTTCTGGTCTGATTAAATAAGGAAATCAAAAATCTATTCTTAATCTCAGAGATTTAGAGAAAATTTGGAAAGACATAGGACAACTCCAAGAAGAAGCACTTACACAGCTAAAAATGACTGATTGGGAAGCATACTGGTAGCTACCTATTAAACCTCACAGTCAGATCATGACACTCAATTGTTCTCTGAATTCCATTTAGAAAATACAGCCACTTTTACTGGATGCTATATTTGCTGCACAAATGAAGGCACAGTTCGGAAAACCTCCACTAGTTCAACCGATGTCCGATATTTGTGAGCAGAAAAGTAGAGATGGCAATAACTTATCATCGAGCATGATTATTATTTAGTTTGTTTTTATAATTTCAATTTTTAGCAATTAGATACTAGAAATGAGGGAAGTTATTTGAAACCACCTCATAAGATATTTTGTAAAAATATATTTTTGTAAGTAGTTAGTATAGTATTTAAACCCTTCTCATGCATTTAGAGAAGGGTCCATAATTTTATTGAGAACATTTACAAAGAATGCTTAATTGTAACTAAGTTTGTGGATGCCTTGATAAAATAATGGAACACGGTCTTTTCAGCTGTATATCATTTTGTTGATCATCGTTGATGCACTTTTGTATTCTTTGAAAGACTTATTGGTAGAAGAATTGAATGTGGCCTATTATCACTGATCAGATGAACAGGACAATACACATTTGGTACTATTATCATGTATGATAATTTTTTTTTGAATATTAGTGATGAATCCAGCTTTCATGAATTATATATGAAATCAATTGTTTTTCTCTAAAATATAAGTTCCACTATTGTATGATATAAAGATAGAAATTGGTTTGTTTTTTATATGGTCATCAAATATATGCGATATGTTTCTCATTTTCTTTTGATTAACTATTTTTCAAGAGAATCATCTTACAAATTATTAATTCTATTAAATTTGTGATGATTTAAATCATCACAGATTAAATAGATATCATTTTAGATCGCATCAAATTAGAATTATCCTGGGTTAGAATAGATCAGACTTAATTCAAAGTTTTTCATTTTAGAATAAAATTTGTTTTATTTTTTAGTAATTCTTCATGCAAATCCTTTGAGAGAAACCCAACAAGCAAATAAAAACCCAACTCTGGGAAACTGGTCCCATTACATCCAGTCGGAGCCACTATCCCAAATGGAAAAGGAATTGTATTAAGGTCTGGAACGGGTGGTTAACCCCTTGTTGTTGCCACAAATTTCTGAGGCCTTAACAAGTGGTAGCTTGGAACCTGAAGAATTAATAGATTCGATCAATGCTTTAGATAAGAATTTTGAGTACGAGGAGGTAGCTCAAGAAAAAATATGAAGGTTTTTACTACTAGATTGAAAGGACACGTATCTCTTTAGTGGGATGGAGTACAAGAAGAGAGGATAAGAAAGAAAAAATCCAAGATCAAAAGCTGGAGAAGAATGGTGGCAAAGCTGAAAGGTCAATTTTTTCCAAAATACTATCAATTATCTTTATTCAAGAAAATGGAAAATTTGAAACAAAGATCATTGACTGTTGAATAGGATACTTGAGAATTTTACAAGGAAAATATTAAAGTAGGATACATCGAAGAATCACCTGAAAAGGTTGCTAGATATATCAATCGGTTTCAGTTTGAGATTTAAGATAAGTTTAGAGTTTATTTTTGCCTAAAACTGTAGAAGATTCTTACCAAATTTCTTTGTAAGCAGAGGAAAAATTGGCTGGAAAGAAAAGATAAAGGAATAGAGGGAGGAGTCCTGTAAGGGGAAGAGGAAAAACCAGCTACCGGGAAAGAAATTAGTCCCTAAAGAGAGGCGAAGGTAGTTCAAGCAGTCAACCATCAAGAGGAGGTGAATCAAGAGAAAGAAGGCCTTTCTCAAGAGGACGTGGTCAAGGAAGAGGATACCAAGTTCAATTTTAGAAATGTGGGAAATTGGGACATATTTCATGGGATTTTCCAAAAAATAATCTTACAAACCAAAGAGGAGAAAATATGGAAGAGGCACATGAAGAAAATGTAGCTGCAATTTTCCATGAAGAAACACCAAAGGTAGGAGAATCATTATTGATGAAGAGAATCTTGATTAAGTCTGAAAAGGAATTTAAGGAACCAACACAAAGAAAAAGCCTATTTAGAACCACATGTAAGTAAAGAGGCAAGTGTTACAAAGTGGTGATTAAAAATGGTAGCAAAAATAACTTGGTATCCACAGAAATGGTAGAGAAGTTGGGGCTGAAGAGAATAGAACATCCCACACCTTACAAGGTGTCTTGGCTACAAAAAGGCCATCATATATTGGTGAATGAGCAGTGTAAAGTGGAGTTCCAAATCAGTAATTACAAGGATGAGGTATTATGTGATATAATGTCAATGTATGTGTGTCATGTGTTGATTGGAAGCCCATGACAGTATGACAGGAAAACCATTCATGATGGTAGGTGGAAAACCTACACTCGAGAAAAATGGCCAAAAAAATATAATATTTCCTTTAGAGGATAATTATCCGAAAGAGGAAGCTCAACCTAGTGTGATATTTATGGACGGGAAGGAACTGCTGCAAGAGCTCAAAAAGAAAGAATAGTTTCATTTTTCTTTGATTGGTAAGCCCAAGTTAATTCTTACTAGCACAAGTTTAAATTGTTTACTTGAATAATTCAAAATTATGTTGGATGAGTTTGCAAATATAATTGTTGATGAGTTTCCAAATAAGTTTCCTCCTTTCTGAATCATTAGTCATCATATAGATCTAATTTCGAGGTAAAGTCTATCGAATAAAGTAGCATATCGCATGACTCCACAAGAAAATGAAGAGATAAAGAAACATGTGCAGGAGTTGTTGGAAAAAGGATTAATAAAGGAGAGCTTGAGTCCATGTGTTGTTCCCACAATGCTCATCCGAAAGAGAGATGGTGGATGGAGAATGTGTATTGATTCAAGGGCCATCAATAAAATTACAATCAGGTACAGATTTCCACTTCCCTGCATTGAAGATATGATTGATTATTTGAGTGGTGCTAAGTATTTTGATAAAATTGATCTCAAGGGTGGTTATGACAAGATTAGAATTAGAGAGGGCAATGAATGGGAAACAACTTTCAAAACAAACAATGGGTTGTATGAGTGGCTAGTAATGCCTTTTTTCCTTACGAATGCACCTAGCACATTCACGTGATTAATGAATAAAGTGTTGAAATAATTTACAATTAAATTTGTTATTGTGTATTTGAATGATATTTTAGTGTTTATCCAAATAAAACAAGAGAATCTCAAACATCTCAAATTAGTTTTGTGTACCCTGCAGTAGGAAAAGTTGTTGATAAATTTAAAGAAATGTAGCTTCATAAAGAATGAGTTGGCGTACTTGGAATTTGTGATTTCAGAAGAAGGATTGAAGATGGATCCAGATAAAGTGAAGGAAATCATTAACTGGCCTATTCCAAGGAATGTCTTTAAGGTAAGAAGCTTTCATGGTCTTGCAAGTTTCTACCGAAATTTAATAAAGAATTTTAGCAATTTGTGTGCACCCATTGTTGACGCAATCAAGGATAATAAGAATCCATTTAAATGGACTGTAGCAGTTGATAGAAATTCTAAAATACTAAAGAAAAGACATTAGGGGAATTTTGAGGTATAAAATGGGCCTCCTAAGGAAATTATAAAGTAATAGTGGAAATAATAAAATAATATTAGATTACATCATCAAATTTTGGAGGGAAAAAAGAAAAAGCTATTTTTTAAACTTGTATTTTAAAATTATATCCCTATGGGTTTACTCAAATTTCTATTGGGAACACTCGTTGGATGCATAATTTAATTCCTCATCAAAGGAGTACCCATGTTACATACTTTTGATGGACCTTGCTACATGAAAAATAATAAATACTTGGAAAATGTGATTGTAATCACATTTTTTCATGTATTTCTCATTTTTCAGGTAGTAGGGTCCATCGAAAGTATGCAACATGGTTACTCCTTGGATGAGAAATTAAATTTTGCATCCAGTGAGTACTCCTGCTCGAAATTTGAGTAAAACCTTAGGGAGATAAGTTGAAGATACAATTTTAAAAAGTAGTTATATTATTTTATTATTTTTTAATCTTTTTACTTTTTTACCCTAGAAATGGTGAATCATCCCCCATGGTTGACATCATCATCTTGAATCACATTGGTTCTTATAAATTTTATTTTGGTTGTACATTTTTCGTAGGAGGCCCATTTTAGACATTAAAAGTTCTCTAATGGATAATTGAAAAACTTGTATTAGCCTTAGAAGATTTTAACAAATATTTTCAAGTTGGGACATATGCAATTGGAGATGCTATTGGAGCAGTCCTAAGTCAAGAAGGAAGGGAAATTGCATATTTCAGTGAAAAAATAAATGAGGAAAAGCAGAAATATTCTTCGTATGATAAAGAGTTCTATGATATAGTTTAAGCTCTAAACAAATGGAGACATTATCATATTCCTAAGGAGTTTGTTCTTTATAGTGATAGCCATGATCTAAATCTTATCAATAGTTAGACCAAGTTGAATCAGAGGCATGCTAAATGAGTGGAGTTCTTGCAAAATTTCACATTTGTAATCAAGCATACAAGTGGTAAATCAAATAAGTTTGTTTATGCATTAAGTAGAATAAATTTTATTTTTCATGAGTTTCAAATAATCACTTTAGGATTTGATGAAATGAAAGAGATTTATAAGGAATATGTTGATTTTAAAGATCCATATGCTGCTTGTAAAAATCCAGTTATTGTTAATAGAACTCCATGGTTGAGATTTATGTTGCAGGAAGGATTTTTATTTAAAGATAACATATTCTGCATACTCAAATGTTCTATAAGAAAAAATATTATCAGGGAAAAGCATACGGACGGTAATGAAGACATTTTGGGCAAGACAAAACATTTTCTCAATTGAATGCCTTTTATTTTTGGCTAGGCTTGCAATCTAATGTGAAAAGGTTTGTCAAAATGTTGGATCTTCCAGCATGCGAAGGGAAGAAGTCAAAATACAGGTTTATATCATACATTACCAATTCCTACTAGGCCATGGGATTCGTTGAGCACATACTTTATATTGGGATTGCCAAGGGCTCAAATGGGTAATTATTCTATCTATGTTATGCTTGATAGATTCTCTAAAATAGCACATTTTATATCTTGTGGAAAAAACAGTGATGCCACCAATGTTGCCAATTTATTATTTAAAGAGGTGGTAAGGTTGCATGGATTTCCTAGAAGCATTGTATATGATAGAGACCCAAAGTTTTCGGTCATTTTGGATAACATTATGGAAGAAGCTATCTACTAACCTTAATTTTAGCTTATCCTATCACCCAAAAACTGTTGGGAAAACAAAAGTTGTGAATAGGATCTTGGGAAACATCTTAAGAAGCTTGGTAAGTGAAACTCCCAAACAATGGGATCAAGTTCTTACTCACACTGAATTTTCATACAACGACACACCCATTAGAAGTACAACTATGAGTCCCTTCCAAATATTTTATGGAATGCATCCAAGGGGAGTATATGTATTGAGGAATTTGGGAAAACAATATATAAGAAGTCCATAAGGTGAATAATTTGCAGTGAGCATGCAAGAACTGCAAGAAAGAGTTAAGCAACACCTACAGGAAAGAAACAACAAATACAAGCAAAGGGTTGATTCAAAGAGAAGGCAACAAAACTTTGAGATTAGTGATTTAGTCATGGTACATTTTAGGAAATAAATATTCCCTAAAGGAACTTACAAAAATTTAAAACTCAAAAATATTAGACCTTGCAAAATTTGAAGGAAATTTTTCTTGAATGCTAATGAAGTGGAGCTTCCAAGAAACGTTGTTATTTCACCAATTTTTAATGTTTCTGATTTATATTCCTTTCACGGAGTAGGAAAAGTTTCATATGATTAGTCTTTGAGTGAAGTAGATCAGATTATTCAATGGAAGGAGCAACTTCCCAAAGCAACTCCAAATGAAATTGAAGGTCTGTTAGATCGAAATATGGTGAAGAAAACTAGAGGAAAATAGTACTTTCAGTATTCGTTGAAGTGGAGAAATCAACCATTAGAGGATGCTACTTGGATGATTCTTGCAGAGATGTGCAAGAATTGCACAAATTTTCAAGAGACATGGACAATTTATTTCCCCAAGAGTCTGATGTAGGAGCATATTACACTTGAAATTGGAAAAAAACTATTGAAATGTAGAAGGAATTGGATTCCTTTATTTTATTGGTAAATTAGTTTTGTTTTAGTCTAAAAATAAAAAAGTTTGGATAGGAATGATGTTAGGAAAAATAAGAAAATATTATCCTCTTTTGTGGATAGAGATGTAAGTAGTTTTTTATTAAGTTTGAAAAAATAGACTAGATTTGTAGAAGGAAAAATATCTAAAGAAAGCTAAGAATTTTTGGAGAAAAACAGGGAGTTTTGATTTCTTTATGGAAATTCCAACTCATGTAAATTTTAGTAATTTTAGTAATGATAGAGGAGGAATTAGAGATGTGATTATATCAATGGATGTACTCGTTTTCTGCAATTTTTCATAAGGAAGAAAATAAAAATATGTTAGAAATTTGTTGAAGATTATGTGAATGAGAATTAGAGTGAAAGTGAAATGAGTTAATGTGTTTTTCGCATGCCAGTCATTAATATTTTTGCAGTTTAGGCATAATCCAACATCAATTTGCTTCTCTCGATCGAACATTAAACTCGACACCACCAAGATTTGGACCATCAATTGGAGTGTATCGATAATCACCTTAACATCCCTCCTTCTGGATTTTCACGTGAAAACAACACATGTGACAACAATATGGAGTCAATCTAGGTCGCATATATAGATTCAGATCCCTATTTCTAATTCTCTCATACTTGTTATGTTTTAGGCTTATCAATGTTCTATTTCTTTAGCTTTTTCTCAATGCCTTACTCAACCGATTGTCACTTTATGCATTCATGTTTTGAATCTTTGGTTAGTGTTTTGTCTTTTTCTTCTTTCAACAGGGTTCAAATTTGGATTTGATCAAACATCCCAAGTGAACGACTAAACTAAACTGATTATTTCTTCATGTAATATCATGTTCATAAGTCAATACAACTTTTATTTAAAAAAAATAAAAAATATAAATATAATTGTAATTTAACTATTTTTTGTGAGATTTTTAGTCTTAAGAATGTGAAATGTATCATGAAATAACGTGTTTTGAATATGATCATAAATTTATACCTATAAATATTACCAACCATTTCATTATATAACTATGTTAATTATTTTTAACATAATACTCTATTGATATAGAACTCATTAAAACTAAAAATATATAATATCTATTTCATTAAAACTATAAAAAAATCATTTAAATGTCTATTTTTTAACAAAAACTAATTAGATGTCAACATTTACCCTATCACTCATTCACCATTATTATGAATTATAATGGCCACAAATGTTGAAGAAAATGATAATGAATTATTTTGATTATATATATATATATATATATATATATATATATATATATATATATATATGATTTGTCTTCTCGGTCTTGATATTTGAATCTTGGATTTCTAAATTTTCACAGATTTCACATTACTTCGATTATCAATCCAATTGTCTCTAAACTAATTATAAAATATTTTATTATTATTTTTTAAAAATAAATTATACCCAACATTTTTTTAATAAAAATAATTAATATCCAATTACATTTAGAATATATTAAATTAAAAATAATTTATTTAATAATAAAACACCCGAATTCGGGTGCCATTATGGATGTGCCATCCTGCGCATATGCACACCCTCCCACGTCGATCAATGACACAACCGGGACGGGATCGACGACGCCATGACTTGCTGTCAGCGCCTCGCAAAAACAAGCATTAGTTAATTCATTTGATGGCCTCCAATTGGGTTCTCGATCTGAGGGGAACGACCATAAGTTCTCCCCTGCGCCCTCTCCCTCGTATTTCCATCCCCGCTCTCTGTTGCATCTCCAGCGCTGCTCTCCTTCTCAACTTTGTATGCCCTCTACACTTGACCTACCCTTTGCTCTGTGTGCAACTCTATGGTGCCGCGGCAACGACAAAAGCCACGTCGTGGTAGCGTTCGGGGTGTTATTCCAACCCGACTGACCAGGGACTTAGTTGATTGACACTTCAATTTTAAAGAGGAGCCCCCCTCTGCCCCCATCACTCATTTAGTTGCCATACCTTGTGAGCTCTCCTCCGCCTCCATAGCTCCACCTGCGGCTTCCCTCGTCACCAATGTTGAGCCCTCTCTGCTGACCCCACCCAGAGTTAAGCGGAAATACAACAAGTCCACCATCCCCTCCTCCTTGACGCCTCCTCCAAATAAATTGGAACGCATACCTTTTAAGGCCTCCTCTCTATACATTCCCAGCCTCTGGCATTACTCTACCGAAGGTGGATGGAGCAGGGCTGACGAGAATGAAGTGTCGCTCAAGGTCCCTTGCGTCTTCACGGAGGAGAAAGAGGAAATAACTCGCATCTACAGATGCCTAGTGACAGAGGAAGAACCCGCAGGATGCAGAGCAGAATGAAGAAGCCAGCAAGGACTGAAGGTCACGATTTATGCACCATAGTTCTCTTTTGCATATATTTGATACATTTAGATTTTCCAGTTTTCTTTAATGTTTTAGAAAGGATAGCTGCTTCATACTTCTCTAGAGAAATAATGAAGTGGTTTCCCTATCATGAGTAGCCCCTTATTTTGCTCTTTTGGAGACAACTGCGAACAAGAATAGGATAAATTCCTCAACTTGAACCATAAAATGTAATATACATTCTACTAATTAATAAAATTTAAACTAGCTAAAAAAAATCATAAGAATTAATTTAATATATTAATATTTTTTTCACAATGATATTAAATATCACAACTAAATTAATCACGCATTCATCATTATTATCCCGCATAATGAACTCAAACGCAGTCTTTTCAATGAATGATCAAAATAAAGATGGATCGTTAACAGAATCTGTACTCTTAAATATTTTATCACAGATAATGAGAGATAGGTCATCCTTAACATTCATTCCTGAATAGTAGTCTTTAATATTTTGATAACATTCATGGAGAGTGGTATTTAATATTTTGATAACATTCTAAATTCATATTAACTGTGGAGCTGTTTCGCTTAGTTATAATTTCTTTTAGAATTAAAATTTTGACAAACCAAACCATCCAAATATTATAAAGATTACAATATTTGAAAGTTTTTAAATGATAACTTAATATCATTATTATTTTTATTTTTGAAATATTATACTACTTGCATTCACAGGAAAAAAATATATTATTCATACAAAAGAATATGAGTAAAACCGTACAAGTTTTTAAGATAACTGGAAACAGAAAACAATATACGCACTAGTAAAACCAGACAATTTTTTATTACAGACGTACTAAAACTAGCGAAATTTTCTCCAAATATTTTTGAACTAACATTACTTTTAGGTCTTTGTAAATACTCAAAAAGTACCATAATATGATTTTTGCTTTCATAAAGTAACATAATATCATTTTTACTTTCATATTGTCATTATTACTGTTAAATTTATTTATCCTCTGCTTCATTTTATAATGAAAATCATACCTTACATAATCCTCAAAATGAAATAGACTAGAATTTTACATATGATAGCCTTCAAAATAGACTGCAACCTTACCTTACATATAATAGCCTTCAAAAACGAAATCTGTGAAGATTCGGTTTGTAATGACCGTCCGCTCACAAAAGTAAAGTGGAGAAGAGATTGAAGAAATAGCGGTCACAAAAGTAAGTGGGGAAGAGTTCGAATAAATAAAACATATATATTTATTTTATTAATTTAAAAAGCCTGTATATTAAAGTGGAGAAGAGATTGAAAAAATAGCGGTCACAAAAGTAAAGTGGGGAAGAGTTAGAATAAATAAAACATATATATTAATTTTATTAATTTAAAAAGCCTGTATGGCTAGGAGAGCTTGCTTTTATGAATGAACATAGAGATTTCTGTTACTATAAACGTTCCATATTTCTTTGTTTTTTTTCCTTTTTTTCACGGCGTTTGGTCCTGCACCGTGCACATAATCGAATACAGATACATATGTTCTCACACCTAACAGACCTGGAGCTAGAGACCTGGAATGCAGCAGTGTAAGTGAGTCAATCATCATGAGAAGACCTTTGAAAGCCCCCACACCTAACAGAGCGGCAATTCTTCTTGTACATAATCGAATGCAGATACATATATTCTCACAAAATCTAGATCAACATTTGAACTGTGAAAACAAAAGCCATTCTAATTTACAGTTCACTTATTCAGAAATAAAGGATGGTATACAAAAGAGCTACTCTTAAAATTGCGCCTTCACGTCACAACATAAAGTTCAGTTGTGACAACCATGCAATCTCAAGCATTGGCCTAAAATCTCGCAACAAACATTTAGAGAGTTATAACTCGCACCTGAGGCAGTGCTTAAACATTCAAATATAATCATCAATTTAATTCAATGCGATTATAATCTATTCAATTCTTTGACTGCATGAAGTAAGACACGCCATGCTCGAATTTCTCCATTGAGGCTCCCGGCATAGATCATAATACAGTTCAGGGTTTCAGCATTGCGTGCAGTAATACACTTTACTGGAGCTGTGTGGCCTTCCAAGACGGCTACGAAAATATGCAAATTAACCCCTTGTCTTCTCCAAACTCTAACATTCTTATCGGCAGATCCATAACAAACGATATCAAACGCCGTTGCCAAGCACAAAACAGGTTGTCTGTGCCCTCTCAGTTCTCCGGCTGCGCTATTCATTCTGTCAGTGTAATATCCCAAATATCAAAATTTTAAATAAATCAACACATCACACAATACCACAAACATAAGAAATTGAAGCTCAATTGTGAATCCTGAATGGATTCACCACATAAATATTACCGCGGGGTTTTCGTCCGGGGATCAATAAAAGAACTGGCCAGTCCAGGTTCTCAACCCAAACATAATAAAATAGATAATCCAGAATGCCCTAAATGCCTAGCTTCTCTCCCCTTTTATAGGCTTGATGGGTCAATACCAACAAGAAATACCATCAAGAAAAACCAGGGGAAAATACCATGGGATAAAACCACGGGTCAATTCTATCCACTTTGACGGGATCGAGAAAAGGGAATATTACAAATCCTCCCGCCCAAAGATTGCTTGTCCTCAAGCGATCCACTTCTATCCACAACAGAGGCATTTGTACATTGATACCAGGATCCCATACGATCCGATGTGCCCTCCATGTTGAACGATCCTGAATGGATCCTTCAATACCTGGATCCCAAATAACTTCTTTTGACCAATCCTTCCCTAAGGAGATTATGACTCCGGATCCCACCCATCCTTTCAAGACCATAGTTTCTTCTCTGTGTAATGAATTCTCCGGATCCCAATGCCACCCTAAATCCAGACCATGGGGTTATGGTACCCTCCATCGTTGTGCGCACCAAAGGGCCCAAGCTGCAATATGCCCTCAGTTGTGAGTATCCTCTCCTCAAAATGCATTATCCTCTCCTCATTTGATTCTCCTTGAGTGCATTCATCCTGAACCTCTTCACATGTGAGGATGAGTTGTCCATCCTTTCTGGTTGTCAAACATGGATGTACTGGTGGACTGTTGTCTATACCGGATTGCCCATACTCTTTATGGATGTCCTCCGTTGTATTTATAGATTCAACTACCACAACATCAGGAGGAATTGCATCCTTCCTATCACATGTACTTTTCAAGTTGACTCATCAGCTTGTCCCCAAGTTTTCTTCCGAAGAGCAAGGTGTTGTTGTTCACCATTTGTATTTGATCGCCAAATCTTTCTATAGTCCTCTCTGAAAAGTACAACTCCATCAGGATGAATTTCGATTCCAAGAAGTTCTAATTTTGCTATCCTTGTTGCCTCCTTCTTATCCGACATGAATGGTCAAGTGCCCAAACTCCCTGGTATACAAAGCATAGGCTCTTCCTCTCAGTTCAAGTTCTGTCATTTCCACAAATTTTTTAGTTCCTCTGGTTAACTTACTTCCTAAGTAGTTTGATGCCTCATGACTATCCCTCAACTGTCTATAAGGTTGAGGCAATTAGCTCCTTCCTCCCAAACACAACAATTTGGATCTCACCTTGTCTGTGATGGCCCTATCTTCTCCTAAGATCGGAGACATGATCTTTTCCATGTCCTGCTTTGATGGAATGACAGACGTTGTAATTCCACAAAAACATTGAACACGAAGGATAAAGGATTAAATCATCACACTCTAGATCCAGCGTAAGCATACCAAATCTGAATTTCTCCACGCGTTCCAAAATTTTGCGCTTCTGGTAAAAAGTAAGAACGGTGGTGTTGTCCAACTCTTGGAGCGCTTCTACCATTACCTGAAAAGTCCTCCTCATGATGTCATCATTGTAGGGCAAAAGCGGTGCTGTTAAGGCTATGATTTTACTGAGACAGGAAGCGACGGTGAGTCTAACATTTTCACAAGAATGTTCCAAGAATCTAGGTTGTATCAAAGCAAGCATGGATGGCTTCAATGCCCAACTTGACCCTTTCCATTCTGATTTATCTATCAAGCTCAAAGTTGCATCTAATGTGTCTAGCTGTAGGAGAACATCTTTAGACTTTGTACCCTGCAATTTGGATCCAAGTTCGAAGAGACACTTGCTTGTTACATCTTCCTCCTAGATATCTTTTGATTGCTGAAGGATAACATGGGCCTTTCGAGAGAAAGGCCTGTCGCTCTATTCTTGCTTCTGATTTGCATGTTGTAATTCAGACCCAAGTGAGAAGAGCTTAACTCCTCTTCTTTGTCCTTCCTTCACCTCCCATGGTTGCTCTTGCTGCAGAATGACGTGGACCCTTTTTGAGAACGGTCTCCTTTGACTATCATTTTGGTCTATGGAGGTATGGCTCCTTAAAGGACCATATATCTTTACTAATTCATTAAGTTTTTTCGGATTGTTTTCCAAAATTTCTTGGAGACGATCCATTTTCTCAAAATTTTCATTAAAGCCTCCTTAAGACAGCAGAATTTTGATATCTCGTTTGCTGGATTTGCTCGATCCCAGCTTTCAGGTACAGATGAGCTTCCTGTGACGATTATTTCTGCGCTCAACTTTCAAAGCCCTTGTCCCAATTGCCCATAACGCTCAACACATGACATTTTTTGAGCCATCGACTGTCGTCGTAAACTGTTAGCTTGCCAATAATGAGGTCGTTGCAAACGAGGGTTCGATTCCAATGCAACAAAGAATAAGAATTCGGAATACAAATGCCCAAGCAAATTTTCTTCCAGCCACTCTCCAATCTCGTATTTGAATTCCCTGGCGCTCTTTCACTCTATATTGGTCAGCACACAGTATGCATCCTCCCACTTAGACATGCAGAGTACTATGCGGCAGACTGACTCCGTTGTGAAGAATGCCAGGAGGAAAATCACCTTCCAAGACACGAACTATCCGTTCCATACGCGAGCAGCTTCTTGCAGACTTTTGAATACAAGAAGCTGCACATGCAACTACCCGCATCATCTCATTCACATTATAGTTGTTTTGTAGGCGGGGATCGACAAGGGAATCTAGATTGCCATCTTCCATTGCTCGAGCAAGCAAGGGTCGGGCCGAATAGACTAGACTACTTTCCGGAAATGATAGAGTTAGATCTAGAAGCCGGCGGCCAGTGATCAACTCAAGCAGCACGACACCGAAAGAGAAAACATCAGATTTATCTGTCAGTTCCCCACTTGACACATATTCTGGATTCAAATACCCAAAAGTCCCCTTAGGCCTTGTGTTGACACGAGGAGAACTTCTGAAGCAAGTTTTGCAAGGCCAAAGTCTGCAATCTTTGCTTCGAAGTTGGAGTCAAGTAGAATATTTGAAGCTTTGACGTCTCTATGTATAATCTTCGAATAACCTTGTCTAGACGTCACTTGGCTCCAAGGCTCTCAGCACTATTCATTTGCAATTCCAACAACCCTAGTTGGGAAAGCGGCCCTTCTCAACTGTTGACTCAAAACGACCCTTCATTGACATTAAGCACACGATGGCATAGCTTTACACTAATAACCATCAAACATGTATGGGCTCTATCCTGCCTTAATGGCTGAATTCTGGTTCCCTCGTCGAATTACGTACCTATAATGAATCCGATCCTTCAATTGGATCACCACGACAATGACGCTATTGACGAGCCTTGAACCTCTCCCACAGATCCTTTTGCCGTAGACCAACTGTGGGTGCTAAAATTTGATTCTTAACTTGGCAAATGGTAGTAAATCATAAAATCTCCGTGATCGCACTAACTCCACTTCTTCTGGATTCTGAAGTTCCGCATTCACGAATTTTCTACCCGTGTTGCATATTCTCGCCTTATCACAAAATGACCTGTCTGCCAAATATTTAAACCATGGCTTTAACAAATTCGACCTGTGGCCTGCAACACATCTGTCACAAATTTTTAGATAAATTTGCGGCTGTAAATATTTAGCCTTGTTCTCTGTCAGAGGTTCTTGATTCTGGTAGATAAAGCCAGATCTAACTTCGAAACCCTTTTACTCTTAGAAATAAACCCAGAAAACAACTTCACCGGTTTCGATCTTTTCTACCTGCCAATCAACTCAATGGTGGACAATTAATTTCTCTACAATGTTCAATTAGGGTAGTTATGGAGAACGACCGAAATTGATGAGATTCTAGCTAGGGTGATTATGAAGGATCACCGAAACTAGTACTCTTAAAACCCTCAGGCTGGCAAGAAAAACCAGCTCTGATACCACTGTAATATCCCAAATATCAAAATTTTAAATAAATCAACACATCACACAATACCACAAACATAAGAAATTGAAGCTCAATTGTGAATCCTGAATGGATTCACCACATAAATATTACCGCGGGGTTTTCCTCCGCGGATCAATAAAAGAACTGGCCAGGCCAAGTTCTCATCCCAAACATAATAAAATAGATAATCCAGAATGCCCTAAATGCCTAGCTTCTCTCCCCTTTTATAGGCTTGATGGGTCAATACCAACAAGAAATACCATCAAGAAAAACCAGGAGAAAATAACATGGGTTAAAACCACGGGTCAATTCTATCCACTTTGACGGGATCAAGAAAAGAGAATATTACAATCAGACATTTTATCGGCCTCCCACATTTTATGCCTATCAGTGACCTTAAGTAG
Source organism: Pinus albicaulis (assembly GCA_034641835.2). NCBI lineage: Eukaryota > Viridiplantae > Streptophyta > Pinopsida > Pinales > Pinaceae > Pinus > Pinus albicaulis. The sequence goes on along the minus strand of CM076573.1, from coordinate 867,959,621 downwards.
AGAATGCTTTTTATTGTCAAGGTACTTCGTCCAGACTTTAATAGTCGAATCCGCAGAGGCAGTGTACACGAAACCGCTAGATGAAACGGCAAGCGCATTTATGGCGTCACTGTGTGCTCGAATCGATTCGATGCAACGGAAATCAGGAAGCCTCCACACCTTCACCGTTCTGTCCCACGGCGCTGAATATAAAGTGCCGTTTTTTACAGCGAGAGCAGATATGGTATCCACATGTTGATTCCAAAGACAATGTTTGTGCCTGCGCACCTGTATATAGTTTTTAGACATCATGGATTTCAGCAGAGAGTCCTTTAAGGTGGGTATCGTGCATTTCAACCTATGATGCAGAGCGGAATCTTGAGGAGCCTTGGAGCGTTTCCATACTCTAATTTTGTGATCCTGGTGGGCACTGTAAATTTTCTCTTGGGCGACCAGAATGGATTTAACTGCTCCTCCTTCGCTGCCAAATCTGGAATATTCTACCAGTTCTCCGGACAGGTCGTATTGTCCACATACTCGTATGTCCTCTTCTATAGATCCGCTGTAAAGCAAATTATATTCTTCCGCAAAGGCAACAGAGTATATGCAGCCGTCATGAGCTTTAACTTTCCACACGCATTGATAAGCACTCACATTGTTAGATATTCCAGTAAAGCCAGGAATAGAGCACATATTCAGTGGAGACTTAGAACAAGCAGCCGAGTCAGTCTCATAACGATCTTGCAGGCAAATAAGGGGTTGCTGCTTACTGCACGAACGTCTTTGGGATCCCTTTGAAACTACAAAAGGCAGTTTCCTTTTAGCTCCATCTTGAACTAAACTTGAAGATGGGGCTGATTCCTTCTGCCGGTGTTCTTCTATGGCTTTCATCCTAGCAATGCTTTGATCTAAATAACCATCTATATTCGTACACTAAATTTGTCAATGTATGGAAACAGGCTAGCAGAATAGATTTGCAGAATAGATCAGGTTCCAAAGACAAAACGAACATCAGTATATGCACACTGCAAAATCAGTACCATCAATAAACTTCACTGTCAAAATGAATGTACGGTTTTCAGGAAAGCTGAAGCTTTAAATAATAGATATCAGATCACCAATTAAATGTTTTGTCCACTGAGAAGAAGATACCAACGTGTTCTCGAAATTCGCCGAACGATATTTTGGAAGAATAAGAGGGGATGCATTTGTAATCTTTTTGTTCGGAGCCAAGGAAAAGCAATAGGAAGGCTAAACAAACAGCAAAGGCACATGTCTCCACAAATCGTCCATAGGTTGAAGGTCATATACTTGACCCAAGAGTCGATTAAATTCCATCTCCTATCTCGAGACTCCTTTATCGAGATTCGATACATGATGTATAAGTCAAATATTACAAGGGAGTTGTTTGAATTGTTTTTTTTTTATTCTTTTGTTGGAATTTGAGAGAAAGATTTTGATTTGGGTTATTTAATTATATATTTGAAAATTTTTAATAGCCCTTAAATTATACAAGATTATTCAT
>CM076573.1:867612386-867958017 GCA_034641835.2 Pinus albicaulis | reverse complement strand
ACAACGTGTCAAGTAGTTTGGATTAAAAGGATGTTGCGGGATTTATGTCATGAAAAAGATGGAGCAACTACTATTTTCTGTGATAACAGTTCAACAATTTCACTATCAAAGAAGTTTGTATTTCACAAAATGACAAAGCATATCGATGCCAAATATCATTTCACAAGAGAATTAGTTAACAATGGTGAAATTGTGTTGCAGCATTGTAGGTGAGAGGAACAATTTGCACACATCCTCACAAATTCATTGGTACATGATTTTTTTTTTTAAATCTCAGATATTGTCTCAGAATGGTCATTGGCGGCATGTGTGATTAAGGGGGAGTGTTGGAAATTAATCTCAACCACCGCGTTAAATGAACTAGAGCAACCATACCTCAGTTAATGTTTTTCGGATTACATGTGCAGATAAGGACAAGTTTTGAGCAAACGACAATTACCCATTTAGCAGCAGATTAAATAATTAAAGTCAAATAGGAATGTAATACATGGTTAGTAAATATGCATGGGCAAATATTTAATCCTCAAGTCTTGTTTAGTTCACCCAACTTCTGTAATGTTCAGAAAATGATGTCCGCCCATATTATGTATTAAATTGTGTTTGTCACGAACTAAATGTCTCAGATATATATGTTGTTTCGATTTACATGTTAGAGTGAGCAAGTAAAAGAGTAAAGAGAGTGTTGTGTAATGTGGCGGATGTAAGTATGGAAAGACAAGTGTAGAAAATCGTGGAGTGAATTTTGGTGAGTGTGTGAAAACAATTTGTATTTCATGCGTTGAAGTTTTAATATAAAGTTTAGTTAATTGCGATATAGTTCTGGAGTTTTAACATATGTGTTTTACCGCAACACTCTATTTTACTCATAGTTGATCATATTTGCTCCTCTCTAGTTGTCATTTTTATATCTACCACTCTGTACTGAAATTAAGATTCATTTGAATTTATTTTGGAAACTCTGTATAAACTCCTTGTATTGAAAAAAACACATTATTCCCTGTGTTTAAAATTTTCTAATAGTTATTTTGCATACCATCCTTTATTTCTGAATAAGTGGACAGTAAGAAATGGCTTTTGTCTTCACAATTCAAATGTCGGTCTAGATGTTGTGAGAATGTATGTATCTGCATTCGATTATTACAAGAAGAATTGCCGCTCTGTTAGGTTTGAGAACATATGTATATGTATTCCATTACGTGCAAGACCTAAAGCCGTGAACTAAATTTCCCGCAGCATCAGAACAAGGAAAAAAAATAAAGAAATATGGAACGTTTCTAGTGATAGAAATTTCGATGCTCTGTAGCAAGCTCTACTAACCATACAGTCCTTTTAAATTAATAGAAAAAAATTAATCCCCTTTTGTGAGCGCTATTTTTTCAATCTCTTCTCCACTTTACTTTTGTGAGCGGACGGTCATTACCGACCGAATCGTCACAGATTTCGTTTTGAAGGCTATCATATGTAAGGTTCCACTCTATTTTGAAGGCTATCATATGTAAAATCCTAGTCTATTTCATTTTGAGGATTAACTAATGCATGGTTTTCATTATAAAATGAAGCATAGGAGAAATAAATTTAACTGTACTAGTGACAATATGAAAGTAAAAATGATATTTTGTTACATTTTGAGTATTTACAAATACTTAAAAGTAATGTTAGTTAAAAAAAAATGCGAGAAACTTTCGCAAGTTTTACTACGTCTGTAAAAAAAAATTGCCCGGTTTTAGGAATGCGTATATTGAGTTATGTTTTCAAAGCTTTCAAATACTGTAATCTTTATAATATTTGGACGGTTTCTGAAAGTTTTAATTTTAAAGGAAATAATGATTAAACGAAACAGCTCAACAGTTAATATGAATTTAAAATGTTATCAAAATATTAAAGACCACTCTTCTTGAATGTTATCAAAATATTAAAGACAATTATTAAAGAACACTATTCAGGAACGAATGTTAAGGATGACATATATCTCAATATCTGTGATAAAATATTTAAGAGTAGAGATTCTGTTAACGATCCTTCTTCATTTTGATTATTCATTGTAAAGAGTGCGTTTGATTTCATTATGAGGTAAAATAATAATGATGAATGAGTGATTTATTTAGTTGTGATATTTACTACATATATGTCAAAAAGTATTAATGTATTTAAATTATTTTTTATATATCATAGGTTTTATATAGATTTTATAATGATAACCTGTTAGTTTTATAATATTAGATATTTTAATTGAAGGTTTTATAATATTAATCTTAGGGTTTATAATTTTTTGTGTTTATAATATTAAAGCTTGGGTTTATAATTTTTTAGGTTTACCACATAAATTTTAAGATCTAATATTGTTCTTTTTGGTTTATTTTCACTTGGGTTTATAATATTAATCTCCAGGGTTTGTAAATCCCTTGAGTTTGTATTATTATTATTAGTTTCTTGGATTGTTTATATTATTACTAGTTCTTTGGCTTAGTTAATTCTTTGAGTTTATAGTATACGTAATAAGTTGGGTTTATCAATCCTTAGGGTTATAATATTAATCCTAATATGTATAATAATGTATTTGGGTTTATAATATTAATCTTACATTTGATATATTAATATTGGAGTTTACTATTTCTCTCTTGGGTTTATTTTCTCTTCGTTTTATAAAATTAATCTCTTAGGTTTAGTCCAAAAGATTTATGATATTAATACCTTGGATATATGATTTTGTTGGGTTTATAAAGGTTATTAATCCCTTATGTTTATAAAAATTAATAATCCCTTCGATTTATAATAATAGTCTTTTAGTTTTATAATATTAAAGTTTATAATTGAGGGGTTTAGAATAGTAATCTTAGGGTTTCTAATCCCTGGTTTATAATATTTAGGTTTAATATTTTTCACTTGGGTTTATTTTCCCTTGGGTTTATAATATTAATCTCTTAGGTTTGATCCAAAGGGTTTATGATATTAATCTCTTTTGTTTATGAATCCCTTCAGTTTATAATATTTTGGTTATAATATTGGGGTTTAATATTGTTCTCTTGGGTTTATAATATTAATCTGTTAGGTTTAATTCAAAGAGCTTATAATATTAATCTTTTGGGTTTATCAATAATTTGGGTTTATTAATCATTTAGGTTTATAATATTAATCTCTTGGGTTTAAAATCTTAAATTTTATAATATAGTAACCCCTTTCATCTATAATAATAATTTATTTGTTTTGTACTATTAATGTTTCTAATTGAATGGTTTATAATATTAATCCTAGGGTTTCTAATCCATTGTGTTTGTAATATTAATGCTTGGATTTATAATCCCTTGGGTTTACAATATAAGTCCTATGGTTTAATATTGTTTCCTTCCGTTTATTTTCACTTGGGTTTATAATATTAATCTATTGAGTTTATTAATTCCTTGAGTTTATAATATTATTAGTCTCTTGGGTATATCAATCATTGAGGTTATAATATTAATCAATAATATGTATAATAATGTGCATTAGTGTTTATATTATTAATATTATGTTTGATATATTAATATTTGAGTTTATAATATTAATGGTAAGATTTTATATTAATCTTAGTGTTTGTAATATTAATTTTACTATTCAATATAAATCTTTTGGGTTATAATATTAAACTTTTAGGTTTATGAATCCATTGGGTTCATTAATTCCTTGGTTTTAAAATATTAATACCTTCTGTTTATATATTGATATATTAATAAAAATATATTAATATTAATATTATGATGCTCATTTAATATTTATATATTGATATTAATATTATAAACCAAAGCTATTAATATTATATTAATTATAATATATAATTATATTTTATTTACCAACGTGGTTGATATACGCCAATAATTATTTACCAATGTCGTTGATATTTTTCCCTTAGGTTTACTACCTCTTAGGTTTATAATTTTAATACCTTGGGTTTATTTCCACTTGAGTTTATAATATTAGTCCATTGAATTTATAATATTCATCATTTTAATATTGGGTTTCTAATATTTCATTTAACATCAGGGTTTGAAATTTTGGGTTTATAATATTGGGCTTAATTTTATGATTTAATAATGGATTTATATTATTAAGGTTTACAATATCGATGCAAACGGTTCTAATATTAATATTAGTGTTTATAATATTAATCCTATAGTTTATAATATTTATCGTAGGGTTTATAACATTTATCTTAGTGATTATAATATTGATCTTAGGGTTTACATTGTTATGGTTTATAATAATTGATTTAATATTAGGGTTTAATATTGTTATGCTAGAATGGTACAAAAATGTGTCCAACATTGTAGTGTCACACACATTTTTGCAATGCAACAAGTAGTGTGACGATCATCATGACAAAGATACATTACATGCAAATATATTGAATGTTACATTCCGACATTCAATAAATCAGGGTTTAATATTGGATTTATGATTTTGAATCTTAAGATTTATATTAATGATTGGGTTTATGACATTAATCCCTTGGATTTACAATATTAATTGTTTTTCCATATTAATATATGGGTTTTATCAATCCTTTCTGTTTATGTTTTTATATATTAATAAAAATATATTAATTTTCATATTAAGATACACCAACGATATTATTATTAATATTTATATATTGATATTAATATTAATGTTATAAACCCAAAATATTAATATTATAATAATTATAGTATATAATTATATTTTGTTTCAATTAATTATAAAAATTATATATAATACTATTAATATACTATAATATTATTTTAATAATATAATGTATTATTATATTACTATTTTTTATGGTAATAAAAATATTATTATAACATTAATATAATATAATTATTACTATTTTTATTATTATATGTTATCATAATAAAGTTAATATTATTGCGGAGAGAGTCTTGGGTATATGGTGATCGGGTGCTTCATTAAGACACTCCTTCACACTCCTTGAGGTAAAGTTAGTGGTTCAATTCCTTTTCATGATCAGAGTAATATATTGGACAGAATCCTTTCATGGTCGAAGTAATATATTGGACATTATGAATATGTAGTCCTCCCAAGCATAAATTTTTTTTTTTTAATATACTATATTATCTATAAATAAAGTGGATATTATTAATATTATTTATATATATAGTTAGATAAATGTCTTTTCAGATTAATCACATCATTGGGATTTGGTCAACGTTTTGAATCAAATAATGTGGTTCATCCTTAGGACAAGGTGAAAAATCCAATCGATCTTATTGAATAAATAGTGTGTATGCGTCATTTCGCGGTATTAGCCAAAGAAAACTAGTCATTTTAAAAACTAGCCGTTTTAAAAATATAGTTGTTAATTAGTTAATTAGTTAATAGAAAGTTGTATTAAATATTTTATTGATTAAAAATTAAATAATAGATATTATGATAAAAATAAAAAACTCTTATGTAATTTTTTTATAAATAAATTGTTATGTTAGAAAATTAAATTATTGATATGAAACATAGGTGACTCTAAAATAAATAAATAAAATAAATAAAATAAATAATAATCACCTAGAGAAAGCTCGAGTCCAATTTTTACTCAACTTCCATCCATCATCCCTATTGAGATTTTTAGCATGTCGCTCAATCTCAATGGCTTCCCTAAGCTTCCTATGATGGAAGTGGTTGACCTGAGCAATGAATTTGGAGTTTTCAATGCATACATGGTGACACAATTTCTCCACATGTTCTGCAAGAGTTGATGTTCGAGATCGATTGTGCCTAATTTCTGTAGCATGCTCCTGGATTCTTTGTATAATGGATCTGCTTGTTCACCAAGATAGGGCTTGCCACATGAACAATGAATCATGTAAACATCCTTCATGTCTTTTGTGTCAATAGGGTCCTTGACAAATCCAAGAGAATTTATAATAGTACATAGGGGTTTGAATGAAGCGGTGAGATTATTCCTTTTGAGGACATGGGCAATTTTATTCGTCGTCCCTTGGATAAATGGGAGATGAACCTTGGAAACATGATGCATTCGAGTAGATTTTCCATTTAATCATTTATAGGCCTTTTGAGAGGCCATGTGGCCCTGAGATCTATTATACCCATTATTTCAAAAACATCAAGAAGATGGCATTTCTCTGACTCCAAGTGGCTCTTGTCAGAGATTCTAAGAGAACAGGTAGCAAGAGTGTAAAGAACACCAAATTTCTGAGCAGGAAAAATCCCTCTCAGAATCTCTAATGACAACCGTTTGGAGACAGAGAAATCCCATCTTCTTGAGGTTTTTGAAAATAATGGGTATAGTAGATCTCACGGCCACAAGGCTTTTGAAAAGGCCTATAAAATATTTAAAAATAAATATACTCGAGTGGATCATGTTTCAAAGGTTCATCTCCCATTTATCCAAGGGACCACAGACAATATTTCCCATGTCCTCAGAAGGAATAATTTCTCTGCATCATTCAAACCCCTATGTACTATTAGAAATTATCTTAGATCTGTGAAGGACCCTATTGACCCAAACGACATGAAGGGTGTTTACATGATTCATTGTTCATGTGGCACACTCTATATTGGTGAAACTAACAAATCCATTAGATAGAGAATCGAGGGGCATGTTGCAAACATTAGGAACAAGCAATCTCGTAGATCAGCTCTTGCAGAACATGTGGAGAAATCACGTTACCATGTATGCACTGAAAAATCCAACGTCATTGCTAATGTCGATCACTTCTATCATAGGAAGCTTAGGAGAGCCATTGAAATATAGGGTAATGATAAAAATATTAATAGGGATGATGGATGGAAGTTGAGTAAGAATTGGACTCCAACTCTCTCTAGCTGATTATTATTTATTTTAGAATCATATGTGTTTCATATCAATAATTTAATTATCTAACATAAAATTCATTTATAAAAAATTTACATAATACATTTTCCTTTTTATCATAGTATCTATTATGTAATTTTTAATCAATAAAATATTTAATATAACTTCCTATTAGCTAATTAACTAACTAATAGTTAGTTTTTAACAACTGGTTTTCTCTGGCAATGATGCATCCACACTATTTATTCAATAAGATCGATTTCTTTTTTAATCTTGTCCGAAAATGAACCATATTAGTTGGTTTGAAATGTCGACGAGATCCTAATGATTTGATTAATCTGAAAATACATATATTTATCTTATGTATCATAGAAATTTAAGATCTAACCTATATAGTTATATCAATAATTGTATATTAATTCTAAGATAAAAGTAAGAGATAAATAAATATTATTATTATATATTATTACAATATAGCTAATGGTATATATATAGTATAGTAATATTTACTATATATAAAAATATTATTAATATATTATTTTAATATGTTATAGTAAAAAACATAAATATTAATATATTAATATAATATTATATTAAAATATTATAATATTAATATAATAATCCCATATATATATATATATATATATATATATATATATATATATATAAAATAAAAAATAGTCCATTTTTAATAGTCACATTTGTAGTATACATTTATAATTATTAATGTGGATGATAAAAGTCAATTTCGATACCTATATATATAGGTACTCATAAGCCTAATTCCGGTCTTTCCGTTTAACAGTTTGGTCAAGTGCTCCGTTCACAGCCAAGGGCCCCGTTCCTTTCCTAATTCATCCTCGCTTCTTCTAACAACCATATCGCTTATTTAGGTAAATAAGAAGCCGTGGTACTTTATATAACGCTTCTTAGCAGGGTAAGGGCAGGGCTTGGGAGTATTCCGATGTATAGCCTGAGCGGTGGGAGAGCCTTAACCTCAGGTGGTTAGAGAGCGAGTGTTATTAATAGTAGGGGATATAACTTGAAGAGAGAATCCTTAACGAAAAGCGCTACCTGAAATAGACATTTCAAAATATCATGTAGGGGAATATATCTTTCTATGAGCTTATATCATCTACATTGATAAATGTAGTAAACTTAAGTGGTGGTAAATTTAAGTGGTATTTTAAACTATTTACGTTATCAATCTGCCGGTCATTTCTGGGCGCTTTTCAATCGCTATGTTTGCATTTTTCCTGAATCAAAATCCACAATCATGTAATAGAGTCAACGGTTATAATCAGAGGACCATCCAAGTAGAAAAACATGGAGATCGATCCACACAGTGGTTATGAGATCCCTCATCAAGATGATTCGTTAGACGGTCCCACCTTTGTCTTGTAGAGAAATTAGCATGGAAACGATGCGGCACTGAAACTCATATCGCCTATTCACATATCAGGCGCTCGACAATGGCAGCTGCAGCCGACTTGCATCAGTTGGGCGTCCTACATGGAGAGGTTATATTGATGGTATTACCTATTTTTCTGCATTTTCTAACATTAGCAATGGGTATATTGTCAATCCAAGCAGTCACAAGCACTACCAATCAACATTACACTTCCTTAGAGATATAGAAACAGATTGAGCATTCAATGTCTATTTTTGTATACACTACTCTCCATCTCCTAACATTCATTAGATCAATGTAAATATTTGTAAACATATCGGAAAAGGGAACAAAATGTTTTGGTTGCATATGATAATACAACAATAGTAACAAAGATTCATACGTCTGACTCCTGCAATAGCCATCATGGAATTTTTGTTGCTATTCTTGTCTTCATAGCCAACTTCAACATCATTCTCGGCATATAGGAAATGTAGAAAAAATTTTGGTTGCACATGATAATGCAACAAGAGTAACAAAAATTCAGACCTCCGGTTCCTACAATAGCCTTCATGGACTTTGTGTTGCATCTGTCATCTTCCATAGAGAAATTCAACACCATTCTATGTAAATTCCAATAATGGTTAATGACGTTATAGTTGACCTTCATATCATTAAACCAACAAACTGGTAGAAATACGGTTGAGATTCAGATTGTATACATTTATTTTGATAGTTGATGTAGAATAGCCGCCCCTGTTATTCTCAAACATAACCGAATTAAATTACCCTACCTGATCTTCGATGACATTTTATGTATTCTAGAATTATTTTAATCATGAGGACTCGATTGTTTGCATTACCAAATAAATAGCTGACGAGCAAAGTATGGCCAAAAGGGCAGTTCAAATTTACAGGAAAATTCTAGGAAAGAGCACCGAGTCTATGTTCATGTTGGAACATCAAAGTACAAGGGAAAGAGCGGGCACCCCAACCGGAACAACCAGAGAAAAATCCATAACATTGATGAGATAAATAGAACATACACAAATAATAATAATAATTTAATTTTAAGGTTATGGTTAAGTCATACATTAAATTGGTGTATGAGATTTTTTATTTGTGAGAAACGAAATCTTTTTTCCCTCATCAATTTGACTACTAAATATATTAAAACATACATACTCTACCCATCTAATTTTTGAACATATAATCTCTTAAAAACAAACACATAATACATATAAAATTATTAAATTTTCTATATATTAATTTAAAATTTTCCAAAGAAGATAACCAACCAAATTAGAATTTCACATAGTAAATGCCATCTACTATATTTTTTACAATTCTAACCATATTAACTCAATGACAAATCCTAAACATTTATTGAATGAAAAATTAAAATTCTTCCCATTCCAATATAAACTATACGACACAAATATATAAGAAATAGTGCATGAAAATAGATTTATGTGCTTCTTGAAGTCACTTTATCCCATGATAGATACCTATATAAGGAGATCAAGAATATGGAAGAGTGTGATCAAGAATGTGGAAGAGTGTCTATTAGATGATATGATAGCTTCTCAACTTACGAGTAAGAGAAACTTGAATAATATCATAATCATATTTAAAATTTAGAAACTTGAATAATAATATAATAATATCATAATGTAGTTAATATAGTCAAAGATTTTATTTGTATCTACGGTTGATAAATATATAGCTAGAGAAATAATAAAAATAAAAGAAACTATTTCAATAAAAACATTATTATTATCATTATAATTAATAATAATTGTTTCTTTATAATAATAATTATTTAATATTTCATGTTATTTATTATTACATGTTATTTATTATTAGTTAATTTTAAATTATATAATATAAATATGAAATTTTGGAAGATGAATCTTTAGATTAATAAATCTCACGGATTAATATTATAAACCCAAGGGAATAATATACCCAAAAGGTTAATATGGGACTATGAACTCAAGGAAATAATATTCACTCAAGAGATAATAAACCCAAGGGAATAATATTAAAAAAAACCTTAGTATTTATATTTCTTTTAATTTTTAGTATTTATCCCTTGGCTTTATAGTATCAATCCACTCGGTATATTAATATAAGGGTTCATATTCTTAGGGAGTAATAGTATTCATATTTTATAATATTAATCCTATAAGTTCAATATAAATCATGGTCAACTAACGGTTTATATACCTTGGCTTTATAATATTAGTCCCTTGAACTTCATAATATTATTTCTTGGGTTTATAATGCCTTGAGGCTTTAGTATTAACCCTTAGGGTTTTCATTCCCCTAGGTTTATAATATCAATCCATTGGGTCTATCAATCTAAGAGTTCATATTTTTAGGGTCTAATACTAAAACCTGAAGGTATTATAAACCCAATGAAATAATATTAACCCAAGGGATAATAAACCCAAGGGAGTAATATTAAAACAGAGGGAATTAGAAACCCAAGGGGATAGTATTAAACCCTATTGATTAATACTGTAAGCCCGAGGTATATAAAATATAACATAAATATTATAAACTTTAAAATAAACATGGTTGACCATGGTTGGCGATGGTTGATTTTCATTTTGAGAAAATGAAAATCAACCATCATCAACCATGGTCAACCATTTTTATTTTAGGATTTATTATTTATCTTAGGGTATATATACCTTGGGTTTATAATATTAATCCCTATAGTTAAATATTATTCTCTTGGGTTTAGAATTCCTTAGTTTTTTAGTATAAATACCTTGGGTTTATTATCACTTTGGTTAGTATTATTCCCTTGGGTCTATAATCCCTTGAGGTTTTAGTATTATACCCTAGGAATATGAACCCTTAGATTAATAGACCCAATGTAGTGATATTATAAACACGAGGGAATAATAAACCCAACAAATTAATAGTAAAATATCAAGGTATTGTCAATTGAAGGGACTAATGTTATTAAACCCAAGGGGCTAATATTATAAATCTAAGGTATATAAACCATTGGTTTAACATGATTTATATTGAACCTAATGGATTAATATTATAAACCTCTGAATAATATTATACCCTAGTAATATAAACCATTAGATTAATATATGCAAGATATTGATATTATAAAAGCAAGGGATTAATACTAAAAACCCAGGGGAATATAAACCATAGGGCTAACTGTATCAATCCCTTGGGTTTATTATCGCTTCGATTAAAATTTTTCCCTTCAGTTTATAATCCCTTGGAGTTTTATTATTAACCCCTTGGGTTTATTATTCCCCTCGGCTCATATTCCCAAGGTATAATACTATTCATAGGTTTGGAATTAATATTAATTCCTAGGGTTTAATATTATTTTGTAAGGTTTATAGTTTCTTTCCTTTTTGGTGTTAAACCCAAGGGAATATATGGTTGAGAATGTCTCACCATGATTGATTTTCAAATTGAGAGAATATTTGGCACAAAGCGACATTGCACCATGGTTCACGATGGTTTATTATCATATTTATAAAATATTCATCACAATGCAATGTTGGACCATGGTTGACCATCATTGATTTTCTTTTGTAAGCTTGTTGGGACTGCATCTTCATCATGTCCAATATATCACCCTGATCGGGGTGGGGAAGTGAACTAGTGACTTCACATCAAGGAGTGTCTTAACAAAACACGTGATCACTGTCTATACAAGACCATATGGATGACCATCATTGTATTTATAAAACATGGTTGACCATAATCAATATTACAAACCCACTGGAATAATAAACACTAGGGATTAATACTAAATACCCAATGGATTGATATTATAAAACCAAGTGAATAATAAACCCAAGGAATGAAAATTATAAACCCAAGATATATAAATCCTAAGATAAATATTATAAACCCAAGGTATATAAAACCTATGATAAATATTGTAAACATTAAAATAAACATCGTTCACCATGGTTGACAACGGATGATTTTCATATTGAGACAATCCTTGTCACAATGTGGCATTGGACCATGGTTGACCATGCTTGACATTGGACCATTGTTAATCATGGTTGATTATGATATTAATAAAATATTCGTCACAATGTGACACTAGACCATGGTTGGCCATAATTGAATTTATATAACATCGTTTACCATCATTGATATTATAAACCCAAGGCAAAACTAAGCCCTAGGGATTAATACTAAAAACCCAAGGGATTATAAACATAAGGGATTAATATTAAACCCTAGGAATATGAACACTTACATTAATAAACCCAAGGGATTGATATTATAAACCAAAGAGATAAAAATTATAATCCCAAAGTATATAAACCCTAAGATAAATATTATAAACCCAAAAATAAAAATAGTTGATCATGTTTTATTTCCATTTTGAGACAATTATTTTCATAATGCGACATTGGACCATGCTTTACCATGATTGATTTTTTTATCAAGACAATATTTGTCACGATGTGACGTTGGACCATGGTTGACCATGGTTTATTTTCATATTGACACAATTTTTGTTACAATGAAAAATTCGACCATGGTTGAAGATGGTTGAAGATGGTTGACGATGATTCATATTATAAACCCAAGGGAATAATAAACCCAAGTGATTGATATGATAAACCCAGGGGATTGATATTATAATACCAAGGGAATAATAAACCTAATGGATTAATACTAAAACCCAAAGGGATTATGAACAAAAGGAAATAATTTTAAACCCTAAGGGAATAATTATAAACACTAAAATAAACATGGTTGACCATGGTTGATATTCATATTGAGACAACCCTTGTCACAATACCACGTTGGACCATGGTTGACCATGCTTAACCATGGTTGATTTTCATATCAACACAGTCTTTGTGACAATCTGACGTTCGACCATGGTTGACCATGATTAGTCGTGGATGACCATGTTTGATTTTATAAAACATGGCTGACTATGATTGACCATGGTTGAGCATGATTGACCATGGTTAACCATGGTTGAACATGAGTATCATATTGAGACAATATTTGTCATAATGAAACATTGGATAATGGTTGAGACAATGAGTTATGTTCATATTAAGACAATATTTGTAACAATGTGACATTGGACCATTATTGAGAATGACTAACCATGGTTGACCATGATTGATTTTATAAAACATTGTTGACCTTGCAACAATGTAATGTCTGACCATCGTTGACCATGATTCATCCTGGATGACCATGTTTTATTTTAAAAAAATGGTTGAACATGGTTGACCATGATTATCATATTCAGACAATATTTTTCATAATGCAACGTTGGACCATGGTTGAGACAATGATTGGTTTTCATATTAAAGACAATCTTTGTCACAATGTGTCGTTGGAAAATGGTTGACCATAATTAACCATGGTTGACCATGATTGATTCTATAAAATATGTTTGACCATGATTTACCATGGTTTATTTTGATATTTGGATAATCTTTGTCACAATGTCACAATTGACCATGATTGACCATGGTTGACCATGTTTGACTAAGGATGACTATGACTGAACAATGTTGACTATGATTGAGTATAGTAAACATATAGATGATTAACATTGGAAATGGTTGACTATTTATTGACCAAGGGCCCATATTTCCAACATATAATACTATCCATATGGTTTGTAATTAACATTAATCCCTAGTGTTTAATATTATTTTGTAGGGTTTATAGTTTCTTTCCTTTTTGGTATTAAATGCAAGGGAGTATATGGTTGGGAATGCTTGACAATGATTGATTTTGAAACTGAGATAATATTGGAACAATAACAAATCCTAGAGTTTTCAAGTCCTTAGCCATTAATAAGTCAAAGTTTTTAGTTTTTTTAATTGAAGCAAGTTATGGTGCACTTTCTACCAATTTCTAGAATGACTTTTACTCTCATTTCAATGATTTTATAATGTTAATATTTTATTATTATTTATCATTCATGAGGTATATATCAGTTGGTTTATGTGAGGTTTAGTCTATCTCAGGTTCTCAGGTTCAAATGAGGGAGAGGGGTTGAGGATAAATGCTACATTGGAGAAACTCAATTCATCCTTGGTATTGGGACATAATATTGTAACAATTTACCAATTTAAATAGTAAAATATTAATTTTTTTTAATTATTAAAACTTGTGATTTGCAAGGTTCCTTTTTGTAGGCTATACTATAATAGTTTAGATAGTCTTCAACTTTTGAATTTAGATTTATACTTGAAAAGTATTTTAAAAAAACCAAAAATATTAAAAAAAATAGAGTTGTTAAAGTTTTTAAGTAGGGATATTTTTGTAGTTGAATTCGCAAAGTTAAGATTTGAAAGTGTTTGGTTAAAATAATGAAACTTCGATTTTCATTAAAATAGTTTATAAAAAATATTTGCTCAACAAATGGCATCAATTGGCTTATTCTTAAATAATTAATGCATGTACAAATGCTTATAAGTATTTAGCTTGCATTATATGACAACTTGATATTTGAAAGCCTTATATGACTCATCCACAAGTTGCTCATAAAATCTAGCTAGCTATCAAAGGTAGGTAAAAATGTTTGAATCAAAAACATTATATAATATTAAAGGAACACATAATTAATTATTAAAAGACATGTTGACTTAGAAGCATACCAAAGAGATTAATATTTATAATGGAGGGGACATTGTTTTTTCATATCAATACATTATATTATTTTGAAATATGTTGTTAGTAGATAAATAGTTAAGTTTTAGGCATTTTATTTTTTTATGAAAAAAAAAAATCAAAAAATATTTGTAAGTATTGGGAGACTTTAATTTAATAATATATCAGATAGGAAATAAATGTAAAATTGAGACTATAATATCAGTTCCAATTAGATATCAATTTATGAAGGTAAAAAACAATTCTCATGATTTTTTTTCATATATATATATATATATATATATATATATATAATGTTGATCATCAATCTAAAGAAGTTGTATTAATGTAGGGACTCATATGTAGCAAGAGTTTAGAGGAAAATACTTAGATTGCATTTTCAAAAATATCTCTATATTGATATAGGGAGTGATAGAATATGATAAATGTGTTTGTTGTATTTTTTTTTAGTTGTTGCAATAGTATTTGAGTACTAGTAGTAAGTTTTTTTTTTTTAATAATTTAGGAACGTTTTATTTAAATATTGATACAATAATTTTAATGCTTTTCTTATATTGAGTAAATTGTGTCAATTATTTTCAAAATGTATTCATTAATAAAAAGTCAAACATGAGTTTGTGACACCTACATAGAAATGAAATTTTCACAAATAATGAAATTTTCATAAATATTGAGATTTGATGTATGTATTTATTATTATCCAATTTCAAGGTAGAGAGACACCAAATAATTTTATTTTTATTTTTTTATTTTAACTTTTGTAAATAGTGAAAATTTCATAAATATTAAGATTTGATGTGTGTACTATTATGACATTTAGTGGAATAAATGATATTTTTATTTTTAAATTAATTTTTTTCTTTACAAATTCTATTTATACTTATCAATAAAAATTGAAAATCAAACCATTTTTATTATAAAATGATTACAATATAACGAGTCTATTCAAAAGTATAAAAATATATAGTAAACTTATATATAATAATAATAATAATAATTGTTATAATTTAATTATTTTTTAAAAATATTATAGTATTTATAATCATTTAATTAACATAATAATAATGTTATTTATAATCATATAAATAAATGATAAAAAAATAATAATATATTGTAAATTAGATAGATGTCTTTCGGATTATTTGTAACAAAATTATAACAATGTGATTAATGCAGAAGAAATATGTATACTTTATGGATCAGAAAATCTTAAATCTAAGAGTGTAAATTATTAATTTAAGTTTCGGATTATCTGTAACCAAATTATAGCAATGAGATTAATGGAGAAGAAATCTATATAATTTATAGATCACAAAATCTTAAATCTAAAAGTGTAAATTACTATAAGTTTAAATTATTAATTGAACACTTTCTAGTAAAAAGTCATCTTTTTGTAAGAAAAAGTCCATTCTAATTAAAAATCTAATTGTAATTAATGGTATAGTGATTAGTTGAGAGAAGTGAGTAATTTAAAAAATATAATTTTAATTGATTTGGATTTGAACAAAAGAGTCCATTCTAATTAAAAATCTAATTATAATTAATGGTATAGTGATTAGTTGAGAGAAGTGAGTAATTTAAAAAATATAATTTTAATTGATTTGGATTTGAACCTTGCAAAAAAGAATAGATTTTTTTTTTTAGTATTCACAATTTCTATTCATATAAATTATTCAAATAAAATATATAAAAGAAATTCCATTCTTCCTAAAAACAAAAACAAAAATCTATTCACCATCAAATTTAAAGCATGGACCTGTTATTGAAAATTCCTTCTGTTCAAATTTACAACCAAAATAAATGTAAGTTCATAAAGAGTTTAATTTGAAATTTACAACAAAATAAATCTAACTTAAGTTCATAAAGTGTTTAACTTGAAATTTACAACAAAATAAATCTAGGTTTATGATGTTTAAAATTCTCTGCCTTTCCAATCAAATGAATTCGTTTTGTTAGTTATAGGTATACAATGTTTAGTAAGTATGAATTAGTTTGTGTGAGGTTTAGTTTTTGTTAGGTCTCAACTTTAAACTTCACGAAGATAAATTGAAGATGGAAGCTACTTTTAGGGAACTGAACTAAGTGTTAGTATTAGCTCTTGATATTGAAATAAAATATTTTTTACAAATTAAAAATCTCCCTTCTTAAAAAACCTCTTCAATTATTTTCATATATATATATAAATATATATATATATATATATATATATATATATAACTTAATTGTTAATAATTTTTGTTAAAATATTAATGATTTTGTTTATGAGGATGTGTGTGATTAGACTTGCAAAGCTGGAAGGTCACATGGCTCCTCTGCAGATGCGTAGCTGGCCTCACCTCTAGGCTGCACCTTCCTCCAAGGTGAGAGCCATAAATTCACCTTGTTGGGTTCAAGCCTCATTCTTTCGATGGCACCTGATGCATTCACTCTTGTGTACTGCGCATTCATTCCTGTCTCGACCGCATTGTCGTATACTTTGGCCTTTTATGGCCAATGGAGCCGAATCCTTCTCACATTCGATCCGTGCCTCCCTCCATTTTTCTCTCTGACTTTCTCTTCAAGCTTTTGCATTCAGCTCTGCATGCCACAGTTGTGCTTCTACCCTTCACGCTACTGCTCCTCCGCTCACTGCTCATCTGCCTCCATCTGCACATTTACTCCCTCCTCTGAATTCCTAGCATGCCATCGAAGCTATGCCTTGCAGCCATCACATGCGATGTCGTAGGGGTGGAGGCAGAGGTTCTCCCTCCCACCCTCCAATTATATCCATGGCGGAGCACACAGTGGCCTTCTCAGTGGCTATGGACGTGCTGGAGGTCTTTGAGCCCCAGATTCTTCAAACCCATCTCTTAATTCACATTCCGAAGATTTAGCAATGCCATTCCGTCTCTAGTTCTAGGAAACGACCTCGAAAATCCACTCTCTATCACTCATCTTCCCCGCAGCCTAGGAAAATGGTGGATCTTCTAGTCAAAAGCATGGAGGATGCTTCAAAAAGTGGAGGTATCATCTCTCCTGAAGGAGCTCGGCAAACTAACAATGCAGAGGACATAGGAAAGCTGATTGGCCTCACATTCCCATGTCTTTATCCTAGCAATAACTAGCTGCTCTTTCTGGCACATCACTTCAATTTGTTCCTATAAAATTTGACCCTCTTGGAGATGGGTAATCCTATGAATTAGCGCCAAGGTCTTTGCATTGACCTTGATTTTATCCAGTTGCTCCTATTGCTAGCACACCTCGGTCTCAATATTTTGTACTTGTGGGTCCTCCTTTAGTGAGTACCAGAGATCTAGAGCTTCACCAAATATGCTCGCACACTCCTTTAGTGAGTACCAGACATCCATTGTGTGCTTCTCGCAGACTTCTGGTAGAGTAGAAGGTTGTAACTTCATTTGTAGCTCGACGATTTTTATTTCCATCTCAATATGTACTTCATCGACTTTGGCCTTGGAGTCTTTGTTAGTTGTGGCCACCTTGGCCACTTTTTCTTCAGGTGGAGCTACAGCCTCAATTTCTAGGTCTGGTAACTCACTCCATGCCTTAGAAATAAATTCTTACAACTTCTGTAGTTGTTCTGCCTCAACCTCATGCTCTTGGATAGAAACCTGTTTAATCGCAGCCATAACCATGGTTGAGCATGATTGACCATGGTTAACCATGGTTGACCATGAGTATCATATTGAGACAATCTTTGTCATAATGCAACATTTGATAATGGTTGAGACAGTGAGTTATGTTCATATTGAGATAATATTTGTAGTAATGTGAGATTGGACCATTATTGAGCATGAATAAACATGGTGGACCATGATTGATTTTATAAAACATTGCTGACCTTGCAACAATGCAATGTCTAACCATCGTTGACCATGATTCATCCTAGATGATCATGTTTTATTTAAAAAAAACATGGTTGAACATGGTTGACCATGGTTATGATTGACTACGGTTGACCATGATTATCATATTCATACAATATTTTTCATAATGCAACGTTGGACCATGGTTGAGACAATGATTAATTTTTCATATTAAGACAATATTTGTCACAATTCACCGTTGGAAAATGGTTGATCATAATTAACCATGGTTGACCACGATTGATTCTATAAAATACGTCTGACCGTGATTGACCATGGTTTATTTTGATATCCAGATCATCTTTGTCACAATGTGACAATTGACCATGATTGACCATCGTTGACCATGTTTGACTAAGGATGACTATGAGTGAACAATGTTGACTATGATTGAGTATAGTAAACATATAGATGATTAACATTGGAAATGGTTGACTATTTATGGACCAAGGGCCCATATTGCCAATGTATAATACTATTCATATGGTTTGTAATTAACATTAATCCCTAGTGTTTAATATTATTTTGTAGGGTTTATAGTTTCTTTCCTTTTTGGTATTAAATGCAAGGGAGTATATGGTTGGGAATGCTTGACAATGATTGATTTTGAAATCAAGAGAATATTGGAACAATAACAAATCCTTGAGTTTTCAAGTCCTTAGCCATTAGTAAATCAAAGTTTTTAGTTTTTTTTAATTGAAGCAAGTTCTTGTGCACTTTCTACCAATTTCTAGAATGAGTTTGAATCTCATTTCAATGATTTTATAAAGTTAATATTTTATTATTATTTATTATTCATGAGGTATATATCAGTTGTTTTATGTGAGGTTTAGTCTACTCAGGTTCTCAGGTTCAAATGAGGGAGAGGGGTTGAGGATAAATGCCACATTGGAGAAACTCAATTCATCCTTGGTATTGGGACATAATATTGTAACAATTTACCAATTTAAATAGTAAAATCTTAATTTTTTTTAATTATTAAAACTTGTGATTTGCAAGGTTCCATTTTGTAGGCTACATTATAATAGTTTAGATACTCTTCAACTTTTGAATTTAGATTTCTACTTGAAAAATATTTAAAAAAAATCAAAATATTAAAAAAAATAGAATTTTTAAAGTTTTTAAGTAGGGATATTTTTGTAGTTGAATTCACAATGTTAAGATTTGAAAGTGTTTGGTTAAAATAATGAAACTTCGATTTTCATTAAAAAAAATTATAACAAATATTTTCAAAACAAATGGCATCAATTGCTTATTCTTGAATAACTAATGGATGTACAAATGCTTATAAGTATTTAGCTTGAATTATATGACAACTTGATATTTGAAAGCCTTATATGACTCATCCACAAGTTGCTCATAAAATATATCTAGCTATCAAAGGTAGGTAAAAGTGTTTGAATAAAAAACATTATATAATATTAAAGGAACATATAATTAATTATTAAAAGACATGTTGACTTAGAATCATACCAAAGACATAAATATTTATAATGGAGGGGAAATTGTTTTTTCATATCAATACATTATATTATTTTGAGAGATGTTGTTAGTAAAAAAATATTTAAGTTTTAGGCATTTTATTTTTTTTATGAAAAAGACAATCGAAAAATATTTATAAGTATTTGGAGACTTTAAGTTATTAATAGATCAGATAGGAAATAAATGTAAAATTGAGACTATAATATGAGTTCCAATTAGAAATCAATTTATGAAGGTAAAAAACAATTCTCATGATTTTTTTCATATATATATATCAAATGTTGATATATATATATATCAAATGTTGATCATCAATATAAAGAAGCTGTACTAATGTAGGGAATCATATGTAGCAAGAGTTTAGAGGAAAATACTTAGATTGCATTTTCAAAAATATCTCTATATTGATATAGGAAGTGATAGAATATGATAAATGTGTTTGTTGTATTTTTTATTAGTTGTTGCAATAGTATTTGAGTACTACTAGTAAGTTTTTTTTTTTTTTTCTAATATTTTCTATTATAATTTAGGAACGTTTTATATAAGTACTGATACAATAATTTTAATGCTTCTCTTATATTGAGTAAATTGTGTCAATTATTTTCAAAATGTATTCATTAATAAAAAGCCAAACATGAGTTTGTGACACCTACATAGAAATTAAATTTTCACAAATAATGAAATTTCCATAAATATTGAGATATGATGTATGTATTTATTATTATCCAATTTCAAGGTAGAGATACACCAAATAGAATTTTTTTGTTTTAATTTTAGCTTTTGTAAATAGTGAAATTTTCATAAATATTAAGATTTGATGTGTGTAGTATTATGACATTTAGTGGAATTTATAATTTTTTTTTTTTTTTAATTTCTTTTTCTTTACAAATTCTATTTATAATTATCAATAAAAATTGAAAATCAAACCATTTTTATTATAAAATTATTACAATATAACGAGTCTATCCAAAAGTATAAAAATATATAGTATAATAATAATAATGATAATGATAATGATAATAATAATAATAATAATAATAATAATAATAATAATAATAATAATAATAATAATGGTTATGATTTAATTATTTTTTTATTAATATTATAGTATTTATCATCATTTAATTAACATAATAATAATGTTATATATAATCATATAAATAAATGAGGCAAAAATAATAATATATTGTAAATTAGATATATGTTTTTCAGATTATCTGTAAACAAATTATAGCAATGTGATTAATGTAGAAGAAATCTATATATTTTATGGATCATAAAATCTTAAATCTATGAGTGTAAATTATTAATTTAAGTTTCAGATTATCTATAACCAAATTATAGCAATGTCATTAATGGAGAAGAAATCTATATAATTTATAGATCACAAAATCTTAAATCTAAAAATATAAATTATTATAAGTTTAAATTATTAATTAAACACTTTATAGTAAAAATTCATCTTCTTGTGAGAAAGAGTCCATTCTAATTAAAAATATAATTATAATTAATGGTATAGTGATTATTTGAGAGAAGTGAGTAATTTAAAAAATATAATTTTAATTGATTTGGATTATATCCTTGCCAAGTATTCACAATTTCTATTCATATAAATTATTCAAATAAAATATATATAAAAGAAAATCGATTCTTCCTAAAAACAAAAACAAAAATCTATTCAGCATCAAATTTAAATCATGGACCTATCATCGAAGATTCCTTCGAGCTCTATTGAAATTTACAACCAAAATAAATGTAAGTTCATAAAGTGCTTAATTTGAAATTTACAACAAAATAAATCTAAGTTATGCTCATAAAGTGTTTAACTTGAAATTTACAACAAAATAAATCTAGATTTATGATGTTTAAAATTCTCCGCCTTTCCAATTAAATGAATTCATTTTGTTAGTTATAGGTGTACAACTTTTTAGTAAGTATGAATTAGTTTGGGTGAGGTTTAGTTTTTTTTAGGTCTCAAGTTTTAACTTCACAAAGAGAAATTGAATATGGAAGCTACTTTTAGGGAATTGAACTAAGTGTTAGTGTTAGCTCCTGATAATGAAATAAAATATTTTTTACAAATTAAAAATCTCCATAATAAAGTATAGATAAATCTCTATTCTTAAAAAATGTCTTTAATTTTCAAATATATATATATATATATATATATATATATATATATATATTTAACTTAATTGTTAATATTTTTTGTTATAATATTAATAATGTTGTTTATCAAGATGTGTGTGATTAGAATTGAAAAGCTGGAAGGTCACATGGCTCCTCCGTAGATGCGTAGCTGGCCTCACCTCTAGGTTGCACCTTCCTCCAAGGTGACAGCCATAAATTCACCTTGTTGGGTTCCAGCCTCATTCTTTCGATGGCACATGATGCGTTAAATCTAGTGTATTGTGCATTCATTCCTACCTCGACCGCATAGTCGTATACTCTGGCCTTTTATAGCCAATGGAGCCGACTCCTTCCCACATTCGATCCGTGCCTCCCTCCATTTTTCTCTCTAACTTTCTCTTCAAGCTTCTACATTCAGCTCTACATGCCCCAATTGTGCTTCTGCCCTTCACGCTGCTGCTCCTCTGCACACTACTCATCTGCCTCCCTCTTCACATTTACTCCCTCCTATGAATTCCTAGCTTGCCATCAAAGCTATGCCTTGCGGCCACCACATGCGATGTCGTAGGGGTGGAGGTAGAGGTTCTCCCTCCCGCCCTCCAATTCTGGCCATGGCGGAGCACACAGCT
Organism: Pinus albicaulis; assembly: GCA_034641835.2. Classification (NCBI taxonomy): domain Eukaryota; kingdom Viridiplantae; phylum Streptophyta; class Pinopsida; order Pinales; family Pinaceae; genus Pinus; species Pinus albicaulis. The sequence goes on along the minus strand of CM076573.1, from coordinate 867,935,067 downwards.
ACCTTCTCGGTGGCTATGGACGTGCTGGAGGTCTTTGACCCCTAGATGCTCCAAACCCATCTCTTAATTCACATTCCGAAGATTCAGCAAAGTTGTTTCGTCTCTAGTTATAGGAAACGACCTCGAAAATCCACTCTCTATCGCTCATCTTCCCCACATCCTAGGAAAATGGTGGCTCTTCCAGTCAAAAGCATGGAGGACGCTTCAAAAAGTGGAGGTATCATCTCTCCTAAAAGAGCCCAGCAAACTGACAATGCAGAGGACATAGGAAAGCTGATTGGCCTCAGATTCCCATGTCTTCATCCTAGCAATAACTAGCTACTCTTTCTGGCGCAACACTTCAATCGGTTCCTATAAAAGTTGACCTTCTTGGAGATGGGTAATCCTATGAATTAGCACCAAGGTCTTTGCAGTGACCTTGATTTTATCTAGCTGCTCCTATTGCTAGCACACCTCGGTCTCAATCTTTTGAACTTGTGGGTCCTCGTTTAGTAAGTACTAGAGATCTAGAGCTTCACTAATATGCTCGCACACTCCTTTAGTGTGTACTAGACATCCATTGTGCGCTTCTCGTGGACTTCTGGGAGAGTAGAAGGTTGTAACTTCATTTGTAGCTCGACGATTTTTATTTCCATCTCGGTATGTACTTCATCAACTTTGACCTTGGTGTCTTTGATAATTGTGGCCACTTTGGAAACTTTTTCCTCAGGCGCAGCTACAACCTCAATTTCTAGGTCTGGTAACTCACTGCATGCCTTAGAGATAACTTCTTCCAACTTCTCTCGTTTTTCTACCTCAACCTCACGCTCTTGGATAGAAACCTGTCTAATCACAGCCATGCTCTGTCGATCTTTTTGTATGTCCTACATAACTAAAAGGGCACGTTGTTTTCTAATCTTCAGCTCCTCAATGATGCCCTGGTGAAACTCATGCAAGGCCCGTAAAGGCATCACTGCAAGATTCAATGTTGTGTTCTTCTATCAGACCGTGTGCTTCATCTTCTCAGTTGTGTAAAAATGCAGTGTGCCTGCAGGAATAGTTACCACACAGGTACATGCATACAATGCCAACTCTTGCACAACTTTACCTGTTCCAGTCGTTGCTCCGCTTTGTGGGACCATGCTCACTTACACCTGCAAATCCTACAACCGTTTGTGGACATCTTGAAGTACTTTATTATACTTCTCTTTGATGTTTCCCCAAATATCATCATTGACCTACCACACAACATCCCCCATCTCGTCAATGTCCCCCTCAGTGACGACCATTTATGTTAGGCCAACAGATTTGTTGAATTTATGTTCTTCCTTGCACCACCCTTTTCTGGTTGCCTTCTATTAGTGATAAACATGGAGGAGGGGCCAAATGGATTTGTGCCAAGATCTCTGCCAAGAATGTCATCCACCCTAGTCTCCAGAATCTCCACTTCGGTATCCTTCTACCCTGTTAGTGTAGTGGGATTTTCCCCACTTTTTCCTACCTTCTATGTGCGTTCCTGCAGCGTAGTTAGCTAATCACCCGACCATCGACTCATGATGGCTTCCACATATTCCTCTATGACCATGTACGAGAGCTCATACTAGACGTTAGCGAGTTCCTTCTTCGCCTAAATGTGGATATGGAAAGTCTGCTTTGAACTCCACAACCCGTCGATACTGTTACGCAATGCTTGGTGACAATCGTGGCTTTTGGCGAGTCACTACCCTTAAGCTCATCTCTACTTCAACCCTAAAAAACTTGTTAGACATAACCCTAGATTGTTTTTTTGAATGGAATAGTGAAGCATACCAGGCTACTTTGCAGAGATCATGGTATGCAATATTGAACAGTGACCCATAAGGTTCCCCCCATTCCATCAAGGAAATCAGAAGCAATATCCACACATAGTGGAACTGCTTTCCTTCTTATTGCGCGTCCTTGTTATATTAGAGGAACTCCGGACATAAATAGTCATCCAAATTGTATACCACACGCTTGGTGCACTCTCCAGATGAAGCAATAACGAGTTTGTTAGCCTTTTCTCTGCGGGTATTCCTCATGATTTTCCTCACAAGGATGTATGTTCTAAAGCGCAAAGTTCTGTCAGAAATGGAGTTAATGAGAAAAACCTAAGACCCCTTGGACAGAACATACTCATTCTTCATCTTGTCTGCAAGCTTAATGTCTTTCCTTTTACCCACAAAATCGTCCGTGAGGTCCAATACTTGACAGTGAAGGGTCGTAATTATCCTGATCAACATCTCTATAATGGGGATCTTCATCCCCATCCATAAACAACAGTCGTGCACCAAGGCCAGTATCTCACGCACACAAATCGTATTAATGGGACTTCTCCTGAAGTGCGATACATACAACGTGTTGAGTATCCATGCCTCCTAGATACCCTTTACCCATTTCATCATCTCTAATAGTGTGAGTCTACCTAGAAATGACTGTTGGCAAAGATACCATCTAGGTTAAAACTACATTTACTTACTTCTCTCATTGAAATATCAATCCTCCATTCTCAATTGGGGAACCTTAGCCAATAAATCACCTTCCACTACCACTCTATCAGGAATCAGCGGAGTTAACACCTTATACTTTACTACGTCGGGGTCCTTCATCGGCTTCTACGCCTCTGCCTTCCAGGGCAGAATGTAAGGAGGAAACTTGGAGAGAGGTTCAAACTCTTATATAACAACTTCCTTTGGTGATTCTTTTGCCTCCTCATCCTCATATGATTCAACTTCCACATCTATTTCCTTTTGCCTCTCATGATCTATCTTATTCCATTGTTCCTTCATGAGTTTCTACCGGGGCCAAGATCGCACTGCTGGTTTCTTAGGCTTCCTGGATGATGTTGCGCCCACAGTCTTCTTTCCTCTTGGAGAACTTGGCCCTATGGATGTTACAAGTAGTGTGGTTGTCATGATGTATCCTAAACCTCTTTAGATAAATTCTCATTCGATTACGTCAAATCTCTTTCCTGAAATGTGTCATCTTGCTCGACACTCTAGTAGATAATTATTCTCTCTCCTAATACTTAACGTGCAAAGTGTTTAAATGGGGGCGGGATCCTTGATTTATAGAAAATTTAAAATTTGAAACTCATCATCACCCTTATATTCTCCTCATAAATGCTGATGTGACGACGGATTTGGCCAGATATGCCCATTAATTGTGTTTTCCCCACTCCTTGTAATGACCAAGTCGTTTTCTAGTCAATTTTTACTATTCCAATGGTCACATTTTGGACGAACTCTACGAGACTCTCCTCTTCGGTGCATTTCATCCCCCCCTCAGCGTAGTAACCTCCAAATGCACCTGCAATCAATATTTGGCACAGTACTTCAACTGCACTGAATCCATCCTAAACCGTGATTGGTCTGTGTCTGTTCTTCATGAGATCCAGAGATTGCCTCCCCCAAAACAGTCGTAGGAACCATGTCTCTCGCAACAAATTGTGGGAAACTTTCATGAGTATTTCCCATTATGCGACCTGATATACTTGTATTAGAGCCTTGGTTTCCTTACAAATCTAGAATACCCTTGTTGTGACTTCTGGAAAAGTCTCATTAATGCATTCTCATCCATCAGTGAAGCTATGTGTCAACAAGAGTCCTTCTACCATCTCATCCCAATCTGTTGTTCATGTCTCAGTTTTGTTACAGGATACCATTTCTAAGGTATCATGTCTAAGGAATGAAAGAACATGTCAACCCATTCCAGCTGAGGTTCTATTCCCCAAGATTCGATCCAGTGAGCCAAGTGCTCGTGTGGATCCTTCTGTCCATAATTATTTTTTATAATTCTTTTGTAAACCTGACCAAACCTTAAGCTTATCAATTTGCAGAACTCTGGCCAACCTCCTACACTTTCTTTATGCGTATCCCAGCATTAGGCTAGAGTGGAACTTAATGCAAAATATAGAGCCTCATACCTTTATTCCTCTGGCACTTTCTGCTCAAATTTCTCCAAGAACAAGACAAAATTCCTCGCACCACTTCGTGGTTACTCCATGCAATCTATTATTCTAGTGCTCTAACTCTTCATTGAAATTAGACACACATGAGCTATGGCGCTCCCAAAAAATTCTTCCATTTGTGGTGGGATTAATCCAGTCTTTGTCCTATGGAGGAAGCTGATAAATTTGATCAATCACAACATAACCATAATCATGCTGGACATGTTCTGTATAAGAGCACCTTTAGATGGATCCAACATCACAACAACTCAGGTACCATCCTTTTCAAATACCATCTTCCTTTTATTCAGGTTTATTATAATATCCATGTCATAAGCCCAGTCAAATCTGAACAAGGCAAGGTTCAGATTAATATCATCAACTTTATCGATGACCTCAAATTCAACCAACACACTTGCATCGTTAATATCTATGTCGATTCCCTACAAGAACCCCATAGGCATGAGCTTCTCCTGATTTTCCATCGTGAGTTGAATAGGAAGCCATTGCAACTTCGACTTTCCCATCCATTCCCATGTCTCTTTTGGCATACCAATAACATCTGATCCTAGATTCAGAATGACTTGATCCATATCATGTTCTCTGATATCCACACTAAATCGCATCTCCTCGCGAGTTATCTTCTTATTATTGTACGATTTGTTTACTGTGCATTGTTCCATCCACAACTCTTCTTTACCAATGCCGTTATCAATCAACTCCTACAATCCTTATATAACCCTTATGTACCTTAACAACTTTATGAATGTATGTAAGAAAGATGCTAGGATCGAAGGATCAAATCCCTTTACTTCAGCATTCTCTTCAGGCTTCTTTTCTACCGAGAACAACTGTCCATGCACAGTCTATGTCGCAACCTTAGGAGTAATAAATGATTTCTTTGCTTCCATGAATGTCTCTTTTCCATGTTGTACATCAAACCCATAAATCTTATCTTCAACCTTCCTTACCCATGTCTCTGGTACAGAACTCGATGCATTTGTGGGGTTTCCTATAGTATTCATACCACTGCCCGTGACTATATTATCAATTAGACCTCCTTGGTGTGGTTCAACCCTCATCATATGTATGTTCTGTGTTGGCTGTTGGTTGCGCTTATCCTGAATTTTAGCTTACAAAGCGAGACAATATTCTATTTCATGACAAAATTCCTAACAATACTTATAGGACATAGCAATAGAATTCTGGAAATCTAAAGCGAAGTGTTATGGTTCTCTGCAGTTGTAAAAAATGATCTGTCCTCGGCCTCAACCAGCGCTTCCTCCTTGGTCACGCCCTCAGCCTTGAAAACCCCCTCGCGTAGTTGGTGAACCCATAGCTTTGTGACCTTCTACTTGCATTGGATATGCGCCCAGACTATTCTGCAACATTATATCATAGCTCCTACAATTTTTTTCATTATTCCCAACTAAAATATAGATTTTTCAGAACAATTTCTTTGAAGATCTGACCTAATTTTGTAATAAGTGACAAAAATCGGTTGAATTTTGGCCTTTAACTTCAAATATACTACACCATAAATTAGGTCGTGCACTTGGCCCTCCTCTCGATCCAAGTTTTAATGGAATCAACATACTAATGCCCAAATAGTCTCTAAAAATAGGGCACTGCTCCTTATAGTCACCCTTAGCCTTGCACTTGATACATAATACCTCTGTTCTCATTTTGGGGTGAACCTCCTTTCCCTTCTTTAGATCGTGGATCTCCATGTGAAAACTTACCAAATGACTCTGAATCTGTTGCATCCCTATGCTTACATCAACTACCAGTGAAGCCACTAGCTTCATCACTATCTCGAGTGCTTCAGCCTGAGTCTCGATCTTCTGTTGTGACAATGGAAATATTAGATGCGGCAACAATGCAATAATAACCCACTCTTTATGATGTTTGTCCGGGACCTGAAACCTAATATTACTCAAAAATGTCCTAAATCTCTAATATACTTCCCAGATAGTCTCATTTGTCAGCTACTTAATCTCTTTGATCTTAGTGATATAATGGGATTGTGAGTTTGGTTTCTTGAATTTAGCATGTAGTGTGGCCTTTGTTTCAGCCAATGAAGCATTTGAATTCATTGTAACAAACCTAGTGTACTATGACAATCCTCGATCTTGTAGCACAATAACCAATTGTGATTTCTTCATATCTTTGTCTGTAACATTCTGCAAACTCCATATCACTTCTACTACAAACCAGAACTCTTCAGGGTCATATATTCCCTTGAACACAGGAATCTTCACAGGTTGGGCCATGGTGAATGGGGGAGGTGGAGGTGGAGGTGGATGGACAGAATGAAACAAAGTGATGATGGGGGTGGAAGGTTGGTGAATTTCCTCATCACTCTCCTGAGTTTCAGATCTTAATGACAGACTTCGTAGAGTAGCAGAGTTGCTTTCTCCTCCTTTAGTCTCAAATAAGGGTCTATATTCCCTTTCACCATAGGTTCCCCAACTGGTCCTAAACCATTTTTTTCTTTGCATAGCATGAGGTTCTTCTTATTAAAACATCAATCTGAGGGAAATCGTAGTATACCCTTTTCACACAATAGCATTTTAATCCAGAACTTCAGTGAATTTAGGTACTTAACTCTCACGGCTTTGAAAAAATTGCACTTTGATTCACTATAGGACACATAGGTGGCAATCGTGAACTGAATAATGAATCCCACAAGGATGTTATCAATCCATTAATCAACATTTCTCATGATCTCGTTATCAGTATTTTTCAGTTTCTCAATCATATTTGAATTCCACACAGTAGGTCTATTATCAAAATACCATGTTTGCATAGCTAGCCTTCAGATCCACTTGTGAAACTATCTAGAAAATGATGAAAAGAAGGGCTCGTACCGATCTGTATAGATATACTTCTATAAACAATGTTCAGTAGAGATACAATATACATATCAAACACCTTTTCAACCCCAATATGTTCCAATTAATCCTGGTTATCTAGGGGGCATTCCGATTCCAAATGCACACGCTATTCTAGGATATCCTGGATATCCTCCTCCTGGAACTGGTACAGTTCCACAAGGTTATCAACTTAATCAACAATACCCTAACCATCGATTGAAATTCATAGCAACTTTGGATTTACATAATTTATTTCACCTTACGAATGATCCAATCTATTATCTTCTGTATTGGCTGCCAATGCCAAATAAGTTTCCCAGTGATATCCCAAAGTTTGAATGTAAATCAAGAGAGGACCCTTCTAACCATGTCATGACTTACCACCTATGGTGTGCATCCAAACCTTTGATCAACGATTCTATTTGATTAAGATTTTTTCAGAGAATGTTGATAGGATTAGTAGCTAAATGGTATATTGAACTACCAGGAGGCTCTTTTAAAAATTTCAATGCCTTAGCAACCGCCTTATTTTTTCTTACGTAACAAACTCATGTTCTTTCAACTTTATCTAATATTCAATCTATGTTTTAAATAGATGCCACGTCTAGCTATCCTGCAATCAAATCTACATCCCGAAAATAGAACCATTTGTTGTCTTGATGGGGCTTAGACCCAGGTTCAAAGTGACTGCGCAGTCCAATAAAACCCAATATTATCGGCCCTTTCAGTAACGATATTCTTGCGCAGATCAAAGTCTCACACGTGGCAATATAAAGGGATGCTATAACCAGGTTTCTGCATCGAGAGGGATATTGGACTATGGATTTAGGGCTTTTCTTTTGTATTAGAGCTCCATAGGTTAGATCTATCAATATTATCAGCATTGATCAACACAAATTTTGAACTTACTCATAGACTACGTGATCTTACTTATTCATGCATCAAACATAGTAAATAACCATAAAACAGGCTACACTATTCAATTATAGAACAAAACCCTTATTCATCATAGGCATTCATAAATAGTCAAAGAAAAGAAAATACATCATTATAGATTATATTTTCTCAATAGTTCATTCATTAACATAGAGATCTATCTCATATATCCACTTTCCTTCATGCACGCGGAGCTGCAAGGGCCTGCGCACATACCTACAATGTTTAATAATCTCTCCACCCACATATCTACAGAAGATTTTTCCTCTAACCCAAAACATATACTCTAACTCATTTTGAAATCCAAATGCATCGCAAAATTTATATCATTCAGAATTTTCATATGAATTCTATGTAGACTCCTTATATAGATATGGATTTTACAATACCATGGTCCTAAACCATGGGCGAAGTTCAACGTTCACAAAAATTCCCATCCCATTACATAATAAGGGGATTTGACCCACCTTAAAGCCCTAAGACCAAAAATATACTTCGCATTGTGCACTCCACTCCCCAATCTATGAATTCTTTACTTCGCGGGGGATCCCGCCTCCAAGGGTCATACTACAACTCGGCCCTACAACTTTGACCTCTTATTACAACCTAGAAACCCTATAATTTCACATGTGTTAGAGACATATACCACAAAAACCAAGATAATTCATCCTTCTTCCCTATTCTTGTCCTTCGCTCTCCTTCTTTTAGCTACCCAACTATAGATCAAACTCTTTCTTGGATATAAAACTAGTGAGTGAGTGTGTCTCCAATGAAGTCAAGCTTCTCCTTATATATCCTTCTCAAGTGGTCGAATTCCCTCCCTAGCTTACTTGAGGATCCCAGGTCAGACCTATATTCTTGGAGATTCCAGGACTTTCTAGACTAAAAAATAATTATTTTTACAATTACAAATTTTCCAGATGGGTCTTATAAACATGATTTTGACTCCTTTGACTCATGACAATAAATCCTAAGACCTAAAAAAACATAGAAGTATGAAGAACATTATTTCACCTAAAATACCATTAATAATTAGCATGAAACACATGCTTTCATAATAATAAATTTATATATATATTTTTTGTTACATATGATACATATTTAAATGAGTACAACAATTATCAAGACCGAAACTAGTTACATTTATCAACATTCCCCCTCAAATATGGAGGTTTTCATAAGTGTACAATCAGTACAACATCATATCTCAAACTGAAGAGTTCTCAAGAAGAGTCAAAATGATAATCCATACTGTAAGCATCATCATTATAACCAACACTATCCCTAAGGCTTAACGAGACACACTTTTCTTTTACTCAAGGGAATTATACTCCGAGGATTTATGTGTGATATATCACTACCTCTCTAAGGTATTTTTGACAGTTTTGGATACCAACAACATAAATGGGGTATCCTCGATGTGAAGTCCCAGTTAGACCTCTATTTAGATTAGAAGCCACATTCAAAGTATTGGCATGACCACCATGACACAAAGGTTCGTCATGGTTTCAAGATATAACATAAGGTATTATATACATAAGCCATGAATAGGAAAGTAAGTGGACATTGTGAAACACTAATTGCAATGTGTAAAAGGAGACCTTCATGAGCGGGTTATGAGAGTGAGTCTCTGGAATTAAAGAATAGTACTAACCTAAAATAGACACACAAGAGCATGAAAAAAATCATTAGCCAAATAGTTCACATAACAATTATCAAATAAAATACAACACACATTCAAAAAAATGATTAATAAAGCCATTGAAATAGATCAATTTCTCTAGTACATATAAACATAACATATACCATAAACATCCCAACAATAGTCCTTAAACATTCATGATACATGCATGCAATTTTTTTTGACTTATTAACTTTCAATTAGGTGAAATATCCAACTACATAGTTACAATGATGAGGCACTAGCTTCAGTAGTGGAAAATTCAGTAACTTGTTGCTTCTCTAAATAATATTTTCTCTCCTATGCCAAGTATAGAAACCAAGACTAGATCTTCAGACCTAAAGCCTCCAAAAAGCCTCTTGCTTGAGTTATGAGGTAGTTTTTATAATAAGAGGAATGACCTTTCATCTCCCATTGACTCTTGAACTACCTTCATGACTCTTGGACTTCTAATATGTCCTTTGGATTTCTGAAGAAATCTTGAAAATATATATGACTTTTGGAATTCTCCATGTGAAATTGGGAATTCTCCTAAAGATACTTTGTCCATATATGACTAAGTGACTTTTCATATTCCACATATGAATCTTGCACTTCCAAAAGTTTAATTTGGCACCTTTTTCTTGAGAATACATCATTATATTGCATATGATGATGTGGCATGAAACATGGAAACACATTGACTATTTGATGACACTTTCATAAGTTACAAATTGACAATGATGACATGGACATCATGATGAGGTGGCAATGCCAAGTTGTCTTCCTTGTTGTTTCATCTTGCACTCTTGATGACAGATCAAATCTATGCTTCATCACCATTAAGGATCCACTTTTTTCTTCTATCGTTGACTCTCGAATTACCCTCCTGACTCTTGGACTTCATATGTAATTTGGACTTCTAAATAACTCTTAAAATTATAAATGACTTTTGGACTTCTCCATATGACTTTGGGACTTCTCCTAAAGACACATTGTCCATATATGACTAAGTGACTTTTCAAATTCCACATATGAATATTGGACTTCAACAAATTACATTTTTTCATTTTATTGAGAATACATCATTATATTTCATATGATGGTGTGGCATCACACATGGAAACACATTGACTATTATGTTGACACTTGAATAAGTACAAATTTACAATGATGACATGGACTTCATGATGAGGTGAAAATGCCAAGTTGTCTTCCTTGTTGCTTCATCTTGCATTCTTAATGATAAATATGATCTATGTTTCATCATCATGAAGCATCCAATTTGTTCTTCTCCTTCACCCTCCAATGCGTCTTTGATCAATATCAGAATCCTCTGAGTCATCATGCATTGCCTTCTTTATATCTTCATTAGAGGAAATTTTAGCCTAAAAGTGGCATCCTAAGGAAAAATAATAAAATAACAGGAAAATAATAAAATAAGACATGAATTTTGGAGGGAAAATAAGAAAAATACTTTTTATTGTATTTTTAGGTTATCTCCTTATAGTTTTACTCAAATTTAAATTGTATACAATCATTGGATACAAAATTAGAAGACTGACATTGATAAAAATTGAAGATACATTAAAAATAGATGTTGAACACACCTTTTTAATATATCTTCAATTTCTATCAATTTGGGTCTTCTCAAAAGTATGCATAATGGGTACTCGTTGAATGTAGAATTTAATTCCACATGCAACAAATCATGAATGTCGACCATTAAAATTTTATTAAACATATAAGGATATAAGCCAAAAATAAAAATAAAAATCAAGTAGTTTTTTTTATTTTCCTTGCAAAATATTTACATGTACATGTTTTTAAATTTAAAGGATTTTGTTTTGTTTACATATTATGTACACAAAAATTTCATAGGAAATTTTAGGCTAAAATTTCCTCTAATGGGTCAACGATATGCTTCATGTCTCCATGATATATCTCTTTTTTTCACCTTCTCAGTGGGAAAGAGAAGGAAAGAGAAGGAAAACGTGGAAAGCACAATTTCGCTAGTCAAGGGTTGAGAAGAGGCTTCCTTCAGCGTTTTATTTTGCGTTATTCGTTGAAGAGGAAGCATCTAACCAAGGCTTGAGTGTAGATCACATAGGTGAATAGGGAAGGATGAAGCTTTGTTCTTCGTGATAGCACTATGCAATTTAAGGGAAGAGGGAAGGATGAAAGCTTCATGCTTTGTGACTATGACATGCACTTTAAGGGAAGAGGGAACTTGGATCAAGTCTTCTTTCTTTGTGACTGAGCCATGCGCCCTAGTGGAAGATGGAAGGATATAAGGCTTCATGCCTCATGACTACGTCATGCACTTTAATGGAATATGGAAGGATGAAAGCTCCATGCTTTGTGATTGTGCCATGTGCCCTAAGGGAAGATGGAAGGGTGTAGGCTTTGTGCTTTGTAACTACACCATGCGCTGTAGGGTAATATGGAAGGATAAGGATTTTTGCTTCATGACTATGCCATGCACCCCGAGGGAAGAGGGAGGGATGAAGGCTTCATGATTTTTGATTGATCCATGAAATTTGTTGTATACAAAGGATCCTTACTTTTATGGAGTGTGCTTGGTTGTTTCGAAGTGCGCCTTATTGATCCAAAGTGTGCATTTTTGTTCCACAGTGTGATTCATTGTTACAAAGTCCTTATTATTCCAAAATGCACTGAAATGGTCCTGGTACTTCTGTAGTGAACATTTTTCACTCAGTGTTTGAAATTCTTTCACTCTGAGTTTGGAGTGCACTCAAAATTGGGAAGTTGTAGTTCTCTACAAAACTGATTGCTTGTTCATCTAGAATGTTCTTTTCACCAAGGAGGAAGAAAAAGGCTAGCTCACTTACCATGGGAAGTACTAATGCATTGTGAGAGGTAGGATACCTTAGAAAATACTTATTGCACAAGTATGGAAGGAAACAATATGTGAAAGAGTCTCATGTATAAGTTTCACTAATCACATAGTAAGAGGGCTAATACCTTTACAAATTCGACTGAGCATGTGGAAAACATGAAGATGACACTTACAAATTTCAAATTACCTTGAAAGTGACACATGTTAGAGCAAAGATGTAAATTTATGTAGATGTTCTATGCTTCATGCAACTTTACTTTCTCTTTAATATTAGATAGCAATCACATAAAAAATAAAGTAAAATGCTGATAGAACATACGAGTAGATCGAAAGAAGACAAGCCAGAAATATGTAAGTGTGTTGGTGCATTATTGAGGTCAACAGGATGCTTCAACTAGCAATGTCACACAACCCTCTAGGAAAACCAAACGGTCAACTAAAAAGTCAACCGAAAAAGTCAATGGTCAACACAAATAGTAGCGGCAGCTAGGTCAATGTTGAAAAGTGAAAGTCAACATTTTTCCTCGAGAATAGTTCCAGAAAATGTGGATTATGAAAATCGAACTTTTGGGAGAGTTTTAGGTCAATTTTACCTTGCACTGACCAATGTCAATGCTGGTCAAAGTTTTCTACAGAAACCCTAGACCGAAACCCAAAAAGTGTTGCTGGTGGAATTTTCCCACGTGTGGAGAAAAGAGCCACCAAGGACATCGAACCAATCAGATGTGGAGAGAGATGAGTTAAAATTTCCTCCAACGTTGACCAATATATATCCATCTGTGAGGGTGTGTGACACAAATGTTGGGGCACAAAACCTTAAGGCCAACCTACACATATTTTTAATAAATTAAAATAAATGTTCTGCTCATCGAATCAAGATGATATTTAGATTGATCTTGCACTGATCCGAAAGAGGAATCCAATAAAAACATTGGTATCTTCATCTGAGCATCACAACATGGTGTTTGGACCTAGTTGTCCAAAATTAACACTCCCTCTCAACTATGGAGAACTCCATCCAATTGTGCAATCCAAACATCATTCACCATCCCACCATAACTTGCTTTGTTGGCTTCTTTATTTCAGAATAGAAGTGGGTCAGTCATAGAGACATCATTCTCGGCTAACACATTCACCCTAGAAATATGCAACCTCTATAGGACTCACAAAGAACCTCATACCAGCCCTAAGTTGGTTTATCTGACCCGAAGTTAGTAGGAGGTCCGAAACCTCACTAGACTTGATCCCATATCAACTGTTTGGACCATGCCATCCTAGATAAAGACTACTAAAATCTCTAATGTGGCCATCAGTCTTTGGTACTAGTCTCTAAATTTTCCCACCTCACTCGCCAAATGAGAGGTACTTCCCATGGGCCCTTAACTCACTGGGTAGGATGCTTACGGGGCACAGATAATGAGAGGTGAACCAACTCAATAATCATAATGGTGGGGCAGAAGCACACCAACAAGGTTCATCAAGCCTAGCCTTGTGGTTTCTTATAGCTCCGAGAAGCTATCCCCAAAGCACCCTAGAGCTCCTAGAGCTCATCATCCCACAGGACCCTCAGCATAGGGCGGTTCCATGATACCAAGACTCTCACGAAATTTTAGGAGCTTGACCTTCCCCATGGGATTTGTTTGAATATCTGGGACCTGCTCATCATTTCCTATCTGATCAAGCCTTATGGCGCCTCGTTGTACCATATCCCAGATAAAGTGGTACCTGGAGAGATTTCACAACCAAACTGCTTCACAACAGGCCATACTTGCTGCAATATATTTGGCCTCTATGGTTCTCAAAGCCACCTACTTCTGTTTCCTGGCCATCCATGATATCGAAGTAGATCCAAATGTAAACGAGTATCCCGATGTGATTTTACGATCCACCACACTACCAGCCTAATCAACATCAGTATATCCAAGGAGTTTCATGCTCTCGGAAGTGTATATTAGCCCATGGTTTATTGTGCCCAGAAGATACCTCAGAAGATTCTTGGAACCAACCCAGTGAGTGTTATGAGGCTCAACCATTTTTTGAATCAAAGTGTTCATTTAAAAACATATGTCCAGACGGATGTTCACCAAGAACATTAGGGCCCCGTCGAGTTGACGATACTCAGTAGCATTTTCTAACATGGGCCCAATAGTGCTGCCACCCAACTTCTTAAATTTGAGCTCCATCAATGTTGACGCGAACTTACATTCCACCATACCAAATATTTCCAGAAGCTTCACAATGTATTTTCCTTAAGCAAGGAAAATCTCGCCAGGTCTTTGCCAAACCTCCAGGCCTAGGAAGTAATGAATCAGTCCTAGGTCCTTCATCTCAAACTCAGCAGTGAGCTCCCTCTTGCACTTATGAATGAGAGGCTCAACACCTGTTAGGAAGATGTCATCCACATACAACACCAGAATGAGAGGATTCTCTCTATTAACCTTGAATTAAAGGTTCGGATCAATATTACTATGAGTGAGGCACGACTTCATCAGGTAGCTATCTCTCCTATCCTACCAAGCTCTAGGTGCTTGCTTCAACCCATAGATTACTTTCTTCAACCTGTAGACATGGGTGTCCCGATCTTGGACTTTGAACCCCATAGGTTGCTCTACATACACCTCTTCATTTACCGCACCATGCATAAATGTGGTATTCACATCCATCTGATGAAGACTCCATCCTTGCATAGGAGCAAGGGATATGATAGATCGGATGGTGGTATATCGGACCACAAGTGCAAATATTTCATCATAGTCTATGCCTTCCTTTTGAGAGAAGCCACGAGCAACGAATCTTGCCTTGAAATTTTCAACACTTCCATAAGATCCATGTTTGATCTTGTAGAGCCATTTCTAGGTGACAACTGCATTTTCCTCCAGTCTTGGAACCACATCCCACGCATCATTCTTCAATATGGACTGATACTCTTTGTGCATATCATCCTTCCAAACTTGATTCTTTACGACTTCCTTAAGATATGCAGGCTCAGATTGTACAATATTACTCATTGCTACTAAATACCCTCAAAATATATTCGGCTTCTTGCTTTCACAGAATGTCCCCCTTGGGTCCATATATCCCTCGACAGCCTCGAGAGTGTCCCTGAGCCATGATGGTCTCTTCCCCAGTGAAGGAGGTAGATCATTCAGGTCCATCGGTCCTTCAACATCGGGCATCATCTCATCCTTCAGTTCCTCTTGATTTTCAGGCCTTGTCTCATGATCTTCCTCAGATCTCGAAAGATTGACTACTTTCCTCAGGGAAGCATTTTTGTCAAAGGTGACATCATGGCATATCTCCACTTCCTTTTGACCAGGCACATAGACTCTATAGGCCTTTGAAGTGTCATTGTAACCCAGAAACATTCCCTTCTTCCCAAAAACATCCAAATTTCTCCTCTTCTCTTTCGACACATGAAAATAAACAGGACATCCAAAAACTCTAAAATGTGAGACGTCAGGTTTCTTACTAGTGAAAACCTCTTCGAGAGTTTTGGAGTCTAGAGCGGAATGCGAGCATCAGTTTTGTATGTACACAACAGTGTTCGTAGCTTCTCCCCACATAAAATTTGGTAGACCTTGGTCACATAGCATGGCACAAACAACTTCCAAAATGGTCCTGTTCTTTGGTTCAACAACGCCATTCTTCTTAAGAGTATAGAAAGTTGTGGTCTCCCTCTTGATGCTAGCTTCTCTGCAAAATTTCTTGAACTCGTTTGTCTCATATTCAGTGCCATTACAGGTCCTCAATACCTTTATCTTCTTCCCTGCCAGATGTTACACCAAGGCTTTGAAAGTACGAAACCACATGAAAGCCTCATCCTTCTTCTTCAAGAAGTATATCTATGTTTTGTAAGAGAATTCATCTATGAGTGTCATATAATAAGAACATCCTCCCAAGGATGTTACGGGCAACATCCCAGGCATATCAGAATGTATCAAGTGCAAGATATCAGATGTATTTGTGACACTTTAGGGAAAAGGTCCCCTTGTATGTTTTCCTTCAGCCCAACACTGACATACACCTTCATGATTATTTGAAAACTCAGGCATCCCTATTACCACCTTCCTTGCTTCAGGAAGGGCCTTGTAGTGAAGGTTTCCAAACCTTCAGTGCCATAGTTCAATCTGTCGAATAGTATCGCACGTCATCGCTTTGAGTGGACTTCCTCCAACTTGGTAGAGTGTACCAACTCTAAACCCAATCGTGATAGCTTCCTTGAACCATATGCACACCTTCCCATCAATGAATTCCACATTGAAACCTTTTTCTTCCATGGCCGATATAGACACAAGGTTCTTCTTCAAATTAGGTACATAGATTACATCCTGCAAGCGAAGGACTTGACCTTGAGACAAGTGGAGGGTCACAGTCCCTGCCCCTTTCACAAGATATGTGGCATTATCTCCAAGGATAATTTCCAAAGTGGTGTCCTTATTAGCCAAATCAGAAAGTGCTTCCTTGAACAGAGTGATGTGCCTTGAGGCACCACTATTTATCAACCAGACATTCATAGTTTCGGTTGGAGATGCAGCAGAGAGGGCAGATACAAGAATGAATTCATTTCTTTTATCAACAACATTTGATTCCTCATACTTGGAGTTTATTGACCTTTTTAAAGGCTTACCATTTCCATGGGAGGGATTTTTCCTCTTTCCCTTAAACCTCTTGTTCCTTTGATTTTGATTCCTCTGGTTGTTGTTGTTGTCATCATAATTGGGAGATTCCTTCTTGAAAGGTCATTCTATAACATAGTGACTTGGCCTATGACAAGTGTAACACTTGCCGTTCTTTCCTTGGGCCCCTCCTCTTCCTTTGTTATTTGGACCACCAAAATTCTTCTTTCCAGAATCAGCAGTGTAGGCAACATTTCCTTCATTTTCATACTCCTTCATTCTTGTCTCTTCTTGTACGCATCTTGATAGTACTTCATCAAAGTCAGGTATCACACTTTTATTGAGAATGGTAGTGTTGAACACATGCCATTTAGATGAGAGCCCTCCAAGAGTGGTGAGTACCATCTCTCGATCAACTATTGTCTCCCCAATAGCCAATATATTATTCTTGATCTCGGTCAGCTTCAGAAAATATGATTGAATAGAATCATCCCTTCCTTTCTTCAGATTCATCAATTGATTCTTGAGGAATAAGACTTGATTCGCATTGTTTTCCTTGAACATGTGGAACAACTTATCATACATCTCTTTGGATGTTCCCAGCTTAGAGATGTAGGCAACCAGATTCTTGTGAATTGAGTCCTTGATCATCATCTTTGATTTGATCTTCCCCTTCTTATAACTTGTTTTGGCAGCAGCAGTAGTAGTGGATGGAGGCTCTTAGACTTTACTGAACACATAGTCCATGACATCTTGGTCTTCCGAGTAAAGATCCAATGTCATCTTCCAAGCATGGAAGTCATCTTTCTGAGTCAATTTTTCATTAGCCCTAAAGTCATGGTAGTTTGAGGAACCCATCATATTCTCTGGTGATTGCTACAAATTAGCGGTTTGTCTTCAACTCAACTCTGAAACCATGTAAATTTATGTAGATGTTCTATGCTTGATGAAACTTTACTTTCTCTTCAATTTGATAGAGAAGTCACATAAACAATAAAGTAAAATGTTGATAGAACATACTAGTAGATCCACAGAAGACAAGCCAGGAATATATAAGTGTGTTGGTGCATTACGACGGTGAATGGGATGCTTCAAATAACAAAGTCTCAATATGTTCAACCAACCAGCAATGTCACACAACCCTCTAGGACAAACAAATGGTCAACTCAAAAGTCAACCCAAAAAGTCAATGGTCAACACAATTAACAGCAACAGCTAGGTCAACGTTGAAAAGTCAAAGTCAATGTTTTACCACAGGAATAGTGCCAAAAAATGTGGATTAGGAAAATCGAAATTTTGGGAGAGTTTCAGGTCGATTTGACCTGGCGTTGACTAAAGTCGACACTGGTCAAATTTTGCTACAGGAACCCTAGACCAAAATCAGAAAAGTGTTGCTACTATAATTTTCCCACGTGTGGAGAGAAAAGCCACAAAGGACATCAAACCAATCAGATGAGGAGAGAGATGAGTGAAAATTTCCTCCAAAATTGACCAATATATATCCATCAGTGAGGGTGTATGACACAACTGCTAGGGCACAAAACCTTAAGGCCGACCTGCACATATTTTGAATAAATTCAAAATAAATGTTCTGCTCATCGGATCAAGATGATCTTTAGATAAATCTTGCACCTCTCTAAAAGAGGAATCCAATAAAAATATTGGTACCTTCATCTAAGCATCACAACATGGATTTTGGACCTAGATGTCAAAAATTAGTAGAAGATAACATGAAAAACCCACTTATTAAAGTGAAATAAATTTAAAGTTATAGCCACGAATGTGAAAGTGACACTTATGAAAACGAAGGTGCACCAAAAGTGTAATACCCCTATGTTTCTATGTAAATATATTTCTGGTTTAGATTGAACTAATTTTAGGTATTATGGCTATAAATCCATGATTAATTTGAATTAGGGAGAATAATAAAATATGATAATGTAATAAATAAATTTTTTAATGAAAAGAAAATCTAGAAATTACTTGGGAAAAACACTAGAGCTAAGAGATTTTTTCCAATATCCAGAAGCGAGTGTTGGTGGATCAGATCAAAAGAATATTCCCTGAAATAACTCCTAAAAATCCCCAAGAGCTGATAAACAAGATTTAATATGATGGGAAAGAAAATCTATTAAATCACTCAATTACAGAAAAAAATGAGTAAAGGGTGGAATAAAGCGTCGCGGGAGAGAAAGGCGGGCTTTAAGGAAAGAAAGCCTAGGACAGTGGGTTGGAAGACCCATTAAAGAAGGATTATGATAAGGAACAATATGCCAAGGAAGTAATGTACAAAATTACATCATGTGGAATCACAAGAGGTTGTTGATTCCCTTTGAAACAAATCTGAGCTCATGGGGAACTAGAGGATCAGTTCATGGTGACGAGGATAGTGTTCCTTCAAAGAACGTTTTCAGCAGTATTGAGTGAAAGTATTCCTAGAGTGTTCAAGTGGTTTCTTTTGTGCAACAAATACAGTTAAAGCTTTAGTACATTTAAACTTGATTTTTATTGTTGAAATTTTGGTTGTGCTTAGTTAGTTCAGTATTTAGTATAATCATTTTATGCTTGTTATTACTTTTTTGTGTATGTTGGAGAGTGGAAGCGGATTAAGTGGAATAATTTGTGTTAGTTATACCTATGCTAAATTTCCTCTTATTTTATGATCTTTTCATTAGTGTTTCATTAATTATTTGTACTTTATGACCCTTCTCGAGTGTATAGCCAAATTATGTATGAATTATGAAATTATATGTGGTGGATACATAGTGTTAGATAAAAATACTATCTAGTCCCAATTTAAATTATGTTTCCTATAAATCATTACGTTATAAATATATGTACAATTTCTAGATAGTGCATTCATGAAGGAGGAATTTTTTTAACATATGACTAAAATAGTTGCATAGATTTTTTTTTTTTTTTGGGGGGGGGGGGGGGTTCCCTTAATTTCTTGTGATTGTGTTGGAATTGGGAACAATGAAATGAGTAAACTGGTTACTATTTAACGAGTGGGAATATGGGAACATGAAGTTAATAAATATACTATCATTCAGTTGATGTTTGAGATCGAGAGGTAACTCCATGCGAGATTACAAACTAGTACAGTAGTGAACTACAAAGAAAAAAACTACAAGTTAATTAAATTTTATTACTTTTATTTTCTTATCGAGTAAACCAATGGTACTAGGGGGACATTGTAACAGGAAAAATAAGTATAATATGCATTTAAATTTAAAATGTGAAAGACTATTTTTCTGAGATGAGTGTTGGACCAGAACTAAATACGAGAGTGAAATTTACAAGGTAATTAATCATCGATAGAGACAAATTGGTTAAAAAAGGTATTGTTAGAATGGATACTTTTCTTCTTAATTGTAATTGGTGTGCTTTATTTATGATCCGAGAGTAAACAAAAATAGTAAAAACTTAGAACTAGGGTGAGAAAGAATTTACAAGGAACATGTTAAAATATATTGAATTTAACAATGCAAGTGTATTAGTTATTAAACCATTAAGTCACTAGAAAATAATCATTGGAAGATATTTTCCGGAGATAGACAGAAATGGAAATACCCTATGAAAAGAAAGAAACATAATTCTAAATTCCATTAGCCCAACTCTTGTATAATGGCATTGGTCGTAAAACACATCAAAATAATAGAACCCACCCACCTTTCAAGGCATACTGAAATTGAAAAAACTATATATATATATATATATATATATATATATATATATATATATATATATATATATATCACAATTAACTACATATCCATTTGAAAAAATAATTTGTAATCACGATGAAATAGACATTCCATTCTGGGAGCTATGTTTTACAAACATAAAGGAAAAAATATAAACCAATAAACTAGGAGGAATTACAAAGTAGCTCCCTGAAGGGTTGCTATAAGTATATTGATTAATTGTCTCATGGAAAACTATAAATCCCTCTCAGGGATTACAAATAACAGTGCACAGAATAAGCTTCAAGCTACAAGCTAACAAAAATTCTTCACCCATTCTCTAGTATACTAATGTACAGGGGAATGGAAATTAAAAAAAGAAGAAGAAACATGTATATTTGTTGGTTAACCCAAGACAAACATTCTATTACTACTTCAATTAGCGACCTCAACATCGCACCGGAAGAAAAACCCCTCAACGCATATGCATAGAGAACCAATCAAGAGAGGAAAAGGAGTAATAGTTAGCCACTGAGAACTGGTGTCGTTTGGCGAGGAGCTAAGAAAATTAGTAATTAACATACATGTAGCTAGAACATTATACAATACAACAAAATATGTAGTATGATTACCTTAACATAGTAAGGAGATAAACACAAAAAAAAACTATGTGTTAAGTGCGGAAAAAAATATTACTTGGGTAGGGTCGAAAGGTGTCCATTTTCTCCAGCAAATAGGGTGTGAGGAATTAGTGCCATGGTTAATGAGAATAAAAAAATGAATATGAAGATGTTAAGGATAAACCTGTAAATGTGTAAAACCCTCAAGGACAAACCAACTCTGGAACTAAATTTGGGGGAAAATAAAAAAATAAAAAAATATTGTTAAAATGAACATTTACCAGGTCACTTTCACGGTCGAAAGTTATCACAAGAGATGAAAACCTGACTTGGAGTGGGTTACCTGGAAAAAAAATCGAGGAGCCTTTGCAGTTTCATTAGTTGAGCGAAAGAAAAAGGAAGAAAAAAAACAAAACAAGAGAGAAAAATGAAAGACACAACCTGAAAAACTCCCGTCGACTAGGGGATGGAGGCTAGTCATGGAAAATGAAAACCCACATGAGAAAGGTTATATATAGAGTCAAATTTCTCCTTATCAACCTCACTATCTGTTTTTTCCTCTATACCTACCAAAAAAAAAATGAGCCTCGGGTTCTATGAATGAAATAGAAATGAAAAACTAATAAACTGAAAGGTTAGGTATAAATCCCAAAAGTTAACACTCTTACCATGACGCTTACGTTGATTTCATGGTTATGTCTAGCCAAAAGTTAACACTCTTACCATGACGCTTACGTTGATTTCATGGTTTCAGTGGTGAGTGCTAGGTAATACACCTTCAGAATGTTCGTTGATGAAATAAGATGGAAAAGGGAGCCAAAGAAAGATTAGGGTTTCTATCATAGAGCAATGTCGTTGGATGTAGGGGATTCGATCATGGTCGTCCAGAAACCTTAGTACACCACTTTCATAGGTGAGGTGGAGAAGTTTGGATTGGTTGCTCTATCCAAGGGACAATACCTAGAGATTTGAAATTATCTAGAAGGTTCAAGAATTATGACAAAAGACACATGAACTAAATATTAGCTCAGCGTGAATGTAATTTAGATATTTCAATAATAATGATAACCATAAAGTTACCATGCTTAAATACTTAGCATAAACCCATATATGTCATAAAATTTAATATAATTTACATCGAATATTAACTCACCACATCAGGAAGAGATATCAAGGCGTTCTTTTTAGTAGAACATGTAATATGTCCCATTTTTTAATATATGATTAGAGTATTTTAGTAAATTTAATTGATTAAATAGTCAATAGGCCTATATATGAGTGGAAAAAAGAGTGAAATTATAAGGAAATAATTTCACATTAATGTGTATGTTTACATTCACTTTCCTTTGCTAGGCAGGCAAATGTTCCAAAAAATGAAGGGTGATAATATAAGTAAGCAAAAGTTTTGTATATTGTAATCGTAAAGAAAATTTTGAAAAAAAAATGGGGCTTTCACCTAGGCTTATAATAGATGGTATCAAAGGCCAAGTTACAAAACTAGGCCTAAAAATAAACCCCAACTGTAATATGAAGGTGTTTATAGAAAAAAAAATTCGACTTGAATATAAAAAATGTTAATATTAATTTATGATTGATCATAAGTTACTTAAAGGATGAAAAGTACAACGTAGAATGGATTAGGATTCTACTGCATAAGTTGTAGAAGGAGAGGATTTATATATAGAATTGGGAAATGAATGTACTCCACTGACATCCCAATTTATCAACATAATAAAAAATTTGCAACAATAATTGACTCACCTCAGAAACAACAATGAGCGGTTGTTAAAATATTGTGAGGGAAAAGAAATAATGATAAGATAGTTGAATAAAAAGTCTAGTTGTGGAGTAATGGATCAAAAGTTTGAAAAAGACAGAGTGTGGAGATAGAATCAGAGAGGTCAAAAAGTGGAGGTCAATCAGATAGAACTTACCCCAAAAATAAGAAAAGTGAGAGGAAGGTGGAACTGGAAGGGGAGTTTAGGAAAAATAAACCTCCTACTTTTGATGGAGAGAAGGAAGAGGATGCATAGGATTGGCTCCTCAATATAACCAGATATTTCCTAGTGTATGAGTATGAGAGGAATTTAAAACTTCGATTGATCATTTATCAACTATAAGGGAAATATTTTCTCTGGTGGGAAGAGTCCAAAACAATACATACCTTAAAGGATACATTAGTGTCATGGGAAGAATTCCAAAAAAAGTTGAAAATATGATATCTAAATGAACTAAATTATGACAACATAGCAAAGCAGTTTCACGAACTAAGACCAGGACAGTTAACAATGGATGAGTAGGTGGCTAAATTTACAAATTTGATGCGGTATGCTACATATATCAAAGAGGAGAAAACCAAAGTACATAGATTTTTTAATTTCTTACGAGTTCCTACAAAGAAATAATTAAGTTTGATAATCTTAAGGAAATGGACCAGGAAGTAAGAAACGGAATATTTCATTACAAACAATTTAGAAATAGAGGTGAAAGCTTAAAATCTTGGAAAAATAAAGACAAAAACAAGACTGTAATGAGTACAAAAATACATAAACTCTCTTACCTTCAGAATTTTGGGAAGGATCAACAACGGAATAAATTCAGCAAGGAGAATGTAAGTTAACCGGCATAGTCTCAAACTAGGTCAAACACATGGATAAAAACATTAAAAAGACCAGTGGAGTTAAGGAGAGAGAACCGATGAAGTATTGGGGGTGTGGTGAACCCCATCTATTGAGAGATTTCCCATGTAATCCTCGACAATCGAGAACATTCAAGTTGTTAAAAAAGAAACAAATGTGAATGATATTTTCAAAAACATTCACACGATCAGTGCAACGCTGGAGGATAGATAGGAATAAAATCAAGATACTATGATTGATATTGAAGGTACCATTTTAAGCCAATATGTTTTTGTTTTAATTAACCTAGGGGCTAGTTTAAGTGACATTATCTCCAAACTTGTGGAATAATGTGAATTAAAATATGAAAAATTCAAAATACCATGGTTGGTATAGTTAGCAATTAACACCATAACAAAGGTAATCGGTCAAGTAAGATTGTGTCTCATTAACTTAAATAGTCATTCCACATAAATAGATTTAAATATTCTTCATTTAGGGTCCTATGATGTGTTAATATGCATGGACTCGTTGGAGAAGCAAGGAAAATTTATAAACTATTTGGAGAAAATAGTAAGTTGTGCGATTAAATATGGTAAAACCGAGTTAATTAAAGGTATACAAAAATCAACATCAATAAGAAAAATTTCAACTTTAAAATTTAAAATGACTACAAGAAAAGGATTTATGTTGTACATGGTACAAGTGGAAACAAATAAACAACAAATAGAAAAATAAAATTTGGAGATAATTCCAATAATTAGTAACTTTCTAGATGTCTTTCCATGGGAAATATCAGGCTAACCTCTTGACAGAGACACAAATTTCTCCATCAATTTAGTACCAGGTTCCACCCCAGTGTTTAGAGCTCCTTATCAAATAAGTATACGAGAGATAATAGAACTAAATATCCTTATTCCTAAAGCCTTGAGGATTTTTTGATGCAGGAAAACGCAGTAGTAGCCTATGACTCTAGGAAACCAAACACACACGAAAATGACTATGTTGTATACTTTTTAGGGTTTGTTATAGTAATACACGCTCTGAATATGTGGAGACACTACCTATTAGGAAAAAAATTCACTGTGGTGATAGATCATATCAACTTGAAATATTTTTTCATCCAACCAAATCTTAATGCTATACATGCAAGGTAGATCGTTTTTCTTAGTGAGTTCGATTTTGACATTAAACACATAAAAGGAAGGGAAAATAAAATAACACATGCCTTAAGTAGGCATGTATATGATTTTATGTGGATATCGATGAGGATTATGTTTACGGATTTTGTGGAGGAGATTATAAATTCAATACAAACAAATCCTAAATACTTGGAAATTAAACAAAAATTGAAGCAAACATAAATTGCATAGTATGTTGAAACTTTTTACAAATTGCTAAATTACAAAAATAGATTCTATATTCCCACTATGAGTGTTTTAAGACAAAAGATACTAGATGAATATCACAAGAAACCATATGCAGGTTAGCCTGGATATCAAAATATGATAACAACTGCAAGCAGGAAATCTTTTTGGTCACACATGAAAAATGAGGTGGCTATTAGACAATTGACTTTGTCCAATGGGATGGTGGCACTTGGTATGTTAGCATTGATGTAAACTAGGATAGTTTGATATACTTGATTTTTCAAGCCCAAGGGGAGTCCTATGGTTACTTCAATCTCTGGCAGAGAATCACCATAGTATTAGTCTTATAGGAGAAGCAATAAAGTGATGACTATGGTGGTTGGGAGTCTGTGGGGAGTCCACATTCTTGGCACAAGAAGGAGAGTTTGGAAAAGAGTTTGGAGCCATTTATTTTTTTTCCAAATGGGATCAAAGACTTCATCAAACCTTCTCCACTAGAAATTTCTTTGAATAAGCTTTCCAACTGTATGTGGAAGTCAAAAAATGGTCATCTGCATCAAAATTTATTGATAGCCGAAGTACAGAGCATGGATTCCTTAGGAGGATGCCAAATATTGAAAGGTTGATATTTTGGAATTTGAAATATCAAAAATCTATTGGCTAAATATATTGTTTCTTGAGTTGCTTCTTCCCAAAAAGTAGTTGATAAGCCATCTTCATCCATCATAGCATGTGCCATATTTTGGACCAAGCTGTTTTTCCTCTCCACTACTCCATTTTGTTGCGCCGTTCTAACTATGGATTATTTCCTCTTGATCCCATGATCTTCACAAAAATAATCAAATTATTTGGAGATAAACTCACCTTCTTTATCATATCTAAGACACTTTATCTTCAAATCAACTTAATTTTCAACAAGTGCCTTAAAATATTTAATTTTGTTGAAATATTCAAATTTTTATTTCATAAGAATAATTGAGGTGGCTATAATGAAGTCATCAAAAAATAAAATAAAACACTTCTCACCTCTTGGATTGTTCTTCCTTGTAGGATCACATACATCTTTGTACTAGATCCAATGGTTTTCTTGTACTGAACTCCTTGGATTTAAAATGTACTCTTGTTTGTTTCCCAAATCAGAATGACTTGCATATTGTGCTTTCCAGTTTGGCCAATTTTGGTAAACCTTTACCTCCTCCACTCCTGCTAATTTTTATTGTATTATAAAAATTAACATGTCCCAATCTTCTATGCCACAATCAATATTCTTGTATTTTTCTCATACAAAAATTACATCCAATATTCTTCTATTTTTCTCATGCAACAATTGTGTCTAGTGTCACTTCTAACAACCTTTTCCAGCATTAACTTTCCTGGTTTTTCATTTCTAATATCGCACTCTTTAGATCTGAAAATCACCTTATGCCCATTATCACGCATCTGACTCACACTGAGGATATTGTGCCTCAATCCATCAAATTTGAGCTTTCACTACAAGGAAAAGACCCTCTAGTGGATGTTTTGAGGAAGCCCTTATAAAAATAGCTCGAATATTCGTTTGTAGCGGAGGTCACTAGAGGAAGTTCACAGGTGGAGGTTTTTCTGGATTTTTTTTTACGGTGCGTTTCTAATCGTAACACGCACCGATGCATTTTAAATAAAGCACACGGGTGTGTTTTATGTAAATCACAGCAGTATGTACTATCAAATGGCATACCGAGACATTGTGATCTCCTTACAAACCAACACGATGTGTCTCAATAATCTAGTGCACCGGTGCATACTATAAAATGGCACACAAAGAGATTTTGCTATCCATACAAATTGGCCCAGTGCGTCTCAATAAACCAACACACCGTAAAGAAGTGCGGTGCACTATTTATACAGCCGCATGGTGCATCTCATAATCAAGCGGACCAAAAAAGGGGTTAATATAAAAAAAAAATAACGGCCATAAAAAACTTCATTTAAACTTGTTACAGTGCTCTGGAACTCTTAATTATTGTTGTGTGATTTTATTCTCTGAGGTGCCTTGCCATCGAGCTCCCGTTGCCTGCATTGCTTCCGTCCATTGCTCACTATTTGGAGTTTGAATTTTCAAAAATGGTGGGCATACTTTATTTTTAATATTCCTTAGAAAATATGCATCCTTTATGAACAAATGTGCAGGTAATATACTTGTTTCTCACGAAATTCACCTTTTAGTGCACTAATTTCTCAAATTGTGTTCAAATTCACTGTTTTGTAAAAAAAAATAAAAAAAAATTGCGCGGTGCATTCTAGACGTTCGAATCACACCGTTCGTAGTGTTGCCTATAAACATACATGTGGCACCGATAACGGTGTTAACAAAAATCACACCGGGTTTCAATGCAGTACCGAGAAAAATTGCACCTCTTTAATAGTAAAATAGTGTAGTGTGTGTCAGTTGCCAGCCACATTGACCATTTAAAATTTTTAAAAATAACACTCTATGTACAGATGTTTGGTGATGAAATCGTTTAATGTAACACACCGGGAATTATGTAAGGTTGTTGGGTGGTGCATTGCGATATAACAACCGCCTTGGGGTGGACAGTTTGGTCAACACACCGTACAAAAAAAAATTATGTTTTTGCGGTGCGTGAAGTTTTTTCACGTGGACTGTGCGCAGTGCGTGATAAACTAGTATGCACTGGTAGTAGTGCGTGACTGTTTCTTTCGGTGCAGCGAATGTTTTTTTTTCATAAAATTTATATATAATTTGTAAATAAATTTGTCATTTAATTAAAAAAAATAGGTTTTATGTATGAGGGAGGCTGATATATTTAATATGTGAATCATTTAGTGGTGTTAAGAGAGAGAGGAAAGGGAACAATAAGAGCATATGGAGGACCATTATAACATGATACAATAGTGGGAGGCATGAGAGAGGGAGATAATTTTGTACCCTCGCACTATTATGGCACCCACCCAATTTCTCTTAAGGCAGGTAGGCCTCGTTAAGTTTGATAAGGAGGCTACATCCCTGAAGGGGCACAATGGTTTATTAGGACAATTTATCTACAGGTGGGATGCCAACCGACAAGATTTCCAGGTCAGTCCTGGAAAGTGGTATGAGCCTATTGAGGAGGACATTTATTTTATTACTGGCCCATCGAGGAGAGGGAAAGATTTTCTCCAGTTCCCAGATGTCCCCATCGGTTATGCAGTAGGGAGTCATATGGCGTACTTTGAGAGATACATTAGGGAGAATATACTTTCTCCTACATATTTTCAGGTTTCTGGTGGTCAGTTACACATTGCTTCGTTTGGTCAAGCAAAGGTGAGGTTCCTCTCACTACTACTGACAACCATTACACACTATATTACTGATGGGAAGCGCATTAGTTTCCCTCATTTAATTTATGTTGATTCTTTATTCCAGATGCCACTACTTGTGATATGGTCTACCATTCTTTTGTACCAGTTTTGTATAGAATTAGATAGATTTCGTTCTCAAGCACGTTGGAGGTTGACATTCCCTTTTGCTTCAAATTTATTTTGTTTATTTTTTTAGAGGCTTCCACAGACGAGGCCTAGTTTTGTCCACCAAACTTGTAGGCTGATGTTACATGTACGAATGGAGATGTGGGGCCAGATGATGCCCAAGAGGGGACTATCCGACTATCCAGCCATGATATCTAGGGATGCACTAGATCTGCTAGCCAATATTTATGATCACATGTTCGTGATGGTGTCATGTCCGTACGCGGGTTTGGATTGCCGAGGTTGTACCAACACCCTCTTCATACAGGATGAGCCATCGGATGCTAGAGGTAATATTAGTGTTTTCTTTAAATTAATATAGTTCATTTTTTTTCTTAATTAATTAAAATAAAATTTATTCTAACATGTTGTTTAACTTGTTTTATTAAGTTGTTTAATGAATTTTCTAATTATTTTTGTGTACTATATATTTTTTATATATTGGCATATTTGTTGGGGACATGATTCCATGCCCACCGGATGATCCTGTAGATCATGATGAGGAGATGGTGGATTTCGCGGATCAGGGAAACATACCTCCTCGGTTACAGATACTCATGGTCATGTGGCATAAGGCAGACATTCGATTCATGGTGGAGTTTGACGATCAATTGTGTTGACAACTGGTTGATGAGGGAGTCCACCCTGTGACATTCAGAGAGATCCAGGTTGATCATATGCTCACAGAGATGTAGAGGGACATGCCCCATGATATGATGAGCCTTATGCATAATATCATTAGAGATTCCAGGCTATTGGCAGCTAGGAGGGATAGGCGCCATGTAGATGCGCGATAGAGAAGCTCATCAGATGATCATGATCACGAGGGGAGTGATCATTCTGGTACTCCAACCCTCCTCGTTCACCTCACACCAAATATGATCACCCAACATTTAGTACTGAGAAGGTATCTTCTAAGCAACCACCATCTCTACAGGCACCTAGTCTTGAGCACATGCCATCGATTGAGAAGGTACCTGATCCTGAGCGGGCATGTCCATTTGAGTAGGCTGCACCATATCATCAGTAGGAACCTCCTGAGTAGACACCATCTAATCAGCAGGAACCTCCTGAGCATGCACGTGCATCTGATCAGCAAGCACCATCGACTAATCAGGCACCTCTGGTTGAGCATGCACAAGCATCTGAGCATGAGGCACCATCGACTGAGCAGGCCTCGAGTACTAGTTATAGTATTGATGTAGTACCACCATATATTTGAAATTTATATATAGTTCTATTACAGTTGTATATTTTTGACATTATATATATATATATATATATATATATATATGGTGCATGTATTTTATGCTCATGTTGAAGTACTTAATTTACATGTTGGTGTTCATCATGATGTGTTTATTGTTAGGTCATGTTAGATATTTTCATTTAATGTGCTTGTAGATAAATGTGTATGTAATAGCAGTTATTTGACATAAGATGTATATTTCATGTTTGTGTTGTGATGATGTTATACAATGTTTGTGTTTTTTTAGATGATCATGATCATGATGATTAGATGATGTTAACAAATTTGAATGTGTATTTTATAATATGATGTTTGTATGATGCTTATCATGATCGTGATGTTAATTTTTAATATTAAATATTGATATTTATTAAATATTATGTATTGGTAATTGTAAAATTGTGTAATTGTAATTGTAATTGTATGTAAAATTGTAATTGTAATTGTAATTGTATGTATCATGATTGTAATTTTAATTATAACTGTAATTGAAATATTAATTGTAATTATGTGTAAATTAATATTTGTAAAATTGCAATTCTAATGGAAATTGTATTGTGAAATTGTATATTTGTATATTTGTAAATTTGTATTAATATAAATAATTGTAAAATAATAAATCTAGAATAATATGAATTTTTGTAACATAATAAAGTTTAGAAAATAATGTAGTTAAATTCATGTTTATAATTATCATTATTTTATTATACTCTTACATACCAAAAATAACAGTATACATTAAAACATTTTTTTTTATTTTTATTTTGAAGATATCGTTCACACACACACACACACACACACACACACACACACACACACACACAGATATATATATATATATATATATATATATATATATATATATAGGGTGCATTTATTTAAGTAACATTATAGTGAAAAACCATTTAAAGCAAACAAGTAGTTGTATAATTTTAGGAATTGACATAAAAAAAAACTTGATACAATCCATTGCTTTCGAGATCAACATAATTGCAAATTATCAAGTGAAATGATTTAACATTAACAAAATGAAGACCAATTAATTCAAAATACATATTATAACCTTTGGAAAAAAATATTCTTAGTTATAAGGTTAAGTCATCTTATTTATAGAGACTCCTGTTAAATAGTATAAATGATGAAATAACACATGTACCATATCACTCTCTGTTCTAATGATCACCCTCATTTTCTTCCAACTCACTTGGCATGATAGCACTATTGTTCTCAAAAATATGTTTTGATCTAGGGTCATGTCTCAATATGAACAACCAATCCCTATTCAGCACATTTGGGTAAAAAAAACACCTCGTTGCAGTGTTTGGGGAAAACATAAGGCTCCTAAGCTTCATCCTACATCTTTCTAGGGTTGATACATATTAGCCTACTGTCATGATCTTCCTTTACATTATTTTGGTCAAAGGTGGCCCACCACATGCACCTAAAAATAACACATTGGAAAGAAGATAAGTCCACTTCAATGATCTCTTCTATCTTTCTGACGTAACCTAACGTCCCTTGTACTAGGTTTTTATCACGGTGGTTAGCTCAACTAGATTGATCAAACTCGACTTCCACTCCACATTCTTGTATCATGTGTCAATCATCAGCATTTTTTGTGTGAAATGGTGTCCATATGCCCACATAGATGGGAATAAATGCACCTATAAAAAATTTAAAAAATCATTGTTTCATGTGTTTAATAGCCCAACTATTAAATTATAAAATATAGATGTTACATTTCAGAGGTTCATTATTAATTTTGAAATGTACATAAATATATTGCTAATGAGGTGCTGCACCCAATCCCTACGTTTAGCACATCCTCTTTAGAATGTGGGTAACGACTGGTTGCACCTTATTTCTCTCTGACTTGGTCAGCAACCCAGATGTTGGGGCATATAATCGGCATATTTTATTTTAAATGGTCGGGATAAGGCACGATTCTAGAATTCAACTGTTTGAATTATTTCCTGTCACTATCCCATTTCATCATCTTTTGTTCGAACAATGCGACCCACAGTTGTATCACTTCGAAATTGTAAAGAACAAATTTATAGAATACTTCAATTTATGCATCCGTTGATGAAGTCATACTGACATATAGTACATATGATATCAAAATATACATTATATCAATTTTCAATTTGAATATTTACTTGGTTTTAAATTGAAAAATTATAAGTCGCTTACTCTTTATCAAGCATCTTTTTTCATTCATTTTGAGAAGCTTCCCTTCTCTTTTATCTTCATCCCTTTTATTGTCCCAAATCACCGCACCTAGTGTGTTTTTGATCTTCTTTATGTACTCACTTGCATAATAGAAAGACTCATACGATATGTACCCCTATGGCATAGGCCCCTCGGGTTTTCCCTTTGTAAAACAAAAACTTTCAATTTCTTCATGTACCTCTCTAAGAAGAACATCCAATGACAAGAAACCACCCCAACTAATTCAACCTCATCCACTAGGTGGATTAGAATATGAACTCGCAAGTCCATGAAACTTGTCAGAAGTTCCTTCTCAAACATACAAACAATATCAACTATCCCTTGATGTGACCGTGGAATGCTAGCCACATGAATCTCCTTTGACATGATCTAATGTACAAATGTAGATAATTTAGATATGGCACATCCTAGTTCTTGGGGGAAGTCATGTTTCACACACCCACTAATGAGCAAAGGATAATCAAACCTCAAAGTTATAAGCACATGCAATAATATACAAAATTAGCTATGTTTTATGATCCCATGGGATAAATTAATATAACAAATAATAAAATAATACTTTTGACATTATAGATACTCTTATAAGATTCAAATTATCATGCAATTTCAACCCCAAAAAATGGTCTTCCATGGTGAAGAAATGTCATTGTGAAGACCCATATGAAGATGACACCCTCACACCCAATATAACTTCCTTTGACAAAGAAATATCATCTTTTTTTTAAATCCATGGAACATCACCTTATTTGAAATACCAATTAGGGGGACCAACCTCTGATCCTGTACTTTATAATTGTCTTTTCCAATGTATATTTTTAGTTTTTGAGGTAATAACATGTTTCCCAGTATCCAATTTATCACTTCGTTTCAATGCTACGTGCCTCCATAAATAAGATGATTTTTTTTAAAATATATGCATGAGATATAATAAGTGGGTAATATTAAGATGCTCCCAATATGGGAGGTTTTAAAATATATATTTCCTTTTCATCCCAATGGGAAATTTCTCAACATAGGTGTCGAAGAATTATGGATCATCGAACATAGGCTCCCCATTTGAATCAAAAATTTCTATCAACTCCTTCTCCTTATCTCTCTCATATTCTTTGAGCCATTCAAATCGTGTCATTATTGAAAGCCTTTGGGTTCTCTCTTTTTTACAATTGAAAGTGGATGTTTGTCTTCTATGAGGGTGTTCTTCTGGGAGGAATACCCTGGAGCAGTCATACACTAGCTTTCGTAGGTTGTTGGACCATCTAGATTTCAGAGAAGGTCCGCAAAATTTACATACATAATACCCTTTTTTTACAAGACTTGTAGCATTATTGCATACAATATGCATGGCATGTCAAATAATATCATGAATATCAGAAAAATTACAACGAATTAAATAATTAATATGCGAAAGAATATTGTTACGTATATAAAAAAATCAATAAAAATGTAATTTAACAGAACAAACCCCTATGCCTGGATAATAATGTGTCGCATAAGCACATATTCCATACAACGTAAAACTCCTCTCTGTTGCGATGTGTCTTGATACATCATATACATTTATCCCATCCCATAATTCCTTCAATTCATCTGCCAGTGGTTGTAAGTAGACATCCATATTCTTCACTTCTCTTCTACAAGGGACTGTGAGAGCCAACATAAGATGTTCATTCTTCACAGAAAACCAGGGGGGATATTGTTATTGATCACTACAACAGGCCAAATAGAATAATTAGTGTTCTAGAGGGAATACGGGTTGACACAGTCCATGGTTATGCTGAGTCATAGACTTCGTACTTCATCCTTGAATTTTTCAGGCCATGTATCATCTGTATAATTCATGTCTATTAAATTTTTTGGGATTCACATAACTCCCAACTCACTTCTATGAGAGGCATTCCATCCCTGCAACATAGCTAATTATTTGCAACAGAAGAGAATTTTAATCCTTGGTATTACAAGCATGTGCCTCAATATCTTAAAAGGAGGACCATGTGATTTACCCTTATTTTTTTATTTATCATACATGTCATGCCCACAATTCAAACATATCTCTTTTTCTGAATAGTCTCCTCTATATAGAATACAATAATTTGGACATGCATGATATGATATTTAATCAACGCCCAGAATTTTCAACAATTTATTTTCCTCTTTGTAGCTACCGCGCAAGAAATTATCACTCGGAATAACCTTATCTTTGAATAACCAGTAGTTTCTCATGGACAATATTAAATGTAAAATGCCCAAAATTATTAACGTTCGTAAAATTGACCATTTGTAATGTTGATTGTGTTACAATATTTCTCAAAATATAAGGCACTTGATGGTCAATTACCTCAAAATACCGGAGAAACGTGCATTCGACAAGCCAAAATTTTCTTTCAAGTTGTACATTAACATTGTGATGCAGGAGCATCTAACGCTCCTTAATTAAAGAGGAATTCAAAGCAGAGCGAGGAGGACGTGGACCAGCAAAGCTGAATCGAAGGAAGAAAATAGGGAAAATTTGTTTTAAAACAAATTTAAAACGGATTTAATGGATATGATTTACTATTTTTAATAGTCGTGCATACATTATGGAGAGTCTGTTGGAGGAAAACAGGGAGCAAATTGGATCGGATCTTTCCGATCTAACATTTCTTATGTATACATATATATATATATATATATATATATATATATATGTAACAGAGATAGAAAGTGCGATATATATAGAAATACATAGAGTGATAGATAAGCGTTGGGAGTGAAATGTAACGAGAGTGAACTGGTTTCTAAGGCTGAAATGCCTTAGCCTATAATTGGTTGTATAATATATAAAAACATGTTTTAGTGTTATGTATGCCTGTGTGTTTTTAATTGAGTCAAATCCTGTGTTGTAAGTTTGTCGATTGCCATCGATCACTTCAGGATCTATGGGATTTAAAATACCGTTTGCTGTTATGTATAAGAATTTATTGAATGTGTATAGTTCCGATTGAAGAATCAACTCATTGCTGAAAATCGTGAATATTTTGTGTTTAATGCTAGCCTTATAGTGTCGAAGTTTATAAACTGAAACCACAGAGAAGTGGCTTCGCGGATCCTTTGAATGGATTCGGGTTGATATACATATCAGTTTTGAAAGTGGAATCAGAACAGTGGCAATTGCAATCACACCGGTATTCCGATCAGCTGATCTTCGATTCCGATGGCATTAGATCAGAGCATGGGAATTGAATTTGAATCGGAGATGGTTGGAGAGTGCGATCGCCCATTTTTATAGAATCGACTGTAATTATTATATTCCCGTATATTTGTAGTATGTGTGGTGCGAGGTTTTAAACCTTAACGCTTATATTGTAATGTTGGCAATATTTATTTAGACTCCGATTAAAAGGATATTTTGATTTTAAGGTAGATCCACGGATCTAATTTCACGACTTAAAAGCCTAAAACGCTTCCATGAAGGCTTAATGGGCCATAACCCACAGGCCTAGGTTCGAGATTTTTTTACACGCAAGGGGACTTGGCTAATAACCAAGATCTCTTTGCGTCAAGTGGTATCAGAGCGGGGAAAGGATTTCCTGTGAGAAGAAAGAAGAATGCAAGCAGAAGAGGAAAGAGGTACAGTTGTGTTAAAGCCG
Organism: Pinus albicaulis; assembly: GCA_034641835.2. NCBI lineage: Eukaryota > Viridiplantae > Streptophyta > Pinopsida > Pinales > Pinaceae > Pinus > Pinus albicaulis. Next base: position 867,899,265 of record CM076573.1, on the reverse strand, counting down.
GAGATTTTATGGTCTTACCGTCGTGCAGATGGCGGCGGTGGGAGGTGAGAAGATTTGCAGCAACCTAGAGCAAGGTGTGCTCAATTGGTTCCAGAGAAGAGAACCAGAAGGATGCCAAAAGACCGAGTGCGAAGGGCTTGGTGAGGTATCGTGTAATAGAGGAGACTGTTATTGCAGAGGTTGGTTGCAGCTCACAGAAAATCATAAAAGCACAGAAGATCATAAAAGAAATTCCACTGAAAGAATATAGTGGGTAGAATTGCTAAGGACAAGGAGAAGCATATAACCAGGAGGTCATAAAATTTTTTTGTACCTCGGGAGTCTGATGCAGGAGCATCTAACGCTCCTTAATTAAAGAGGAATTCAAAGCAGAGCGAGGAGGACGTGGACCAGCAAAGCTGAATCGAAGGAAGAAAATAGGGAAAATCTGTTTTAAAACAAATTTAAAACGGATTTAATGGATATGATTTACTATTGTTAACAGCCGTCCATACATTATGGAGAGTCTGTTGGAGGAAAACAGGGAGCAAATCAGATCGGATCTTTCTGATCTAACATTTCTTATGTATATATATATATATATATATGTAACAGAGATAGAAAGTGCGATATATATAGAAATACATAGAGTGATAGATAAGAGTTGGGAGTGAAATGTAACGAGAGTGAACTGGTTTCTAAGGCTGAAATGCCTTAGCCTATAATTGGTTGTATAATATATAAAAACATGTTTTAGTGTTATGTACGCCTGTGTGTTTTTAATTGAGTCAAATCCTGTGTTGTAAGTTTGTCGATTGACATCGATCACTTCAGGATCGATGGGATTTAAAATACCGTTTGTTGTTATGTATAAGTATTTATTGAATGCGTATAGTTCCGATTGAAGAATCAACTCATTGCTGAAAATCGTGAATATTTTGTGTTTAATGCTAGCCTTATAGTGTCGAATTTTATAAACTGAAACCACAGAGAAGTGGCTTCACGGATCCTTTGAATGGATTCGGGCTGATATACATATCAGTTTCGAAAGTGGAATCGGAACAGTGGCAATTGCAATCGCACGGTATTCCGATTAGCTGATCTCTGATTCCGATGGCATTAGATCAAAGCATGGGAATTGAATTTGAATCAGAGATGGTTGGAGAGTGCGATCGCCCATGTTTATAGAATCGACTGTAATTATTATATTCCCGTATATTTGTAGTATGTGTGGTGCGAGGTTTTAAACCTTAACGCTTATATTGTAATGTTGGCAATATTTATTTAGACTCTAATTAAAAGGATATTTTGATTTTAATGTAGATCCACGGATCTAATTTCACGACTTAAAAGCCTAAAACGCTTCCATGAAGTCTTAATGGGCCATAACCCACAGGCCCAGGTTCGAGATTTTTTTACATGCAAGGGAACTTGGCTAATAACCAAGATCTCTTTGCGTCACATTGTTGTCCCTAACTAGGTAGACTTTAACTAACCGCAAGGTCCAAAGAGAGGGGTGGTAGCAGCAAATTTAAGGCTTTATAAAAAGGTATCAATGATATGAGCATCATCCCCTAGCTGATTATCGTTCTTGAATGCATCTAAAAACATTATCTCCATGGTAGTTGTATCCCTTAAGTAATAATCCATACCAACCTCTATTTGATTGCCTCCATTTCCAACTTGTGAATAACTACTATTACTGTAGTCATTCCTAATTGGTGAATCTAGATGTAATGGGAATTGAATACGTGGTTGATTCAACCATTCTTGGTATCGTTCCCCTCCGAGTTGTTCTTTTAATTCAGCCTTCTCTCAATTTGACATTATCATCAGGTGAAATGGAAGATGGTAGGTAGCTCACTCATCATCACTAGCATCCTAATAATTTCAAAAAATATATTTGAACATGATTACTACAAAATCAGTGATATCAATTAGTAAGCACGTCAATGCATGATTAACTAGTTTAGCATTGAAATAATTACATTATACCAAACAACTATTACCATCATTGTCCTAGGATTGTGGCCAGAAGATGGCATGTTACAATTGGAAGGGTGAAGCTATTGTCCATTTTCATCTACCAACCACGCCTTATGGTATTTTGCTCATGATAAGAGCTTCTGAAGTTTTGGAACCGTTTTAATATTTTTTGCATCTAAACTCGATTCTAAATCTGTATGAACCTTAAAATTTGTATACATTAATTTTATTCAACTGATTGACATGGATAAAATAAATAAATTAAATTAGATAATTAAAATATAAATATAATATGAAGTAATTACATCTGGAGATGGATAGGGAGAACTCCACAGTGGACTTTGAGAAATATTATTGAAAGAGCTAGATTTTCAAGAATTTTCCATTTGATATAATTATGAGATTTTTTCCCTGCATTTGAGAAAATAAACAACAAATTTTGGTGTACATACATAAAAGTAATTTGGACCTTAAAAAAGGATTTACTATTATCGGTGCTAATGTATTGTTAACCACATCGGTGTTGTTTTATTACCGGACTCACTAGTGTCGTTATTTAACAAACGCACGAAATATCAAGAAAAAAAACGCAACTTTATTTTTTTGAAGTAAAAAAAAAGTGGTAAACAGAAAAGTGAGTGGCAAATGATTTTCAGAAATATAATTTCATTAAAAATTCCTTTAAATAGTAAAATCTATTCATTATTTCATTATTTTTGCAAAAATTTTCAGGGAGGGATTTGCATGAGAGATATACCTGGAGCAAGGGAGCATGAGAGCACTACGGAGTGGCAAAATAATTTCAAACAACAACACTATTCAGAGAATCAGAATTTGAAACATTTGGTGATTCACACAAAAACCCTGTAGTACAGTAAATTTTTTAAATTTTAGTGTAATAATTGTTTTTTTTTACAGTTTCTATTAGATTTAATACATTCTTAGTAAAATTTTTAAATTTTACTCTGAATTTTACTAAAAAAATCATTTACAATCTTTATTCCTATTTACATTTAATTAAAATTTAGAAAAAAAACAAAAAAATCCATTCTTACATTAAACACTTGCTTCTTGTTTTTTATGTGATTTCACAATTTGCGCTTTTCATTTTAGATTTATAGTTGTTTTATTACTATGTATATATTCATATGACATCTAACCCACAGGACCACCTGGAAATTTGAATCCCAATCCCTGTCGGCCCTTGCACGTTTTAAAAAAAAAATAACTTTTGGTAATTGGTGCACACTATTTAAAATAGTTCACCAGTGCATGATTGTAGTATACCGCACCAGGCACGTATTGACAAAAAATACTGTTTGATGAAAAAAAAAATTTAGTAATTTATGTTTATGTTAATCAGTGCTCTGGTATTAATATAACATACTAGATATCCTGTTGACAAATAGCACCATACGATGTTTCTACTGTATTGGTGGTGCATTTATAAGAACTTGCCACACCTTTTTTGGTGCATAAGTTGCAAAAGTAACACCGGACGTCTAATTTAGATAGACGCATTGTTTTCTTGATTTTTTTTTTTACCTGAAAAGTATGTGATTTATTTATAAAATATATTAATGAATGGTACAAATGTTATATTGATAAATAAATGGCTGACAAGAGTTTAAGTAACAAAGATATCAATAGAACATCTAGAAAAGAAAAAAATACAAGTTATTTGTAAATTCTCTACAAAAATTATTATTTTTGAACTATATGCAAGTTTAACTAATATGTATTATTTAGTGTGTATCACGTAGAGCCACAAAATGACAAAGCTTGATAAGATTCTTTCTGATCTAAGACCAGAAGAGTGTGAAATCTTCATGGAGAAATTATAGAACGATGAATCATGTGAATGAAAAAATATTATTGATCCAATAAGAGTTTCTTTTTTGAATTTTCATTAATAATATACTTAAAAATATTAGATAACATGTTTCAAACAATTTGTTAATTCAAATATGTTTACTATTCTATAGGGACCAACAACAAATAAAATGAATGTTGTTCTAAGAAAAAAAATAGAACATGCAAATGAAAATGAATTTCTCTTTAGCTCATCTGCAGTGGTGTTGGAGGTTAGCGCAAGGGGGAAATTTTTTTTTTAAACTTTGAGGGATCTAGTGGAACAAATATATAAACATTCTTTCCACTTACAGTACAAAAATAAATCTAATGATTCCAAGAACCAAATATTATTTAAACTGCAAGAAAAGTTTCCAAAGAATTGGTCAATGAGACATGGTAGAATTTTAATAGCAAAAACATACAACAACAAAAAAGAAGGATTGAAAAAGTAATATTCCTTTAAATTTTTTTCTAGAAATATATGTATATATTACTACAAATCAATCATTTATAAATATCATTTTTGTTATATATAGTTTTCATATATCAATATAAAATTAAATAGTTTATTTTCATGTTACTTCTTCAAGAAGATTATGAAAATCTTAAAAAACGAACGAGCTAATATCATAAATATGCTTGTAGGAATGTCCAAAAAGGTGTACAAGGAGATGGTCAAAGAAATGGAAATAATTACATCACACGAGGAGCCATCTTAGCAAAAAAGTGCTTCAAATGTAACATGTAATCATTGAATTTTTCAATTATGTACAACAAATAAATAATTTAGCATTAAATATTATTTTTCAAGTATTTTCTTGAAGAAAAGAAAATAAAATGGAACCCATTCAACACATAAAAGAGAATGACAAGGAATAAAGGAGTTGATATCTATGTTTGTGAGTAATTTTTACTTCCTTATAACAACGTAACTGTATTTCATTTTTGTATATTTTAAGTTTTTTTACAACAATCATCATTGAATGTATTCAAACAAGTGCTAACATACAAAGAAGAACTGTGAGAAGAATTGATTGACATTGGGTTAATTATGGGTTGTTAGTATATGTTGGCATATCAAAAACTAATTGTGGAATTTGTCAGTATCTATCTTATTTTACTTAGCTCTTTTTATAATTAATAGAACAAAAAAATATTTTATATTAAACCTATGATTTGTTATGGGGTATAAAACTCGTAGGAAACAAGGTATGGAGCTACACCAACAAATGAATTGTTGAAATATGGCATGAAATTTGGTTTTGAAAGAATGTGTATTGTTCACGAGTCAATTATTTCTATGGTACATTTCTTTTCGATATACATTGATGTATATTATTTAATACTGCAATTTTCATTATTCTCACCATTGTATATACACTTATTACACTTTATTTTTATGTTTGTAGATGGAACTTGAAGAAGAAGAAAAAAACACTCAACGAAATGAACAAAAAATTCCTCCAAATAACCCAAGTCATGGAAGTAGCTCGAGCAGTGACAACAGTTCCAGTAAAGAATGATGATCAATATGTTTGGATATCAAAGCAGGGTGTTCTATTTTTCGAAATATTTGTTTGTGAAATTAGACAGTTTTTTTAATGTAATGGACATAGTGTCCCAATTTAAAGACAAAGGGATACGAATAAATGTCCCATTTTGTATGACAAAGACTATCTTATTCATATCTATATATAATAAAATATTTTTTAATTTATTCTATTGTGTTCTCCATTGTCGCTATGAAATGTTACACCACTGATTAATTATATGGATGATTAAATATTATAATGAAGAGATGTGAAATCTGATGATATGATATAACAAATTCATCCAAAAATCACATTCAAATGCATTAATAAAAATTTAATTGATATGTATACTGTTATAAGATATGTGTCGAATTTTGATGAATAATGAATTCTAAAAAAAATCACAATAATTGCACGGTCCCTAGTCGATATTTCTAAAAAATAGAAAATTAACATCGGTGCATGTGTATGATACTGCGCACCGATGCATTTCTACGACCTATGAGCACTGCACGAAATACCAATACGAATTAGAGCGCTCGGTGCACTTTATCGATGACTGCGACCTGGGCGGATAGGCGTTGCATGCACCGATATGGTTTGTCTTTAACGCGCCGGTGTGTGTTTATAACTTAACATCCGAGTGTGTTTTAACACCTTAATGACCTATTTGTGTTTACACCCTAATGGTGCATGTGCATGCACCTTCTATCAACCTATTGCATATTTGTGCATGACACACACCGATACATTGCTAAACGCCTCGGTGCTTCTAAAATTTGTTTTCCATCCCGGTGCTTGGTATGTTTACAGTACCGGTGCGTACATGTTAAAATGCACCGGTGTGTTCACACATGATGCATGCAGCGATGAGAAAAACATCCGTAAAAACCTTCAGCCGCCCAGATTTTTTAGTTATGTTGAAATTCCATTAGAAGCTCCATCAAAACCTCCGTTACCAAAAATAGATGTTGTGATAAATGTTTCTTTGACAATTTTGGCCAATTTTATAGCAATATAAAACTCCTTTATAACCTCCGCCAGAGGGTCTTTTCCCTGTAGTGTTTAGTCTTCCTGCCTAATCTAATTGTTCCTTTGCCTCTAATGGGAACTGTTGCATCATTTCCAAAACTTACATTGTTGTTTTCATACTCTTTTAGCTACATGAATTTTCTCTTATCATTGTTCATGTGCTTTGAGAAACCACTATCAATCACCATTTCTCATGTTGATCATGATCTATCAGAGCAAGTTCAAAAATCTCAGCCTTTTTCTTCCATAGTTTCTCAATTTTTTGTTGATGAGGTTTCTCTTGAGAGTGTGGCATGTAGGAATTTAGAAGGCTATATTTTCATTCAATCACTTTGTGACAAAGTTATTGCATCTGAAAAACTTAATAAAATTATTTTTTTGAAGCACAATTTGTTGCAGCAAACTTTCCTTGAATTTATGAGGCTCATTAAAGTGGTTCTTCAAGGAATTATAAACCAAAGAACATTTATTCTCCTTTAATTTATGTATTTCCCATTTCGGTTTCTTATTTTTTCCTCTAGCTTTGTTCAGCTCATCAATCGCAATAATGAGCTCACCTTCATAATCAATCTCTCCATATTCTAGATCTAAATCATTTTTAGACAGAAAATCCATGTTAACACATTCATTGTTCTCTTCTTCTTATGATGATGAAGATTTCTCACTGCTTTAATCTGAAATATCACTTTCTTCTTTGGAATACTAGCTCCTCTTTTCATATTTAACCTTTAGAAATTGCTAAGATTTATCCTTTCCTTCTTCTTTTACTCCTTTTTACTCCTTTTTTGTGGATATTTTGCAAAAAAATTCCCAAATTATCCACATTCTAAACACTTGAAAGGAAGCATGCCTTTGTACTTTCCAGTACCTATCTTTAATTTATTCGAAAACTAAGAAAATTCAAAATCATGTTCACTACTATAGTGATCTTCCTCCTTGATTTTCTTTTGGAATTTCTTGAGATTTTTAGTAATGGCCTTGTCCTTCTTGGAGGCCTTGAATGCAACTTCATTAGATTCAGATTTCTCTTCTACAATGTAAATCTCATAATTTGTAAGAATTCCAAGACATTTCTCCATAACGAGAGTTATTAAATCAATTGCTTCCTCAATAGCATAAACCTTGGGATTAAATCTTGTCGGTAAAGACCTAAATATTTTTTGAATAATGAATTCATATTCATATTTTAAATCAATTCTCTTATTCATATTGGTCATTATTTCAACTCTTTTGAAATATCCCACAATAGTTTCATCTTCCTTAATTTTAAAACTCTAGGGTTTGGAGCTTCGCTTTCTTCACCTTCGGATCACCTTCATAGTTATTCTCAATTTTGTCCCAAACTTCTTTAGCTTATTTTCAATGCATGTATTTTATCATATCATTATCAATAAGTGCTGCAATGATAGCATTTCAGGCTTTCGAATTATTTTGAAATATCTTCTTTCGATCAGGGTCTAAAGGAAGAACATCAAGAACAAGATAACCAGTCACCATAGTAGAGTAGACAGAAAAACCCAAACTCATGATATGCCCTTCCATTCTCATTCTCCATAGATTCTAATTCTCACCATAAAAAATTGGAACTCTCACATCATGGAAAGTCATTTTCTCTTCTCAAATTCTACTTTCAGTGGTCAAGATGTAAAAATAGAGCTGATTATGACACCAATTGTTAGAAAAAATTATTATTGAGAGGAAGGGGTGGGGTGGGGTGGGGTGGGGGGTGAATCAGTATTACGGAAATATAAAAATAATTTATGCAAATAAAAATTCTTCAGAACTAAAATTCAGAAATATATAACATAATCAAGCACATGAAAAACAAGAATAACCATTAGATATAAACACTTAGATTTTGGGTGTAAAAAACCCCCTCTAGGGCCAAAAACCACTGATTTTTTTTTTCCTCTTATTATTGTATATTTCTTAAAAAATTTATCATTACATTACATAACCTAACACCTAATATCAATGGAGCACCTACCCCTTGACTGAATGAGAAATGTTGGCCACGACCAACTTGGAGCACCCACTCCTACAATAGAAAAATAACATGCACTCAGGTTGAAGCCCCCACTCCAAGCACGAACAATTCTGTTATAAAATGATATGATTCATAAAGAATAATATTGTTGCATAAAAATAACATGCAAAAAATAAACACACACATGCATCCATAATCCACACTCCAGTTGAGAGAACAATTCTCTCCATAGACACACTCTCCAAATAAATTTTCAATCACTTCACACTACTCAAATTCTACTGAAGATTAGTCTTTGAAGCACACTAAAATTTTGAAATTTTGAACTCACTATTTCTGCACTTGCAACTCAAGCACTCACACACACCCACATGCGCGCACACACACACACAACATTCGAACCAACAAATGAGATTCTTTACTTCTCATACATGTAGAATTTGGAGATGGTTAAGTCAATTAATTTTTCAGATGATGTAGATCACACAAAACAATTTCACACACTTAAAAATTTATTTAGATTGCCATCTTGACCATATCAAACCACTCTTTAAAATATCATTTTTTATAATTAAAAACTTGATCACTTTCTGGGTGCCCCACATCTCATCCCAACCTTTTTCAAGAAAATTCCGGAAATAAACCTCGTAAAAAAAAAATTAATTCCAACACAACATTTGAAATACATAGATAATTTCATTTTTTTCTTCGGTCGAACACACAACACTGGAAAAATTACAATTTTCTCACTCCAACACAATCTGCAATCCAATGACTATAGAGTTCTAGTAACACCCACAACTCTGCATCCATGCGACTAGTACTTTACTCCTTTAGTCGTTCTCTCTATGCAGTTTGACTGGAAAGGAAGCATTCATTTGTAATTTCCAGTACCTATATTTAATTTATACGAAAACTAATAATTCACTATTAGAGTGATATTTCTCCTCCTTGATTTTCATTGGAAATTGCTTGAGATTTTTGGTAATGGCCTTGACCTTCTTGGAGGCCTTGAATGCAACTTCATTAGATTTGGATTTCTCTTCTACAATGTGAATCTCATAAGTTGTAATAATTCCATGACATTTCTCCATAGTTGGAGTTCTTAAATCAATTGCTTCCTCAGTAGCATAAACCTTGGGGTTAAATCTTGTTGGTAAAGACCTAAATATTTCTTAATAATGAACTCATATTCAAATTTTAAATCAATTCTCTTGATCATATTGGTCATTGTTTAAATTTTTTTAAAATACCCTACAATATTTTCGTCTTCCTTAATTTTAAATCTCTCAATTTTGGAGTTTCGCTTTCTTCAACTTTGGATCACCTTCATAGTTATTATTACGTTTGTCCAAAACTTCTTTAGTTTATTTTCAATGCATGTATTTTATCATCTCATTATCAATAATTGTTGCAATGATGGCATTTTAGGCTTTGGAATTATTTTGAAATATCTTCTTTCGATCAAGGTTTGAACGAAGAACGTCAAGAACAACATAACCAATCACCATAGCAGAGTAGACAACAAAACCCAAACTCATGATATGCTCTTCCATTCTCATTCTCCATATATTATAATTCTCATCATAAAAAAATGGAACTTTCACATGATGGCCAGTCATTGTCCCTTCTTGATTTCTACTTTCAGTGGTGAAGCTGTAAAAACGGAGCTGACTCTGATACCAATTGTTAGACAAAATTAATATTGAGAGGGTGGGGTGTGAATCAATATTACGAAAATATAAAAATGATTTATGCAAATAAAACTTCTTTAGAAATATATAACATAATCAAGCACATCAAAAACAAGAATAACCATCAGATATAAACACTTAGATTTTTGGTGTAAAAAACCCCCTCTAGGGCCAAAAAGCATTGAATTGTTTGTTTTTCTTCTTATTATCTATTTCTTCAAATTTTTATCATTACATTATAAGATATGTCACCCAATATCAATGGAGCACCTGCTTCTTGACTGAATGAGAAATTTTGGCCACAACCAACTTGGAGCACCCACTCCTACAATAGAAAAATAACATGCAAACAGCTTGAAGTCCCCACTCCAAGCACAAACAATTCTGTTCTAAAATGATATGTTTCGTAAATGATAATAATGTTGCATATAAATAACATGAAAAAATAGACACACACATGGATCCATAATCCACACTTCAGTTGAGACAACAATTCTCTCCACACCCACACTCTCCAAATAAATTTTCAATCACTTCACACTACTCTCAAATTCTGCTAAAGATTATTCCTTGAAGCACACTACAATTGTGAAATTTTGAACTCATTTTTTGTGAACTTGCAACTCAAAAGCTCTCACACACACACGCACAACATTCAAACCAGCAAATGAGATTCTTTCCTTCACATACATGTATAATTTGGAGATGGTTAAGTTAATTAATTTTTCAGATGATGCAGATCACACAAAAATTCTTCACACACTTTAGAATTTATTTAGATTTCCACCTTGACCATATCAAACCGCTCCTTCAACTATATTTTTCTATAATTTAAAACATGATCACTTTCTGGGCGCTCGACATCTCGTCCCAAGCTTTTTCGAGAAAATTCCAAAAATAAACCTCATCAAAAAAAATTTAATTCAAGCACAACATGATAAATGCATAGATAATTTCCTTTTTTTTCTTCGGTCGTACGCAAAACACTGGACAAATTTGGATTTTCCCTTTCCCACACTATCTGCAAGCCGACGACTATAGAGTTTCAGTCACATCCACAACTCGGTATCCATGTGACAAGTAATTTACTCCTTTCATCATTCTCTCCACACAGTAAAAATTTGACTTGAAAGGAAGCATGCCTTTGTACTTTCCAAGACCTATCTTTAATTTATTTGAAAACTAAAAAAAATTTGCATCATGTTCACTACTAGAGTGATCTTCCTCCTTGATTTTCTGTGGAAATTTCTTGACATTTTTGGCAATGGCCTTGACCTTCTTGGAGGCCTTGAATGCAGCTTCATTAGATTCAAATTTCTCTTCTACAATGTGAATCTCATAAGTTGTAAGAATTCCAACACATTTCTCCATAGTGAGAGTTCTTAAATCAATTGCTTCCTTAATATCATAAACCTTGGGTTAAATCTTGTTGGTAAAGACCTAAGTATTTTTTGAATAATGAATTCATCTTCAAATTTTAAATCAATTCTCTTGATCATATTGGTCATTGTTTAAACTCTTCTAAAATATCTTGCAATCGGTTTGTCTTTCTTAATTTTAAATCTCTCAGGTTTTTAGTTTCACTTTCTTCACCTTGGGATCACCTTCATATTTATTCTCAATTTTGTCCCAATATTCTTTAGCTTATTTTCAATGCATGTCTTTTATCATCTCATTATCAATAAGTGTTTCAGCTATAGCATTTCAGGCTTTGGCATTATTTTGAAATATCTTCTTTCGATCAGGGTCTAATGCAAGAACGTCAAGAACAACATAATGAGTCACCATAGTCGAGTAGACAACAAAACCCAAACTCATGATATGCCCTTCCATTCTCATTTTCCATAGATTATAATTATCACTATAAAAAAATTGAACTTTCACATCATGGCTAGCCATTGTCCCTTCTCAAATTCTACTTTCAGCAGTCAAGCTGTAAAAACAGAGCTGACTCTATTACCAATTGTTAGAAAAAATTAATATTGAGAGGGGGCGTGAATCCGTATTATGGAAATATAAAAATAATTTATGCAAATAAAAATTCTTCAGAAATAAACTTCAGAAATATATAACACAATCAAGCACATGAAAAACAAGAATAACCATTAGATATTAGCACTTAGATTTTGGGTGTAAAAAACCCCCTCTAGGGCCAAAAACTACTGAATTGTTTTTTTTTCTTCTTATTATATATTTCTTCAATTTTTTATCATTACATTACATGAGCTATCACCCAATATCAATGGAGCACCTACCCCCTGAATGAATGAGAAATTTTGGCCACAACCAACTTGGAGCAGTGACTCCTACAATAGAAAGATAGCATGCACTCAGCTTGAAGCCCCCACTCCAAGCACAAACAATTCTGTTCTAAAATTATATGATTCATAAATGAGAATATTGCTGCATATAAATAACATGCAACAAATAGACACACACATGCATCCATAATCCACACTCCAACTGAGAGAATAATTCTCTCCACACACACACACTCTGTAGATAAATTTTCAATCACTTCACACTACTCTCAAATTCTGTTGAAGATTATTCTTTGAAGCACACTACAATTCTGAAAATTTGAACTCACTGTTTGTGCACTTGCAACTCAAGCACTCACACACACACACGCACACACAACATTTGAACCAACAAATGGGATTCTTTCCTTCTCATATATGTAGAATTTGGAGATGGTTAAGTCAATTAATTTTTCAGATGATGCAAATGACACAAAACCTTTTCATCGACTTCAAAATTTATTTAGATTGGCATCTTGACCATCTAAAACCACTCCTTCAACTATCCTTTTTTATAATTTAAAACTTGATCACTTTTTGGCCGCATGACATCTCGTCCCAACCTTTTTCGAGAAAATTTCAAAAATAAAACTTGTCAAAAACAATTTAATTCCAACAAAACATGGGAAATGCATAGATAATTTCATTTTTTTCTTCGATCCCACGCACAACACTGGACAAATTCAGCTTTTCTCACTCCCACACTATCTGCAAGCCAATGACTATAGAGTTCCAATCACACCCACAACTTTACATCCACGCGACTGGTACTTTACTCCTTTATTCATTCTCTCCCCGTAGTAAAAATTTGACTGGAAAGCTCTATTCGGTCACACAACTTTGTCTCCCGGCGACTTTGTTGTTGTAGTCACCCTGATTAGCCTCCATTCATGCGTGTAGGGGAGAGCATAGCCTCCAAAAAAAGATCGAATCCACAAACTTTCAATAGAGCTACAGGGGAGTGAAGTGGCATGTAAACCACCCCCCCATACACATCCTGACATCACGAACCCAACTCTATGACTTTAACAAGACATCACACACATCATCAAATAGACCTCTAGAACAAGTGTAGCTCAGTGTTAGATAGGCCTTGTTACCTCATGATACCTCTCCTACTGACTTATTACCGCACATTACATCAGCCTGACAACTTTAACAGGTATACAATCAACTCAAGACATGGTATAGAGATTCACGAGTACACATTTCATCAGGTGACATCAATGGAAACACAAATAGACCAACAAGGAAGGGAGAGAGGACTCAAGAGAGAGAGAAAGAGAGAGAGAGAGATGGAGTTGGAGGGGGGGAGAGAGGGAGGAAAGAAGGACATAGAGAGAGAAAGGTGGAGAGAGAGAGTGTGTGACAAAAGAGAGATGAAGAGAGTGTGAGGGAGAGAGGAGAGCAAGAAAGAGAGAGAGATAGATAGATATGGAGAGAGAGTGTGTTTTTTTGTGGGTGAGATATAGAGAGAGAATAAGAAAGAGACACATATATACAAATATACATATTATACAGTATTGTATAACCAACCTAGATCTATTTTAACCGCATAGTTTCTAGAGGGATCAAATCTTTCCAAGTGTAAACCTTATTTCAAGTTTTACACTAGAAAATGAGATTTACAACCCGAGAGATTTGATCACTCTCTTAATATTTGAAGTTAAGATAGATCTAAATTGATTTATACACTCAATTATATATAACCATTATCCTTAAATAAATTATCTTAATTTTTAATTTAATTTGTATTATAGTTTTATGAGATGAATGTACATTTCCAAAACTATAATTTAAAATCGTTGAGGTAACTATGTGAGATTAGTTATTTGTTATTTATTATTATTTTTTCTTTTAAAAGAAACGTACATTTAACTTTTCTATAATTTCCCATTTTTGGCCACAGGACAATAGCTCCAAAGATTATAAATAAAAATAAATATTAAAAAAGAAAAAGACAAAGGAGACATTTTCAAACACGTTGACGAAAGTCGTTTGCTGTTTTGTTAATATAGTTTATAGCACAAACTTCAGATGCAATTTTCTTTTTTAATATTCACATCTCGGGTACCCCACCAGAAACCGAAAAAAACGATGACACACATTTGTACGAAGCTAAATAATAAAATATAAACAAAGATAACATTTTCAATGCCGTGGACGGTAGTAGTTTCGTTCGACGTTTTCTTGTGATCCTCAGAATGCTATGAAAATTGTAAACAATACGTTATTTTCGAAATAAATTTGACAGTATTCATTTTTATCTAACTAAGACTAAAAGCTTGTATATGATTCATTCATGTTTGAAATTATTCCTGTAACTCCTCCGAATTTTCGTGACAACCAGCTTATTCTTCAGAAGATAGTTATATTTTTTGATATAATCTGGTCCATGTAAATCAGAGCGTGCAAATAAGGCCATCTGCTACTTTCCCCTGGGGAAAAACACAATATAGTGTCGTATCACTGTCTCATGGATTCCTAGCTGTATGAAATCATTGAGGAAACCACAAAGGTTTAAAGAAAAATCAATTTGACTTTACTTCTCATTACAACCGTCATGGCCATGGCACCGTCAAATTCAAATGGACAAGGTTGAAGAATTCATATTTTAATGGACTGAAAACGTGGCCGTGTAATACCTGCAAATTGTAATGATTAGAAGTTTCCTTGGTTTTATTGGCTAATGGATGATATTTGAAATTCAAAGATAATGCATTTAGTCTCGATATGCGACCGTGTTTTTTTTTCTGTATCTAGTAAACTAAATGGATATAATAATCATAATCTTGCGCGTGATACATCTACCCATGTCGTGGCGTACTTCTTTAATTTCTAAGGTTCATGGGACGGTGCTTGGAGGACGGTGTCAATACTATTTGTTTTTTTCTCATGCAGAGGAAATATATACAAATTTCTCTGCTCTGATTCATCATCAAACCCGAAAATATATTGTTATTTGTATATCCGCAACGATAATTACGGCAGAACTGCAGAAAAATGTCAGGACTCTGTAACTGGAGATAGAGGATTCTGTTGAAAACAATTGACAAATGGTCCATTGAAATTTGAGTGCAATGTAGCTGCGTTCGGATGCCGCCAAACTTTATGAATGCCCGTTATAAAAAATTCCTTGACGCTGAGTGGACTTTTGATCGATTAATAACTAACCGGCCCAGATTCGGATTATTTTCATGATTTAAGGTTTTAGTGGAATATTAAATGTAAGGTCATGATAATCCCTATGTTAGGTCGGTTGCAATTCATGGAACGTAGCAAACTTCACCGACCATATTCTGTTTTATCGTAAATGTTCTTGAATTCAGAACTTAAATTACTCATCGTCCTTTTTAATCCTTACAAAATAGCATGCTTATGCAAAAGTCATCGAAACAGTCCAAATAATCAAATTCCTAGTACAGTTTGGAAGCGTTAAACCATTAAAACATAATATGCTTAACTAAAAGTCAGAACACAGTCGTAAAAATATAAAAGTGTTGTGAGCTTAATTTTATTTATTCTATGTTAGTGGGATAAACCGTATATCCAACGTAATTGAGGCTAAAAATATGGTTTTTATATTTTACAAACTTTTATGTATATTTTTTTATTTTTTTATTTTAATTATATTGATTAATTAGAAAAAATATTATATGAATATGTGTTATAAATTTTTGAATATATTGTCAATGTCAATGATATTATACAATAATTTTTTATGATAAAAAATCATATCACATGTTTTCTTTAAAGTATATATATTTAATTCATATATTAATTATTTTGATGGCTAATAGTCATAATAATGAAGTTATAATTTAAAAAATTTTGCTCATTTATTAATTTGGCAACATAAGATGTATCATGAAGTGATTTTTTTAAATATTTATTAGGGTTTACCAACTATTTAATTACATAGCATCCTAGTAATTATAAATTACTAATCTAGATCCATCTAACTCTTGATCTACCGTGAGCATAAGGGATTAAATCTCTTTTAACTTTAAAAGATATTTGCATCTCAAGAAATTTGATTCCTCTCTTGGCTTTGTAGATCTAGTGTTAAGATAATGGATCAACCTTCAAGACTCAAGAAAGATCTAGGCTCGTTTAATTATCATTTATAATTATTTGTTTCATGTCTTTTTTATTTTATTAATTTTATTTTTATGAGTCAAAACTTTAAAGATTATAACATCTCTACCCATCACACCACGCCTTAAATATTATATTTTGCTCAAGATTCCCCCTCACACCTGCTAATTTTATAGACGACTTTGTTTACTTTTAAAAATCAAATATAAAGAAAAATAGAATAAGAAGTGGACCTCGGCGTAAAATGTGATGTTATATTATTATATTTTATCCAACATAACTTATTAAAGAGGGGATAAAAGGAGATAGTAGTAGGAAAAAATATTAAATAAAATGTAATAAATACATTTTTTCTAATACTTCTCTAATTTCATTTCCCTCTTAAATAGGTTATAATCCACGTGAATACCCTTGGTCATTTTTATTTTTTCTATTATTTAATTTGCATAGGTTTATTTTTATTTTTTTATTTTGTTATTTATTTTTTTATTTTTACCAAGTTAAATCTTTTATATTACATTATGTTACATTAGACATTTCTAACATATTACAAGCGTTAGCTAAATGAAGAAAATTACATATATCTCTCATAATAAAAAGTATATATATATATATATAATTTCAATTACTTTATCCCACTCTATAAAGGAAGGTGAAAATTGAACTATTTGATTTTTAAAGTAACATTATTAAATTTTTTTTAAGTAATGTTAAGCACAAGATCTCTTGCATATAAATATATTAGCCCACACACACAAACACATACATTTCATTTTTTTCATAATTTACGAATTTTAAATAATAAATACTCTTATTACTTAAAAAAATATTAATTAATTAATTTAAATAGTTCAAATATTACAATAATAAAAAAAATAATTGATTATATTATTATTATTATTATTATTATCCAATTTTAAGGTCACATCCATGCCAGACACCAAATTGGTATATGAGACCCCGTGTTTGTGGGACAAGAGACCCACCTTCGCATAGTGATTTGACTGTTAAGTCTACGAAGGCATACATAATATACCCCCCTCTGATTTTGAACCTATCACCTCTTAGGATGAAACACATGCTCTTAACCATTAGGCCCACTCAATATACAAGTTTTTATATTTCTTTTTTGAAATGGACAATACAATTATTGGCTAGATATTGAATTTTTATTGTTTAAATCAATTTTTGAATGTAAAAACATATCCGAAACACTAAAAAACATATCAGAGCACTCGTTCTTATATATTATATAGTTGAAACTTAGTATTTCAACAAATCTCCTCTATATTTTAGATAAATTAATTGGAATTTTTTTCCGAAAAAGAGAAAAACTTCTAACAATTAGATAATTTCTATGCACACAAACACTTGCTTTAAGGTTGATGAGGTTGACCAGAGTTCTTCATGGTTAATTGTGGTTGCTCAAGGTTGATGAGGTCGACCATGATCAAAATTATTAGTAATGTCAACGTTAATGTTACATTAATGCTACAAAAATGGTTACATTAATGGATCATCATGGCTAACATTGACTCACCATGGTTGATGATGGTGGATCATGGTTGACCATATTAAACCGAGGTTCAGAATATTCGAGCATGTTTCACCACGAATGCCCATGGTTAATCATGAGTAAACAAATTCAATAAGAGAGACCTTGACCATGGTTGATCATCATCAATCATGGTTGACCATGTTTGATCATAGTTGATCTTAGTTTACCATGGTTGATCATCATCGATCATGGTTGACCACGGTTGATCATAGTTGATCTTGGTTGACCATGATTGAAAATGGTTGACTGTGGTTGGCCATGGTTGATACCATTGACCATCGTTGACCATGGTTTGCCATGGTTGAGAATGGTTGACCATGGTTGACTATGGTTGAAAGTTTTTTACCATAAGTTGACCATGGTTGACCCTCGTTAATTTTTATTGACCGTGGTTGATAATGGTTAACAATAGTTGACTGTGGTTGACCATAGTTGAATACAATTGATCATGGTTGATGAAGAATAATGAGGTTGACCATGGTCAAATCAATGTTAATGTTAATGATACATTAATGTTACAAGAATGGTTGCACTAATGGTCGATCCTGGTTGTCATTGATTGACCATGGTTGAGCATATTTAACCACGGTTCATCATGGTTGGCCATGGCTTGTCATGTTTGAAAAATTTCAACCATAGTTATTCATCATTGACCATCATTGATCATGGTTGACCATGGTTGACTATGGTTGATCATGGGTGGCCACGGTTAACAATGGTTGACCATGATTGATCATGGTTGACCATGCTTCACCATGCTTGGTTGACCATGTTTGATCATGGATGACCATAGAGACATTAATTGGCCATGGTTGACCATGCTTTTTTGTGGTCGAAACTGTTTGATCATGGTTGATCATTATTGATAATAGTTGACATTGATTGACCATGGTTGACCATATTGAGCCATGGTTCATCATCATTGAAAAAATTCAACCATAGAGACCTTGATCATGGATGAAAAAATTTAACTATGGTTGATATTATTCAACCATGGCTGATCATGCTTGGCCACGGTTGATCATGGTTTCCCATGGTTGAACATGCTTGACCATGTTTGACAACGGTTGATCATGGTTGACTGTAGATAAATTGATTGACCATTGTGCTTAACCATATTCAACCATAGAGACCTTGGTTGACCATGTTCAGCCATCCTGACCATAGAGATATTGGTTGATCATCGTTTATTGTGACCGAGCAAGGATGACCTTAGTTGACTAAGGTTGAAAATGTTTGAGTTTGTTCAACCATGGTTGATTATAAGTGAATATGGGTGAGTTATGTTGAGTGCAGACGACTAAGACTGAATATTTTTAACTATTGTTAAATATGGTAAACATAGATTTGACCAAGTTTGATCATGGTAAACTATTTAAGCATTCACTTGAAGATGAACCACACTGGTTGGTTCGAAACCCATCAACAATTCATGATCTTAAGTGATTATCATCGAAAGAAGTTGTTTACAAATTATGGATCACAGAAGCCTAATTTCAAAAAATTTCTTGACTATGTTTGAATAATGTGGTTCATTATATTTGACTATTATTATTAATTAATAATATTAATTGGTGATCATATTTGACTGAGCTTAAAGAGTCTTGATTGTTAAATATAGTAAAAAATAGTCCAACATAATCCACCACATTTACTAATATGGTTGACTATTTTGAAATGTCACATTGCAACGCTGGATAAATAGTAGTGTAACGTAACATTTGTACAATTTTTTTCACATTATGAAGTTGGATATATTTCTATACCTTTTAGGTTTAAACATTCACTTTCAGCGAGCATGGTTTATCCAAGAGTGAACATGTCTTATTTAACCATGGGTTAAAACAGTTATGTTTAACAATTTTTTGACGATGATTGAGTACAGATGACTACATTTTTCCATGCTCACCATGTTTAGAAATCTCTCACTATGTATTAACTATGAATGATTATGTTTAATGATTATATGACTATGCATGCCTATGGTTCTACTATGATTGATTATGATTGACTATTCTTGAACATGCTTTAACTATTATTGACTACCATTTGACCATGGTTAGGCTATGCTAACCCTATTCATCTAGTATAGGCCTCCATGATCAATTCTTAACAATAGGTTTTGAAACCGAAAATGGTATCGCTGGAGACAAATTAAAGACCAGAAACAAATTATTATCAAAATGTTTTTGATATTATTATTATTATTATTATTATTATTATTGTTATTATTATAATATATTTATGTTATAATTAATGTAATAAAATATTAATATAACATTATTGTAATTACTAATAATATTAGTATTGATTTTATTAATATTAATAAAAATCAATAACAACATAACTAACTAATATTATACTATCCCACTCATTTTAATAATATTATCTTAAATTGTTAACTTATACCTAATATTATTCAACCTAAACATACTATTAAAAAATTCAAAATTAACATTAAATCTAATTATTAAACCTATACCTAATAATTAAACCTAAAATTTATTATTATTATATAACCTAAAAAATCATATTATAAAATAATATAACATTATATTATAAGAAAAAGCTGAAATTCTAAAAAAAGTTATATTATTTTACAAAATGTTAAATCTTAAAAACGTTATAAACCTAAGACCTAAAAAAAATAAGTCATATTACAAACCTAAAAGCTAAGAAAAATTGTAATTATATCATATTACAAACCTAAAACTTTAAACGTTATTTGATATTACAATTCTATTATAAATCTAAAACGATATATTATAAACTTAAAAATGTTAAACCTAAAAGATATATATTATGATAAACGTTAAACCTAAAAGCTTTATATCATATTATAAACCTAAAAATGTTAAACCTAAAAACATTAGATTATAAATCTAAAATCTTTTATTATAAATTTACACTACAAACTATTACCCTCGAAATTGTTATATTATAATATACCATCAATTTTATTGTTTTATGAAAATGGAGTCATGCATACTTAAAATATAAAGAGTAAAGGGAGCTCTACTTGAATGGTTCATGATGCACAATACTTGCTAAGGTTTTGCAAGTGGGCTTGATTGTAGGGAAAACTCCATAGTTAAGCACACTTGAGCCACAGGAGTTCTGGGATGGTTGACCTACCGAGAAGTCCTGGTTACCAGGTGCATGCCCCAGAAGTGATGATTGACATTTTCTGATTCATTTCACTAGTTTCAATCCCACTTCTTCACCCTTGTGAGCATCACTTGATGCAATGAGTGTTAAGTGGACTATTCAAAAATTATGAGAAATTAGTCAGTTAGAACTACCTCTCATGGAAATGGTCATATTTTAATGACTTATTTAACACAGTTGAATCCCAAAAATGATATCTACTATAATACCTTGCGGAAACCCCTCGTACTTAGAATATAAAGAGTAAAGGGAGCTCTACTTGAATGGTTCATGAGGCATAATGCATTGCGGAAATCCCTCATACGTAAAATAAAAAGAGTAAAGGGAGCTCTACTTGAATGGTTCATGAGGCACAATACTTTCTAAGATTTTGAAAATGGGGTAGAAAGCTAAGTGGCCTTCATTGTGAGGAAAATTTCATAGTTAAGCGTGCTTGAGCCAGAGGAGTTCTTGGATGGGTGACCTCTCGGAAAGTCCTAGTTACTAGGTGCAAGCCCTGGAAGTGATGATTGACACTATGTGATTAATTTTACTAGTTCCAATCCCACTTCTTCATTCCTATGAGAATCACCCGATGCAATGAGTGCTAAGTGGACTATTAAAAAATCATGAGAAATTATTGAGGAAATCCCTCATAATTAAAATAAAAGGAATAAAGGAAGCTCTACTTGAATGATTCATGAGGCACAATACTTGCTAAGGTTTTACAAATGGGGTAGAAAGCTAAGTGGGCATGATTGTGGGGAAAAATCCACAGTTAAGCGCGCTTGAGCCAGAGGAGTTCTAGGATAGGTGACCTTCCAAGAAGTCCTCGTTATCAGGTGCAAGCCCCGAAAGTTATGATTGACACTTTCACTAGTTTCAATCCCACTTCTTTACCCCTATGAGCCATAACCCGATGTAATGAGCGCTAAGTGGATGAGTGCTAAGTGGACTATTCAAAAATCATGACAAATTAGTTAGTTACGAATACCTCTCATGGAAATGGTTATAGATTAATGCCTTACTTAACGCAGTTGAATCCCCAAAATGATATCTAATATAATGCATTACACTACTGATGCAATGAGTGCTAAGTAGATTATTCAAAAATCATGAGAAATTAGTCAGTTACAACTACCTCTCATAGAAATGGTTATAGATTAATGACTTACTTAACGCAGTTGAATCCCAAAAATTATATCTAATATAATGCACTACACTGCAGAAACCCCTCATACTTACAATAATTAATATATTTAATTTTATAACAATTTATAATATATAATTCAATTTACATATTTATTTATTAATTATTATCATTAAGTAATCATAATAATTGATATTATAATTTAATATATTGATAAAATTAATTTAATAATTAATAAATTTAACTATAATTAGAACTATAATCTATTTTATTTAATTATATAATATAAAACAAAATTTATATGGAATAACAAACAAGGGTGTCTCATACACCAAATTGGTGTATGTCTTGGCTATGACCTTAAAATTGGATAATAATAATAATAATAATAATAATAATAATATAATAAATTTTAAATATAGTTAATCTTGGAAAACTATTATATAATTACATATCAATTTTTGGGATTCAATTGTGTTAAGTAAGTCATTCATCTATGCCCATTTCCATGAGAGGTAGTAATAACTAAATAATTTCTTATGATTTTTGAATATTCCACTTAGCACTCATTGCATCGGAGATTGAAACTAGTGAAATGAATCACATAGCGTCAATTATTAACTATAATAATTAATGTGTTATAATAATGTAAATATAGTATTAGCTATACAAATATTTATTTTGCATTATCTAATGTGTGTGTTATTTTCCCTATATCATTAATGATATATTTATTTGGTAAAAATTAATTATTATTTTTTAAATATTAAAAAAATATTATATGATGATGATGATAATGATGGTTACCATCTATTAAGACAAATGTAGTATATATATTATATTATTTTTTAAATTTTATAATTTTGTTTTTAATTAAAACAAATGTATTAATTATAAATTATTTTTATTTTTAAATTAGTATGTTCTTTTTTTTTGTAAGTTTGGTAGTTCCTTTTATTTTTCACCTTTTTTCTCTCTTTATTTTTTTATTTTTAAATTAGTATGTTATACACTAATCCCTATATAAATTAAACGGTGGGTATATATATATATATATAATTGTTTAAATTTTATAAATATTTTTTAATTAAGACAAATGTGTTGCCTCATAAATATTAATAGGCATCAATTGATAATAATTGTCAAATCACTTGATTTATGATACATCTCACATTGTTAAAATTTAGACAATTAATTTTTTATCTAAAATACCAACCTAGATCCATCTTAACTCGGGATCTATCAAGCGCCTAAATGGATCAAGTTTTGTACTCAAAAAAGAGGTTTACACCTTGAGAGATTTGATCCTTCTGGGTGCTTGATAGATCCGGAGTTAAGATGGATGTAGGCTGGTTTAAAGTTTTTTATAAGGCAACAATAAAATTTTATTTATATACTTGTTTAAATTTTTTATGAACCAACATTAAATATTATTTAATTATTTCCCATTGTTATTATTTAGAATCCATTTCAATGGATTTAGTTTCGACAATTTATATTATGTTATCTCATAATTTGACCATTCATTTCTATCTTTGGCTCAAGGGCTTGGTCGACCTTGAATTATTTTTTATATCTTAATATATTTTATTTTATTGTGTATGGATTTTGATACCTTCAAATATTTTATTCTATTTTTAACTTATGTTTTTAATATAATTGAATATTAATATTGATGGTACTTATCCATGGCTTTATAAACATTATGACACAATTTTTTATAAACATTATGACATATTTTTGGGTTTATTTAAAGATATCTATCCTTATAATGAGTAATGAATTCTCCACCCTCCATCCATATTTATATCCCCCTCCATATCTTCTTTTCTGTCTCTCTATCTCACCCCACTAAACACACATGCTCTTGCACTCCATATATATCAATCTCTTTGTCAATACCCTCCTCTCCCCATCACTCTCTTCTTCCCTCTCTTCACCTTCCATCTATATCTCTATCTTCCCCTTCTGTCCCTCTCTCCCGCTAATATCTCTCTTTCCTCCTTTTGTCCTCTCTCCCTCTCTCTCCATCTTCCTTATCACTCACTCACTCTCTCTCTCTCCACATTTCTCTCTGTATGTCTTTCTTCTTACCTCCCTCTGCCTCCCCCTCCAAGTCCATCTCTCTTTTCCTCCCTCTCTCCACTCTCTCACATCCTCTCTCTCTATCGATCCCTCTCTCCTCCTCTCTCTTAAGTCCTCTCTCTCGCCCTTCCTCCCTCCCTCTCTCTCTCATAACTCCCTCTCTCTTACCCGGTCTCTCTCTCTCTCTCTTCCCCATCACTCTCCTCCTCTCTCTCTCGATTTATGTCCTACCTCCCTCTCTCTTTTCTCTCCAATCCTCTCTCTTCTCCCATCTCTCTCTCTCTCTCTGCCCCCCCCCCCCCCCCCCCTCTCTAATCCTCTCTCTTCCCCCATCTCCCTTTCTTTCTCTCTCTCTTTCCCCCCCTCTCTCTCTCCAACTAAATTACTATATCCCTCCCTCTCCTTCTCTCTTCTTCCCCCCCCCCCCCCCCCCCTTTTTTTCATACATGTTACTTTGTCTCTTTATCTCACCCCAAAACATACAAACTCTCTCTGCATCTCTCCCTTATCACTCTTTCTCTCTCTCTCTCTCTATTTATTCTTAGTTATGTAAACTAATGAACATAAATATTTGTAAATATAAAGCAGATTATGGAGTAAATATGAAAAGAGGTTTTATTTACTTACCATACCTCTGGTTTATTTATGTTTTTATTTATTTACTATACCTCTTTTATTTACTATGGTATTTGGCCCATAGGCTTGTTATATAATTAGATTTTTATTTATAATTCTATTTCATATATTGTTATTTATTTACCTTACCTCTTTATACCTCTTTAATATTTATTTATTTACCATACCTCTTATACCTATTTTATATTTATTTATTTATCATACCTCTTTATATCTCTTTTATATTTATTTATTTACCATACTTATTTCATAAATATGGTATTTGGCCCATGGTATCAATATTAATTTGTCCCATGGTATTCGTCCCATTGGCTTCGTCTAAATAAAACCTCTTTTTTACGTTTTTTTAAATATAAAAAGGTTTATGGAGTAAATATAAAAATATTTTTTATTTATTTACCATACATCTAGTTTATATATATTTTTATTTATTTACCATAGCTCTGGAGTAAGTATAAAAATAGGTTTTATTTATTTACCATAACTGATGTTTATTTATATTTATATTTATTTAAATTTTAAAATATTGCAATTTTGATGGGGAAATATTTATGTCTTTAAATATTTTAATTTATCCATAGACTATGGGTTTTCTTTTTAATGATTCATTTTACAAATATTTAATTAAAAGAAATATTAAAAGATTTTGGATTTTGATTGTTTGTGTTGAATTAACTCTTTTCCTTTGATTTAGGAAATGGTATTGACTTTAGTAAAGAGCAAAGAGGTTTAAAATTTTACTTAATTTTGAAATTTAGTGTGGTAAATTTTTTTATTAAAGGTAAATTTATGATCCATTCAAATTCACCTATATAATTTACTATCCATTCAAATTATATAAATAATACATAGATATATTTTAAGCGCATTAATAAGTTTAAAAAGTTATATATAATCTAAATATTCAAGTTATATAAAATTCAAGATTAGGTTAATGCTTTGGCCAACATTAGAAAAAGTAAAATTTATTATTTTTTGAGAACGTTACATACCCGACATCAAGGTCATACTCAGCTGTAGATTGAGCCTCTCGGTGCAATAATTTTATTCTAAATGATTACTATTACTAATTATAAAAAAATTAATATATCAATTAAACATGTATATATTTAACAAAATAATGTGACAATATTCTTAATCATGGAGATTACCTCACAATTTTGTGGAGATTCTTAATCTTTAAATAGATTTTATTACAATATCATGTCAAAATACCATGGTTTATCAATATTATATGTCCAAAAAATCATAACCTATTTTATATGATACTTTTTCTTATGACATTTTTCTTAATTAATCATTTTAATTAATATGGAAAAAAAAATCATAACAATACCATAGTAGAATAACATGACTTATCGATACTACATGCTCAAAAACCATAACTCATTTCAAATGACATTTGTTATATGGATTTTTTCTAATTAAACAAATAAGCCTAATCCTACAAAGTTTCCTTCAATAGTCTTGTGTCCTTGTCTTGTGTCCTTGTGTATTGGGATAGAGAGTGTTGGTTGTGAATACTCATTATCTTCGAGATGTCTTGTTTCAACTTTATTTGGACACGATTTGTTGGCATGGTGTGAGGGGAATTACACAAAACTTCTATCACGAAGGATCTTCGGGTTAAGTTACATTCGTTTACTTTTTACCATTAGGTCATATATTTTATATTAGAAGGCATGTTAGATTCGTATTCTCCTATAAGGCAGCCTTATTTTTATGACAACATTTCAGTTAGGTTGTTTAGTTTTTACAGGGTATTGTAATTGAGAGAGGATACTATGAGAGGTTGAAAAGGATGATGCAAGAAATTTGTTGGAAGATGTATCCATTCCATTTGTTAGATACGATTAAAGGCATTTGTATATATTTCTTCATTTAAATAGACCAAATCAAGTGAACCATATATATTTTTGTTTCATTTTCTTATTAATTTTGGTTTTATTGCTTCATGATTTTATTCTTAAAAGAAAGAATGTGGCATTTTTTAACTAGTATAAAAATAGTTGTGTGTTGGATAATGATGCACTATTTCAAAATTTTATTCAAACAACTATATTAATAAATTTAATTAAATTTTAATAATTTCAAGGAGTTTCTATACATATCTCTTTGGTAAAAAATATCTAATTTTCATATTGTTTATATATATAAATTGGAAGGTCTATGAATTAATTCTCAAAACTTACACATATAATACCAGATATTGATATAATAAATTTACAACATCAATTTCTACATTTATTAACAATTTCTGTAATGTTTGGTAAGATGTCCAATAACAAAATCTATTCTTGGTATGATAATGAATACAAAATTATTAACAAATTCATTGGGAATGCTTTAAATGAGTCCTTCAAAATATAATCACAGAATTTATCAATATATAAAAATAAAAATAATGTTTGGAAGTAATTAGTTGCATCGACAAATTCCAACTACATATTTCAAATTTTAATAATTATGTTGTTCAAAATATAGTACAATTTAACTTGTAACGTTTCTTTCATAATTATTGGGAGAATATAATTGAGGATGAAGTATTATGAAGGAAAAGTTGATTATACAATGGATCCATATGAGGATTCATACATATTTTTAACATTCAATCTCCATGGGTCGTATTACATTCCGAGGTGAGAAGTTATCGATAACCTTGAGGGTATCAAAGTGAGTGAATCAAAATTGAGAAATTGTTGGCAAAAATATTAGAGGGCCGGAGTGTCCATTACTAACTCTATCCCTTTGAGATTTAGGATTTTTCCTTATAACATGGGAAGGAACTTACAAATATATTAGTGGGCCTAAATTTCAATGGAGATGGAATTAATCTTTTAAATATTGATCGATATGGATTTTACTGAGTTCCATAGGTTGATTTTGTTTGTTTAAGGTCTATTCCACTATGAATTTAAGTAGTTTATATTAAAAATAACCTAGAGTTGATATTAAATTATACATATATGAATGGGGTTGAGATGCTAAAAGCTTCACACAAGAGTTTTCTATAGGTCAATGAAGGTGGAAGGTGTAATTAGTAATATTTTGAGACTTTGAAGATTAATAATTTAAGAAAATATATGAAAATAAAAGGGCTATGAGTGTTAATACTTATTGGGGTGGACTTGATGTTGAATAAGGTAATGGATTATGTTATAAAACAACTTATAAAGAAATTCTTGAATGGTTTATTTCTAAGAAAATATAGAATGTATAGATTTAATTGTTTCGAGTTGTAGTAATTCGTTATGGACTTATTTTTTATTTTATTTCAAGAGAATGAATTTTATTCCATTATGAATTTGATGATGATGTTATAGAACTCTTCAAGTAGAGATCACAGTAGGGATCAACAATTCTAGGTTTTGCATCTTAGATTGTTTCCTCTAACTCACATGTCAAATGTACGAATGAATAAAATATAAGTTTAATTTCATATATTTCCAATGGAATTATAATTTGATAGTATATTGTACGAAATAGGGAGTGGTTTATGAAAAATTCCATATCCCAATGTAGGTTTCAAAGAAAATTATAACCTCACTATTATACATATTTTTCTAGAGATGAACCAAAGAAACAAGCTACT
Organism: Pinus albicaulis; assembly: GCA_034641835.2. Taxonomy (NCBI): domain Eukaryota; kingdom Viridiplantae; phylum Streptophyta; class Pinopsida; order Pinales; family Pinaceae; genus Pinus; species Pinus albicaulis. The sequence continues at coordinate 867,870,635 of CM076573.1, read as the reverse complement.
AGACTGTATGGACATTAACCTGAAACATGTCACACTTTATATTTTGGATTATAACATTATTCCTTTGCACTGAACCCATTCTCATTTGTGAGGACATCCTTGTCATGTATAATCAATCTTTCCATGGAATGTTTAGAGGAGAATATTTCAAATTGGATAGTGGTGATCTTAGTGACTAGTAAAACATACATCGTGTAGATGCAATATTTTTAGGTTTGATGATGGAGGACTACTTAGAAAATTTGAGTACATGAACACAATTAGATGAAAATTACATTATTATAGGCATTTTTTTTCTTTTTCTTTTTAAATTAGCATTTTTTATATTCCCCAATAGTCATGAAGGAATACTCCACTTTAACGATGATTGTGCTATCTATATTCTTCGTGAATTTGTGGATCCAAATGTTTAATATGTCTTGAAATAATATAGATTTAGTTTATGTAATACTATAGAGGTTAATTCTAATTTTGATCTAGGCTATAATAACGTTTATCCCTCTAGTTAAGAATTCCTTGAGAGACTTAAAAGGAAGTTGAAAAACGTTTATGAAACTGGGATTTTAGTTAGAGGGATTGAATCCATTGACATAGAAATAAGTACGGAAAATAAACTCATATTTCAATATTACTTAGCTCCTTTAAATATTCATCATATAAAGAAGTGGTTCACAAATAATTTTTTAGTTAGGTAGGAGTGTTGCATTTTAGAGAAAATAGTAAAAAGTCCTAAATATCATGAAATGGTTGCAAGGAAGAGTGGGATAAGGGACACATGTTGGGAATATTTTAGATAAAATAAAGGACCTTGATGCATAAAAAACATGAAGAAAATCCATGGTTCTTTATGCATATGAGAAGGTACTCATTGATATCCAACAAGCTAAACTAATTCCATCAAAATGGTACTTGAGCCACGAGATTAGCCGTATAGAGTTTTAAAATAAATTACGTTATTGAATTCAAGAGTTTAGAAGAATAATTCTAAAATTTATGATTGGCATGATTAGTTTAAGTTCAGAGAAAATATTTATTCTGGATGTAAGAAGAAATTCATGATGGAAACAAGACATAAAATGGTCTGAGAGAATTTATTATGGTGGTATTTCAGATCCGTAGATGTTGTAGTAATTTTTTTGGTTTTCTTATAGGGTAGAAGAAACTTATTTTTGTTATGTTAATGTTGTGATTGCTACAAATATTTAGCATAATTTTCTTTTAAGGATATCGATCAAAGGGTCTAAAATATACTTTTGTATGCCATACATAAGGATATATAGGGCGTTGAAATACATTTTTTTCTCTATTCTACATAAAATATGAAAACACCATTATTTGTAGACAAATTAACTTCACATGTCATACAGGGTTGAGGAATGGAGGACAATCTACAAAGGGATTATATTGAACACTTATTCAATAGGAAAATAGAGGATTCATGTTTATCTACTTTGAAAGATGTAAATTTCATAAAGAGTTAGAGAAATCACATAGATTTGGGTTATTAGGATATTGGATAAGTTTTGAATATCATATAATTTTATTAGCAATGCTTGTAGACTAAGGACATCGGTGTATTTATTCTAGTATTCTAGCCATAAGGTAATTCTCATATGGAATTGAAGGTACGATGATAAGATATATATGTTATTAAATTCAATTTTCAATGGTTAAAGGAGAATTTTTTTTGTGATTAGGTTTAAAGAAATTTTCTACCATTCAATGTAAAATTTTGTGAATTTGCAAATTTTCAATTTTCAAACTATTTGAGGAAGATAAAAAATAATTTGGGTTTGAGGGTATTTCATAGAAGGAAGGAGAAGCAATAAGATCTTATTATGGTCCAAAGTGAGATAGGTGAGTTGTTAAATAATAATATGGAACACATTTCAAATAAAGCGGTTTAGTTGAGATTCAGGAAATTGGAAATGAGGTGGGGATGATATTTATAAACTAAAGAGTGGATGATTTGGTGATGATTAGGTTAGAAAATGGTTTAAAAAATGTTATGAAACATCAATATTTGTAATTTGTGAATCATAAAAAATTTTAATACAATCTAGAAGTTACACAATGAAGTACGAAAGTCTATAATTATATTTGAAAGATTAGTAATACTTGAAGAGACATGATTACAATCCATTTATAAATATGATGCATAATAAGATATAACAAAATTGCTAAAACTAACATCTTGTTTTCCTAGTTTTGTATGTGAAGAGTAAAATAGTAATGATGATGGATGAGATATCCAAAAGAATAGTTAAAATGTATCATATAATCCTTCAAAATAGAAAAAAATATAGGCCCAAATGCGTGAGATATATTTTTAAATATTTTTTTTATAGTATGGTGGAAGAGGATATCTCAATGTCTTCGAAGATATTTGAGAAGCTTTTAGGATATCCAAGCTCAATTTTTGTTTCTTTCATCTCAAAGAGATATAAAAAAAACTCCTTTGGTGACTTTCAAGTTATTATAATATGCAATTGTGTGTGTAGAACAATAAAAAATATCGTGATATATAGATTAACCAAAATCTATCAAATATTTTATCTCGCTTTCATTTTATCTTTGTGGAAACAAATCTTTGAGATTGTAGAAGCAACTAGATTTCATCATGACTGTCAATCCTCTTGCTATAATATTGTACTAGACTTATAATGTCATGTTTATCTGAGATAATTTTATTTGTGGTTGATTATTATTTAAGTGGGTTTTCGATTCCAATAATTTCACAAATTATGGTTTGTATCACTTATATTCTTTATATTATTCTTATAAATGATTTACGATTAATTACTTAAAGTGTTAACACTTAAATAATAATGACATACATGTCCTCAACTTTTCCTCATACTAGTAAAAGCTTTGACCATATCCATTGTTGATGCGAAGAGAAATACTTATTTTATAACTAAGTACCAACCACTTTGTACATCTATTATGTTTACACCTTGTTAATTATTTTTTATTATTCTCTAATAATAATTATAAGGAGGTTATACAACGGATGAATATCTTACACTTATGGCATAACTATAGGATGAAATTCAATGGTAAGTGATCCACTACTTTCTTTTCTATAATCTAGGATGAGGAAAATTTTAACCTAACTTGGATGTTCTCCTTCAAAAAAGACATTTTTAGAAAGGATCTAAATAGTTAGGATTTTTGTCAAACCTCAAAAAAAAAAATCTAGGATGGTTAACTGAAGAGGTGCAAGGTGGGATGGTCACTAGAGATGAATAATATTCAATGTTGACTTAGCATTTTGGAATACAATGATTTACATATGAAACATAAGGAAAAACCCTCGTTTTTAGAGCTTTGAAAATAAAACTAATAAGTAGTTCATGAATCAGTATTACTCGAACAATGATCCATTTGAAATTACCAAAGTTGTTATTTTTAGTGAGATATTTATCAGTGATTGACGAGAGACTTGTGGAGATATTTATGGACTGATTTTTGAGTGATTGTGGGAGATATCATACTTATCCTCATTTATAAATATATGTTATTGATAATTAATGTCATTGATCCTGTGTGCATTATAGTTAAATTAGTTTTTCTATGTTTCTTTTTTTTTTTTTTTTTTTTTTGCTTGTGTGTTTTTTTCATTTGGTATCAGAGAAAGTTTACCAATTCATATTCTCCTCCACAATATGGAGTTGTCGTAAGGAAAAACATGATCATAGTTGAAATGGCTAGGAGCATGTTAAAAACTAAGTCTATTCGAAATGTGTTTTGGGTTGAAGAAGTACGCACAACAATATATACTTTTAACCGATGTCCTACAAAGTTCATGTTGAATTTGACTCTAGAAGAAGCATGGTGAGGATGTAAACCAAGTGTTTCACATATGAAATTTTTTTGTTTTATTAAATATGCACATGTTCCTAAGGAAGAGAGCAAGAAATTGGATGATAAGGGTGTGAAGTGTGTATTTATTGCATACAGTATTGAAACAAGAAGTTACAGGTTGTTTGATCCTAAAGAAAAGAAGGTGATAATAACCAAAGATATTGTGTTTCATGAGAAGGGAATCTATAAGAAAATATGTTTTTTTTTAAGAGAATTGAATTTGTAAGCCAGAAAATCTACAATTTTAATTGAGGAGATATGTAGTGAATATTAGTGATGATCAAATTACAAGTAACTAAATATAGATAAAGTTAAGAATAAGCCTAAGTGGCTTCAAAGAATTTATTAAGAAAGTAGTATGTTGGATAGAAATTTTGAATGAAGGGTGAATTTATCTCAAAGTCATCTAGTGAATTTTTCAATTATGGGACATGTATTGAAAATGAATGAACCACAAAATTATGTAAAACTGTCAAGAAAGAAAATGTGGAATGAAGCTATGGAAGAAAAATTGAATTCCTTGGTAAAACATGATACATGGTACTTGGTCAAATTAACAAAAGGAAAAAATGTAATCGGCACTACATAGATTTATAAAACCAAGTATAAATAAGATAGCAAAATTGATAAGTACATGGATTGTTTAGTTGAAAAGGTTTTTGCATAGAAAGAAGGAATTGATTATGGTGAGATATTTTCCATAGTGGAAATGTTGGATACAATCTGGATGATTCTTGCATTAGCTGCTCAATATAAATGGCCTATTTTTTAAATGGATGTTAAATCATATTTTTTGAATGGTTATGTGGATGAAGAAATTTATGTGGACTATCCTAAGGATTTTGAAGTGTCAGGAAAAAAATATTGCATTCATAAATTAAATAAGGCATTACATTGTCTGAAGCAAGTGTCAATGGCATGGTATTCGAAAAGTGATAAGTATTTTCAAGATCATGGCTTAGTTAAAAGTTTATTTGAGTGCAATAATTATACATTTCAATCAGGATGAGAGATTTTGATATTTATTATAACAGCCCTCATGAAAAAACCATGTAATAAATGTTAAAAATAATAACCACAGTTGATGGGAAATGTATTTCAAGATTAATGGTAGGAAAAAATCCTAGCATGTGTTCATTTCGGTTATCATGGCTAAAGGAAATTGGAAAATGAAATGGATAAGGCTTTGGAAAGGAAAAATTACATTTATCGGACACTTATTTATGAAATTAATGGAAATTAGGATAAAAGGGAGATGAAATGTCACAGGTTGCATTTGAGGACGAAATTGAAGGAAAATAATGTAAAATGAAGAAAGTGGAGGCCTCATTTATAAAAATGCTCCTGAGGATAAGTTGGAAAGAATTTTCTCACTCTCATGGATCACTCTCATTATTCTCTCTCTATCTCTCTAATACTCTTGTATAAGTAGATTTTTCTTGGAAAAATATTGGAGAGTGTGGATAGTTGGAGATTTGGAGCAAGAAGGAAAAGGAAGAACAGGAAAGTACAAGTGGACATCGGGATCAACAACTATAGTAGTATTTGATTGCAGGTACTGAGTTTCATGTATGTTTTCATCACTAGTTTTGGCATGCATGGTGTATGCATGTGGGTTTTCCTATAATTTCCATTTCCTTGATAGCATGGTGTTGTGGTTTTATTTCTATTGATTTTTTCTTCTTAGTTCTCATGATTCCTTTAGTTTTTGGGTTCAGTTATTAGTTCCTAGAATCATTGGTTGGACAAGCACTCTGGAATCCAAACGAAAAAATGTGGGGTTGAGTTATTAATCCTTGAAGACTTGGTTGGACAAACACTATGGAAGCCCTAGGTGGGTTGAGTTACTAGTCCTCGAAGCCCCAGTTGGACAAACGCTCTACACGCACTATAAGAGCTAGGGTTGAGTTACTAGTCGTGGAAGCCCTAGTTGGAACAAACACTTTGGAGCCCTGGAGCATCTTGGGTGGATACGAATCCGTGATGGTTAGTGATGTCCAACAGTGAGGTGGAATCATTGGTTTGGGTTTGATATGGTTTGGTCTCTTGAGCCCTAGTTTGGTGTTGAATAATGTGTTTGATAAAGTCCCACATTCATGCTTGGCATATGGAATGGGGGTGATTGACTAAAGTGATTCTTGGCTCGATCAATCTGTGTTCGGGTGGAACGTGCAAGCCCAATTTCCGGTTGGTTTTTACACTGAGTAATGAACAATTCTTTCCTCTGGTATTCGATATGAAAATGTACTAATTTATGTATGGATTTTATTTTTTTTGTATCCATTATATTTTTGTTGTTATTATGCTAGTTATAAGCATGTATTTGGTCAGTGATGATGTATGGATCCAATCATGTATTTACCTTTAAATGAATACATAATGTATTTATGGTCAAATAGATTGTATTGCAGCTTATGATGTAGGGGGGAAAGCTTCTTAGAAATTATTAGATAAGTAAGAGTCCCCTATTCTTAAATATATTATTTAAACTCGTAGATGTAATGCTTGTGACATGTTTAATGAAATTCATGTGATGGCTAGGAGGGGTATGTATAAGTTCCTAATGATTTTATTTATTATGAACATTTTTTCTAATTTTATTTATCATCTCCTAAAGTTTCATGAAGTTCTCGGCAATGACCTGGGCTCTAGGGCTGAAAAGGTGGCACAAATCCCAGAGTTGCAAGCATAGAAATGAATTTTTGGGGCCATGGCCATGACCTTTTCCTGGCATGCCCACGTCTAGAGGCTTTTATACGCTCCCTTTCCCTTACATGCCCATGGTTAAGGCTCAAAAGTGTCAAACATTAGTTCCCCCTCAAGTTTCACGGGTCTGGGAGGTTGGGTTACCCCCTGGAGGTGTTTTTGATGTTGTGTAAGGTTTTTTTGTCAAGTTTACGCAGGTTCCCCTTCCTTAAGGTCATATAGGATTTTTTATCTCATATTAGTAGCCTCTTGTCAAAAGTTTACCCTAGTTGGTTAGTTACTTGGATATATGTGGGAAGAGGGTATTATAGAGTGGTATCAGAGCATGGTTCAACCCTGAGACTACATGGGCAATGTTTTGGTCATGTTCCCTATTAGTTGCATATGTGTTTCTCGTGCCTATGGTGTATGTGTTTTTTTCATCCATGTTGTGTTGGGCATGGTGGCAGTGGTGTATCCATGTAAGGGTTGATGGTTTTGTTTTCAATGTGTTTTCATGAGTGTATACATGTATGCATGTGTGTACGTCATGTTTGACACGATCGTTATGGATCATATTTGTTTGATGCTAAATGTTTAAATGTATATATTTGAGTATATATGTCGTTCTCTAGCAGGATCATGATTTTTTTATGCTAATGATTATATATATATATGTATGTATGTATGTATGTATGTATGTATGTATGTATCTCACTGTATGAAAATGTTTTCAAGGATCATTCTTGTGGAGGAATGATGACTTATGCAGGTGAATGGCATGGGGAGGTTCTTATATATGAGGAATCAAGTAGCAGAGTGACCTTGACATATCTATGAGGTAAATATCATGTGGATATGATATAATGCTATATGTTTGTACTATTCCTATTTTTATTTCATGGACAATTAATGATGAGCGGTACATCAGCAAAGTGAAAGTAGTGTGATCTATGGCATGCTAGGATAAGCATGAGTAGTGGAAAGACACTATAAGAAAGGTTTCTTGTGGAGTCAGTGTGCGATATATGTATGTGCAATACTATTGTTGTGTACATGCTGTGCATGTTGTATATTCATTGATTGTAATTATGCTACTGTATAAATGTTCCATATGTATTAATGTTTACATATGATGTTGTGTTCATGTTGTATATATGGTTTTGTTTGTATATTGCATATGCGGTGCTAGGTATAGATGGTTCTATGTACATGTTGGATATGCAGTGTTGTGTATGTATGTTTCTATGTACATATGGTTTTGTGTGCATGTTGTACATATGGTGTTATGTACATATGATGTTGTGCGCATGATTGTACATGTGGTACTGTGTGCATGTGGTGTTGTGTACATGGTGCTATGTACATATGACATTGTGTGTGTGTTGTACATATGGTGTTATGTACATATGATGTTGTGTGCATGATTGTACATGTGGTACTATGTGCATGTGGTGTTGTGTACATGTTTTGCATGTGGTGGTGTGTGCAGGGGGTGTCGTGTACATGTTGTGTACGTAGTGTTGTGTACTTGTCGTGTACGTAGTGTTGTGTACATTTCGTGTAGTGTACGCATTGTATTTGTGGTGCCATGTACATTTGGGATTTTGTACATGTTGTGGAGGTCGTGTCGTGCCCACACGATGTTGTGCACACATTGGGAAAGTAGTGTTGTGTACATGTAGTACTATCTACATGTTATGCATATTGTACTTGTATACATGTGGTATTGTGTGCATGACGTACATGTTGTGCTAAGGGCATGTTGTAGTATGTATGTGCACAGTGTAGTCATGGTATCATGACATGTGTATTTGTTGTGTTGTACTCTTTGTATGTATATGTCTATGTATATGGATTGTATTTTACTGTGCACCAAGTGTAGGTGTATGTGTTGTATATCGGTGTAGGCGTATGTATTGTCTTATATAGTACAATGGATGTAGGTGTATGTGGCGTATGTCGATGTGGGTGTATGTAATGTATGGTGTTGTATGTCATATGTGTGTGTATGCATTGTGATGTACACCGTGCGTATGTGTATGTGATTGAAGAGAAGGAATTGGGTGCTTGTCGGGTGTGGAAACCAATTTGGTGTGTTTATAGAAAGAAAAAAGACATAATTAAGGATTGATGAATGATAAGTATCGATATTTTATTGTAGTTTTATTATGCATATGATCTAAAATTTTGACCTATGATGGTTACATGTGATTTATGATTATGGTTTATGATGTTGCATGTGATTAATTATTTTTACCTATGATGGTTGTGTTTTTAGCTAACTAGATGTGATATGTTTGTACATGATGATTTTATCAAACAACTAGTCTGACTTGTTGTGAGAGGAAGTAAACATAATTGCAAGTGTACCTTATTGATGAGCTACCAATGAGGTATGATGTGAGTTTATTTCAAATTATTTTGAATCTAATGGAAATAATGTGTATGGTACAAGAAATTATGTAATTCCCATTTTGAGATGATTGAAACTGACTACAAGAATTAGTAGCAACAACAAAAGGAATTGGAACATGCAACAATATGTTAGTAAAGAACTTCAGGAGTAGGGCCATTGTGGGAAACTTGTACCCAATAGTGTCCATTTATTTCCATCAGAATCCTATGACCAGTATGATGGTTTTGAGGTAGGTATATGCCTTAGTTATTTGAACTTCTGTGCAAGGAAGCCTTGCGAGGAAATGGATCGCCGAGGATAAGAAATGTTGAGGAAATTGGAAGGTAATTGACTGAACGAAAGGGGATTATCGAATTTCTTGAGGGACTATTTAGAAAAGAAGGGAAGGTCGAGGATGGATTTTTTTTGGTCATTATCATTCCAAAATGGAATCTGATGGATATTGGGAGTGCTCCCTAGATCAATGAGCCAATAACTGTTCATTGAGAGGACAAGTGTCCCGGGATTGTGACGCTAGATATTAGATGCAACTTTGAATTTGGAAGTGGATTTTGGACTTCCTTGAAAGGAAGTGAATCCTGCTATTCCTTTGAGGGTGGATGTGAGAGCCTCTGGATTCCCATTTTGTTGATACATGCATCATATCCCTTTATTTGTTGGTTTCCAAAATGTGCATATGTGTATATTATTGTAAATACCATAATGAGTTATGTTATAAATCTCCAGTACATGGTATGATTGACATGATTATTTTTATCTTTTGAGTAGTTTAATAATTGTAAATACTACAATGAGATACGTTATAAAGCTCCATGGGTAGTGTGTTTTCCTTTTAGCGGTTTGGCTGAAGTATATGTGTGGTTGAACACTGAGGACAGTGTCCCCCAAGGAGGAGGGTTTTGTAACAACCCTAGTGAAAATTCCATGTAATAAATGTTAAAAATAATAACCTTGGTTGATGGGACACATATTCCAAGGTGAATGGTCAAAAAAACATCCTAGCAGGTGTTCATTTCGATTATCATGGCTAAAGGAAATTGGAAAAGGCAATCACTAATGCTTTGGAAAAGAAAAATGGCATTTTTGGCACATTTATTTATGGAATTAATGGAAATTAGGAGAAAAGGGAAATTAAAGTTCATAGCTTGCATGTGAAGAGGAAATTGAAAGGAAAATAGTGGGAAATTAAGAAAATAGAGTTGTCATTGATTAAAAAAAAAGGCTTCTCAGGACCAGTTGGCAATATTTTTCTCACACTTATGGAGCTCTCTAATTTCTCTCTCTCTCTCTCTCTCTCTCATACTCTTTGATAGTTAGATTTTTCTTGGAGAACTCTTGGAGATTGTGGATACTTGGTGATTTAGAGAAAGCAGGAAAAGGAAGAGAAGGAAAGGGCAAGTGGACATAGGAATCAACAGTTATAGCGGGATTTGATTGTAGGTATCGAGTTTCATGTTTGTTTTCCTCATTAGTTTTTTCATGCATGGTGTATTCATGTGGGTTTTCCTAACCTTTCCATTTCGTGGATAGCCATGGTGTTGTCGGTTTATTTCCACTGATTGTTTTCTGGTTGGTTCGCATGACTCCTTTATTTGTTTGGTTGAGTTATTAGGTCCCGGAAGCCTTCATTGGAAAAACACTTTGGAATCCCAACGGACAAATGTGGGTTGAGCTACTATTCCTAGAAGCCTACTTGGAAAAACACTCTAAAAGCCTTAGGTGGGTTGAGTTATTAGTCTTGGAAGCCTAGGTTGGACAAACACTCTATAATACCTGTAACTGCTGGAATTGAGTTACTAGTCCTTGAAGCCTTGGTTGGAAAAAACACTCTAGTTCCCTAGAGAAAATTCCGTGGAGACCAATCCATGATGGTTAGTGATGTTGGACAATGAGGTGAAACCTCTAGTTTGGGGTTGATATGGTTTGGTATCTCGACCCATGGTTTGGTGTTTATTGATGTGTTTGATAAAATAACACATTTATGCTTGGAATATGGCACGGGGATGATTGGCTGAAGTGGGATTTAGCTCAAGGAATATATAGTCAAGTGAAACATGGAAGTCCCATCTCTAGTTGGTTTTTACATTCAATAATGAAGAGCTCATTCCTCTGGTGTTCGATATGCATATGTACCAGTTTATGTAGGGATTTTATTATTGTTTCCCACCCCGGTTTTCAGTTTTCACCTTATTACTCCAAAATAGTTAAATTCCCTTTCCCATATCCATACATTTAACAAACTGGAAAATAAATTTTGCTGAAAACACAAATTCTGGAAATTTTTCAGAATGTTGGAAAATACAAAATTAAAAATCAGCAAGCATAAAAACAGTCATTCACACATTTGACATAGATATTTTTGGTCAACTGGACCCTGGAAAAACCCCCTACAACTCTTGGGGAAAACTAGTTTGAAAGCTCCTTCTTATTTCTGGAAAATGCTTTTTAGAGTGAGAAATATTCAGCAAAAAAATCAACAAACAAACTTTTACAACTTATCTATTTTTCCGTGCTTAACCACCGCCTCGGAAAGTGTTCAAACAGCAAAATAGGAACATCAATAAATGCTGTACAGATTTTCTCGATTTTCGTGCCAAATAACAACCTTAAATGCTGCTGTATGGTCTGCCTAGAAAAGTGTGCAAGCTGTCCAAAAATCTGCTGTACGATTTCTGCCTTGAAATGCATGCCAAAGGTACAGCCACTTGCTGTATGGCCTCCCTCAAATCTGCTCCTCGAAATCTGTGCAAATCTGCAGTGCAAATCTGTTGTATGGCCTACTGTACGGCCTGCTGTACGGCCCTACTGTACGGCCCTCCTTCTTCAAAAATCGTACCAAAAATCTGCCTTGTTGTGTGCTAAAGATGCTGAACTGTCTTGCTGAAAATGTCTTGCTGAAATGCTGCCTTGGAATGCGTGCCAAGCTGCTGCCTCCTTCTCCTCACTGCCCAGAAATCTCCCTTGCTCTCTTGCTCTCCTTCTCTCAATCTGCTCATGAAAGAATGAATGACCTTTTCTCCTTTTCCTCCTTTAATAGAACGCTAAGTGACTTTTGGGTTATCCCCAAATCCAATGGCTGAAATAGCTTTAGATCTAGTGCTGAGATTAAATGCTCTTTTAAATCTCACTTTCTATTTTTAATTCACCCCACTTTAATAAAGACCCACTTGGTCATTTATTTCCAAAGTCACTTTTTCTTTCTAATTTTACATTAATTTTATTAAAGTCACTTTAAAATTAGATTTTAGTAATTTTTTCAATTAAAGTCACTTTTAAATTAGATTTGACTTAATAAATTTATAAAGTCACTTTAGGAGAAAAAATTAAATTCTTTTGGACACTTTTCCCTAGGCCAAAGATCAAAGCCTTAGGGAACCACCTATCCTCCGGTACCAAATTTCAACACTGTGCTGGTTATAACCATGTATTCCATCAATGATGATTTATGGAGCTAACCATGTTTTTACCTGTAATTGAATATATAATGTATATATTGTAAAATATATTGCATTTCATCTTATGATGTAGGGAGAGAAATTCTTCTTATCGATTCTCGAATAAGTAAGAGTCCCCTATGCTTAAATATTTTATCTAAACCTGTAGATGCAATGTTTCTGACATGTTTTAGGGGTATGGATAAGAGGGGTATGGATGATTTCCTGATGATTTATTGTTTTTTTACCTTTTTTCTAATGTTATTTATCATCTCTAAAAGTTTCATGAAGTTCTGGGCAGTGACCTGGGCTTTGGGGCTAAAAAGGTGGCACAAATCCAAGAGTTACAGGCACATAACTAAATTTTTGGGGCCCTCGCGGTGACCTTGCATTGGCATGCCCACGGCTATTGGATTTTAGATGCTCCCTTACCCTTAAATGCCCGCGGCTAAGGCTCAAAAGGGTCAAAATCAATTCCCCCTCAGGGTTCAGGGGTCTAGGAGGTTGGGTTACATCTTGAAGGTGTTGTGAAAGGTCTGTTTTTCAATTTTTCATAAATTCCACTTCCTTAAGGTGAACCAGGAGGTTGAATATCATATTAGTAGCCTATATTCGCATGTTTACCCTAGTTTGATAGTTACTTGGGTAGATGTTGGAAGTGTGTATGACAGTTATCTTACATGTTGACAATTTGATCTACACAGGGAACAATGGTGAACTATTTCAAACAATTAAGTCACATATGATTGTTATGTTTGAGATGGCATATCTTGGTGAGTTGAATTATTTCTTGGGTATTGATGTTTGGCAGAAGGAATATTGTATTTACATGTTGCAAGCCAAGTATACTTGGTACATTATTAAGAAGTTTATAATGTTGAGTTGCAAGCCATTACCAACTCCTTCGAAATTTCAGTTGAAGTTATACAAACATTATGACTGTAATTCAGTTGGTGTTACTTTGTATCGACAATTGGTTTGAATTTTCATCTACTTCACTAGAAATTGATTAGATATTTCATTGGCAGTCAATATGGTATCAAGATTTAAGGCATAACCCAAGGAATTTCACTAGAAATAAGAAAAGAGGATTTTAATATATTTGTGTGGAAAAATTGGTTATGGTTTGGTATATAGGGCTACATAAGCTTTCAGGTTGGTTGGATATACATATGCATATTGTATTGGATGCAGGGATGATAGGAAATAAACTTCAGGGTATTCATTCAACATGTGCTCAATAGTAGTTTCTTGGAGTACTCACAAGCAACCTATATTTTTTCTCTCCATAGTAGAAGAAGAGTATAAAACAACAACGATAACAACATGTAAATCAATTTGTCTAAGAAGTATTCTAAAGGATCTACATAAGCAATAAGAGAAACCCACTCAAATTATATCTGATAATCAATGTGTTATTCAAATTACCAAGAATTCATTTTTTCATAAGACCAAGAATATTGATATTCATTATTATTTTGTTTAATATTTGGTTCAACAAGGAGTGATCGATATTGAGTACTACATAATATATGAACAAGTAGTTGATATATTCACCAAAGCACTATCTAAGAAAATTTTATGTAAATTTAGAGATGACCTTGAGATATTTCCAAATGATCATTATGGGGTGAAATAGCACTCATCTACAAGATATAAAAAGTGTATTTCGATAAACATTCATATTCGAAATATATTTAATAAAAAAAAAGGGTGTGACAAGATAATACATCTAATTAAAAAGAAACGTAAAATATTTATATACTAGTAAAAAAATCAAAAAGAGACATAAACATTGTTTTTATATATTAAATTAATGTTTCATTATTATTATTTTTATTAATTAACTACCCTAATATTATATCTTCATATGTATAACAAACCCCTAATAAAAACTGAACTCTTTTAGTTATTTTTAAATCATTTTTATTAAACATGTCACCTACGTACATAGAGTTCTTGCCAAAATTTTAGAATCTCTAGAAAAAAGTATTGGTTAAAGCTTGCTTAAAGTGATGTTGAATGGAATAGAAATATTTTATGTTTGTCTTGTCTTATCATAAGAGGCATTTAGTGAGTAACACTATAAAATTGGAATTCTATCAAGAGATCTATTACGCAAATAAAATTAAATTGGAAACATAGCACTCATAATTATATATAATAATATTATTTAATCGAAAAATTCTATTGTTATTACACATTTATATAGTTGTTATAAATCCAATTACTTCCATATATAGATATTGATTTTGAGATATTCTCTCAACAAAATCCCTAACCAATTCTAAACATAACATGGAAGCACTATCTCAAAATATCTTTTTTAATGTTTACATGGAAAACATTGAAAATGCACATTACAATAGCAAGAATGATATATGTCTGCCTAGCCTTCATCGACACTTACATCAACTCTAAAAACTTGTAGAAATTTTTTTTTCTTCACCACCACAACTTTGAGCTACCACTTAACATCAATGTTCCACCGAGTTTCCGGGACGGGGAAACGCGGGAGCGGGGATACGCACAAGGGGGACGTATATAAGCAACCCCAAAATTTGGGGAAATTTCGAGGAAACGGGGGGACGTCAGAGCCATAAAAATTATAAAATTATTAAAATTTTAATATATAAAAAAAAATCCCAACGATATGTTAATAACTAAATTAGTAGATATTAAATCTTATTAATTATGAAATGCACATCTAAATATGATCATCATTTCGTATTAGACTATTGTGAAGTAAAATTATCATTTGACATTTCTGCAACCATCAATGTAAATCTAAAAATAAATTACTAAATTGAATCTATCATTTGACATTATGCAATGTTCCATCTAAATTCATCATTTGGCAATGGGCATTAATATTATGCAAGGTACATCTATATTAAATTCATCATTTGACAATTGAAACTATGCAATGCACATCAAAAATTAAATTCATCATATGACAATGACATTTTAAGTCTAAAACAGCCATAGAAAACTGAACTAAAAATAAACATATAAAGCAGTGAAATACAAAATTTGTTTGTTTTTATTTTTTTAATTGTTATTAGCGAAAAAATTTGGGGGACGCGTCCCTCTTGCATCCCCTCGTCCCCCCCACAAGAGAGACGCATTTCATCTCTAGAAAAACACCCCCCTAGAGTTTCCCCAAGTTTTCCAAAAAAGGGGATGTGGGAAAAGTTTCCCCAGGAGTTTCCCCCTCGGGGGAGCGTGGGGGAGCGGGGAAGCGCGTCCCCCACCCTGCGGGACGCGTCCCCGTGGAACACTGCTTAACATCTATTTAAAACATAACTGCATCTAAGCATCATTGAAAAACTTGAAGAATTAATACTTCTAAGCGTCCCGAAGAACAATCTGGATATTGAAACACTTTATAGACTAACTTCCATCCATCCAAATGCAATGAACTACAATTTTCATAGTTATATAAGTAAGTTGATTAGATACTAAGTGTATTCAAAAATCAATTATACAACTTAGTTTTTTTCACACACACTTATATAATCACAAAATTAACATAGTGAATCACTGAAGAAAAACAAGATGAATCAGTATATAACAAACTCATATAATCTAAATAATGATATTCTCTCATTTCACCGAAGAACGTTGAGAACCATTATTTTAATTACATTAATGTACTGAATAATTGGTTTTTCATAATATAAATTTTACAAATGAAGTCATAATAACTTTTCACTCTCGTAAATATCAAACACACAACATGGAATAGAAATACAGAGTAATCTAAATTTGTTGCAGATCTATACTCTTTTCTTTAACGAGAAGTCCCTCCATTTAGGTATAGAGTTTTTTGGAAATTCATTTGCAGAGAGTTGAAACTTATGGAACGTTTTACACTTCTGTTGCGTTACTCTTATAAGCGGCGTTCAAATCCCATTGAAGTGATTACACTAGCTAGATTCCATGCAGAATATCACAAATTCATATTGAAATCGACCCACTTGAACGTGGAATCTTACTAAGTCCCTCGCTAAACTTCTTGTCCTCTTATTAAACACGAGTAACCGTCTACGGTCATGGAAAATTAATTTTATTTTTAATCAATTATAAATTTGTTGCATAGGACTGTAAATACAATCTATTTCATGTAGTTTGACATGACTTTTCCCAATAATTTGAGATTTAAGAACTGGTCAATTAGAGTGGAACTATATGCATATAGTCGGAAGCTTCCAAGTTAGACTCTTTTTTGTTCATTATTATATCTCGAGAGTGATTCTAGGCATTTTTGGATGTTTCGCTGATTAGGAATGTGAAATGAAATATTATTGTGGTTGATAATATTAAGAGTACAAGAGAGGCTTTGGCACGAATAGACATCTTTTTCGCTTATGCCTTCTTCATCACGAGCTGAGTAGAGAAAACCAATGGCTCCGATTATGCCTTCTACCTACCCAATTGCTTCGGTTATGTCGTGGCAAATTATCCTCAATGTAAAGGCTAGCTACCCGATCCTCCTTTGGTTCCTAGACTACGAGATGGACTGAAGGGTCCATTTCTTCTTGCTCCCAGGGAAATCATTGACGAGGCGACGATGCCATTAAAAGAAAATAATATAGTGATCTAGATGAAATAACATTCTTATGCTATTATGGAAATATTTAATAGATCCTCGATGTGGTCTTGATAGAAAAGAAGATTCCACACGATCTATTCACCGGAGGCCCTTATCTCAAGAATTTACAAGAAATACTCAAAATGATATTTTAAACATGATGTTATCTATTCTCACTCGCTAAACTATGCTCTATGGTGGCTAACCTATGTACAGAGAATGAACCTTCAGATCTTTTTCATCTTCATGGCTCTCTCGTGAAGGAGTCAAACCAATACCATCTAAGAAATTAACTTTTTAGGCATAACAATCTTAAATAGAAAAAATAATATTTTTTTATTGAACAATTTCGTTACACATTTATATAATTGGTCTTAGATCCAACTACTTCCAAACATAGATATGGAAACTGAGATATTCTCTTAAAAAATTTCCCAAAAACTCTGAACTTTGAACTCAGCATAAAAACATTATCTCCCAATATTACAAACACCTAAACATAAAAACATAAATAGTTGCATGCTCTAAGAAATGAAGAGTGAAATTAAAACATCTAGTTCTTAATAATTTATTTTTATTATACATGTCAACTACAAACATAGATTTCTTATGAAAAATTCAAAATATATAGAAGGAACTCTTCGTTAAAGCTTGTTTAAAATAATGATGAATGGAATTGAAAGAGCTTCGGTTTTCCTTATCATTTGAGGAATTTAGTGAGTGACACTATGGGATTGAAATTCTTTAAAGAAAGTAAATACCTATATCTTATATTCTTGTTAGATTTAGATTTATATTTATTATAGAAAATATTAATGCTAAGTAAAGGATGCCTTGATGTTTGGAGTACTTAGTTATTAATAAATAAAATGTTTGAATTTGTTTAATTGGAGCAAGTTATGGGACTCTTTCTATCAAGTTGGAGAATGAAGTTCACTCTTGTTTCAATGATTTTATAAAACTAATAATTTTTTATTTTTTATTATTCATGAAGTATATATTAGTTGGTTTATGTGGAGTGTAGTATGTATAGAGTTCTCATGTTCAAATAAGGGAGAAGAGTTGAAGATAGAAGCCACATTGGAGCAATTAAATTAAAAGTTTGTATTGAACCATAATATTATAAGAAAACCAATTTATATAATAAAATCACTTTTATATGTGAAAGAATTACATTTAATTGAAAACATATATGATAATAATAATAATAATAAACTGCGTCCAGATACATCACCCTGATTGGGGAAGGGATCGGGGAAAGGAATTGAACCTGTGATGAGTGCTATAACAGCCTGCCTCATCACCATTTAACGTGCCTCATCACCATTTAACCAAAACCCCACAGACAAAATCTAAATTTACATTTTACTTTAACACTCTATATTGAAAAATCACCATAAAAAAGAGTTAATATTGAAAAATCACCATAACAAAGAGTTAATTCTAATTAAAATGCTAATTATAATTAATTGTGTAGTAATTATTTTTGTGAAGTGAGTGATTTAAGAAATAAAATTTTAGTGGATTGGAATTGACCCTGCAAAAAAAAATATCTAACTTTATTATTTTATTTCTAGCTTAAATTTTTTGAGAAATAGTATTCACAATTTATATTCATATACATTATTCAAATAAAATATATATAAACGACATTCCATTCTCCGTAAAAACACAATATATATATATATATATATATATATATTCAATATCAAAAATCATGGTGAATCTCGAACTGTCATCGAAAATTCCTTCAATATCTGTCCAATTTACAACCAAAATAAATCTAAGTTTATAGCGTGTATTCACCTTCAAATTTAAATGATGATATATGTCGAACTGCAGTCGAAAATTCCTTCAATTTTTTAAATTTACAACCAAAATAAATCGAAGCTCTATAAAGCGTTTAACATGAAATTTACAACCAAAATAAATCTAAGTTTATAACGTGTTTAACATCTTTCCGTGTCAGATGAAGATTCAGCCTTCCCAATCAAGTGAATTCGTTTCGTTTGCTACAGATAAATAGCCTTTCCAGTTGGCATTTGTTACAGGTAAACAGCCTTTCCAGTAGGCGTCTCCAGTTCCTATTGCCATTATGCAATAAACATTTTTTTATTAAAACTAAGGTCATGTCGTTGAAATATGCACAAATTATGATTATGGGAAGCTTCATCTCCAGTTTCAATTGACATTCTGCAATCAAGGTTTTTTTATTAAAGGTATGGCCATGTTGTTGAAATATGCACAACTTACCGGAAGTTTCGTAGGTTTCAATGAACTAAAATTATACATCAATATTTATCGAGTCTCGATGGAGAGAAGTTCAGGCCGGTTTAAATTAAAAAATGGTGAATGGAATTGAAAGAGTTTGTGTTTGACTCGTCTTATCGTGTGAGGCATTTCGAGAGTGAGAGTGAGAGTAAATATGTAATTGTATTTCATTTTTTTTTTTTTGATTTATGGTTAGTGTTGAAAGATTATTTTAAGTTAAAAATAGTTAGGTTTTTTGTTATATAAAATGTTTAAGAATGATATTGATTTAAGTGTTAATGATTTTGTAAAGTTTATAAATTTTGATTTTTTATTATTTATGAGGGGTAAATTAGTTGGTTTTTGTAGGGTTTAGTTAGTTTTGGTTAGGTTTGAGGTTGAAATTTCATAAGAGGAGTTGACTATAAAAGTCATTTTGGGGGAATTGAACTAAGCTTTGGTTTTGGCTCATGGTATTGTAACAATGCCCATTTAAAGATCAAGAATCTCCATAATAAAGTAGGCTTAAATCTACATTGTTAAAAATCTTGTTCAACATGAAGGAAACGTTGTGTGTTGCTAACTAGCATAAAGTTATTTTAAAACAAATTAATAACACTACTTTAAAAATCAATATCGGCCATAAATCGAATACTCAATTTTCACTATTATTATATTTTACTACCTATAGTGGAAATGGTCATAGATGAATGAATCACTTAAAGAAATTGAATCCCACAAATGATATCTAATAAAAGATGTAATTATTACATTTTATTTTATATTTCTGCATACTCCCATCCACTTTTTACTAGGTTCTATTCATAAAATATAATACTATAATATTACATTTTACCCAATATTTCCCCAAAGTGGTCCATTTCTTATTCTAATTTTTTGTAACATTTTTACTACATTTTTACTAGATAAAATAAAACTAGCAATTGCGCCAAATGTTGCAAAGGAAACGTCGTAAGGTAGCCTAGGAAAGAGTAGCATTAAACCCTTACTCTTCTATGATGATAGTGAAAGTGTCACCTGTAACATTTCGTGCAAAACTCATGGATGTAGTTAATACTCAAAACCAATTCAAAATTTTGAAACATTGTGAAACTGTACAAAATATGAATAATTTTGTCTCTATGTTGTATAAAATGTCTAAAACTTTTGGTCAAATGTAATGAGATTCTCCATTTCATCCATAACCATATGATCTTAGTGATTCCATTTTTTTGTACATGCACATGATGGTCTTTCCACTAAATATATGTTCATGGAAGAAGAGACTGAACTACTTCTAACCCTAGCATTAGGAGTTTTTGTGAAAGATTGGGTCCTTATCTCTTCCCAAACGACACCGAGACCTGTTAGTGTAAATTAAGCATCAGAGATGAATGCGCTATTTCTTCTGAACTTTATGTGGAATCAATTACGTAAGGCTTTCAAACAACAAACTAATCAATGCGCTTCACTTTTAGTTATTGGTCATAACTGTATGAAGATAGTTCATTTATAAAGGGACACGTGGGTGGTTAGTTCCAAATTATTGCGGGAAAGTGAGCTCAACATTATTCATAGCATATGATGATCATGACCAAGGATACTAAATATTCTAATAATCTAACATATCAAATCTACGGCCCACAATAAGACACGAAGGTAGCTGGGGGAGTTTTTTTCAAGGAAAGATGCCTTATGACATAAATATTTAGTTTATTATTTTATATTCATCATTATGATATTAGAAGTACATTTGAGTTAGTTTTAGCTAATTTATATAGAAGAGAAAGAAGGTTGATCTTCTTCTCACTAAGAACCTATTGGGCTAGTGAATGGTTAACAACCTACTCATACTAATGACATGGTTTTATTGGATGAATGATGTGATCTAGCAAGAGGAATAATTGGTGATATTGTTTTAGATTTCTTTAGGTAATATTGAGATTGAAAATAGAAAATGTATGGAATGAAAAACATTAATACGAAAACTATATAACTATGGAAAATATTATAAGAAAACCAATATATCTCTAATAATTTTTGTATAGCATCAATTTCCTTCTTCTTTTGATATAACTAGGAATAGAACAATTCAAATTCTTAAACTATCAATCAAACCTAACTTTGAAGATTTTATTATATGTTTTATTAATGAGAAAAAATACTTGATTTATCTAGGAAAACTAAATCCTAATAAAGCTGTATGGACACATAATAAAATGAATCGTGAGAAGGCCTCATTCACATAGTAAAAGGTCCTCACACCACTCTTCTAATGATTTTAATGATGGTAGTAGAAAAACACCCAAAATTTTGCATACTTTAAACTCTATATAACTTAAGGAAAGAAACAAAACGTCAAGGGGTGATCCTATTTTTTGTGTCTCTAACTCATTCACTTAAATTTCGTCTGAGTGGATGTGAGGAACTACAAGAATTGACTAGAGTGTATTAAACTTTGTTGGTCTAGAGTCACTTGTATTTCCTACACTTGTTAACTCATGGAATTGATATAATATTCCTATTTATGAATTACTATAATAGGTTCAATTTACACGTTTTGAATGGTGATAATTTCTTAGCTTAAATTTTGAAATTGAAATTGAAGTGAATCACCAATTACTATAGGATGGTTGAAGAAGTATTAGAGAAGGAATTTAGTAACTAGAGGCCGAATTTGCATACAATCAAGGTACATCTTTCCAGAAAACCCTATTGGAATTAAGATACAGATTTTATGTTATTTTGAACTTCATTTAAATAGGATAACTAGTTTTATTTATGATGTTGAGACCATCCTTAACCCCATTGGAATTAAGATAAGAATTTTATGTTATTTTGCACTTCATTTAAATAGGATAACTAATTTTATTTATAATGTTAGGATAAATAATTTTATTTATAATGTTGAGACCATATTTAACCCTATTAGAATTAAGATAAGAATTTTATGTTATTTTGAACTTCATTTAAATAGGATAATTACTTTTATTTATAATGTTGATATCATCCTTTCACGACCTCTATTACAAGCTTGAATTTTATCAAAGCTTGATGGAGGAGAAGTTAAATGGATCTATAATATTTCTTTAATAATATTATATATTATAGATTTCACATATTTATATATATAAAGATATATATTTCACATTCATTTAGGACATATTTTATAATTTTTAAAGAATATAGAAATATAATTAAGAACAACTATTAAACTTTTATGTGCTTATTAATTAAATATAAATAAGAAGGTTTTAATTCTATTTAAAATGGATCTTTGTAGTAAACTACGCCTAGCTACTAACAAATGGTTAAGCTTATTCGTTAAGGATCAATTGTGACTGTTGTTTTATTTTAATTGGAGTATTTGAAAAAATTAATTTTGGTATTGAATAAAAAGAGTTACTGGGAAATTAGTTTCATGAGTAAATGATGGTAAAAAAAAGAAATCAAGATCTGGAGTTAGTTGAACAGAAAACAGTTCCCACAGTTACCAAAAAGAAGCTCTGGAATAAATGAGGGATTCCAAGAGGTTTTGGGGTTCTGTCTGCAAGGAAGGAAAATAAATCTGTATTGCTGGAAAGGAAATTTTCAGAACAGGTTGTCCTTTGGGTTGGAGAACTGGACCGTACAGTCCCGAGTTCTCCCCAGACTTGCTGTTACATTGGAGTCGGAGCACTGGACCGAAATTGTCCTGAGTCTCCTCCAGAAGTTTTCTGTGCTACACAACGACCCAGAATTGAGCTCGGGGGAGAGTCGTGGGACGTAATTGCCCAGCTCGTGGAAGGGAGGCAACAACCATCATCACTCGAATTTGAGTTCAGAAGAGTACGTTATAGTAATTGTTATTTTCAAAAACAAAACAGGAAAATATTGTTGTTACAGATAAGAATGCTTCATAAGTAGTTTCGTTTATTACTTTTGTTTCTGTAAAAAAATGCATGCTACTGTGGAAAATAGAGTTGTTATTACAAGAAACCCGAAAGGAACTTTTATTATAGCTAGGGTTATTTATGTGCATATCTGATTATAAAAGATAACTGTAGAGAAGCAGGTGTAATAAACTAGTGCCTGTGACAGATAACCACCAAACTCTAGAAGAGCAGGGGTATAGTTAAAAGCAGAGATATATTAATCTTTCTAGTCACAGAAAAGAAGAAAACTGTAGAATAAATGTCTTTAACATTGATAACAGAGAAAAAGAGGAGAACTGTTAACCCATCATGCCTGCAAGTAGAGCTTCTAGGTTGACCCTCCTCCTCTCTATGATAAACACGGACAGTAGGCAGTCCGAACACCCATAGACTCTTGCCAAAAATAATTATTTTTTTTGTAAAGAAGCCAGACAGCTAAAATAAAACCGGATGAAACAACATTTAGCTAATAAGAAGATATAGAACGTAAACACAGGAGTTAAGCGACTATGAACAGGTAGCAAAGCTCCAAGAATACCGCCTGGCTAAAGCCTTCATTATATATATATACTCACATAACCAAAGTAGAAAGTAAACAACAGTAAACCCTCGAAGGGCAGACTTCGAAAACAAGAACAAAATCCGTATTCATGAGACCAACACACAGCTATAAATTAATCGAAAAAATTACTCGAATGACTATATTCTGACAACTATATCAATGAAGGAAAAGGGAAAAAGAAAGTCTGTACGCACAAATTCTACGAATACAATTTCCATGTTCAAGAAAACAAGTTCACCACGCAAACAATATGTATTGACAACAAGAAGTTCCAGACAAATATTATAAATAGTTGTTCAGGAGTATTACTGTCTGTCTCATAGTTAAAAGAGAAACCAAAAGAGCACGGGATGTTCGACAACCCCGGCTAGACTGTCATTGAAACAAGTATTACATAGTCAATCGGAAAAATAAGACCCTCGAGACAGTTTCTTTCCCTAGAAACTTCAGCTGGAATTTAGATAGCGGCAGGAAACCAAACCACTGGAAGAATTCAGTAAATCATATAAGACAATAGCAGAGAACTGAGAACGATCACGGAAACCGGGTCGAGGTTAAAACCCTGAGCAGGGTTTGACCCGCCTCCATTAGTGTACCTGTGAATGAACAGAAGGTTAACCTTGCTTGCATGCAGGTCCATGGAGCCATTAGGAAACGAAGCGGATAGGCGAAGCTTTGGCAAGTACATGCCAGAGAAAACGACAAACTCGTTAACCCCGAGTAAGAAAGGAAACAAGTTGCCAGGCAAAGAAATAGAACCGAGGAAAAAAAAAAACTAACCATTGAACTGGAAGAGACTGTACCTGAATTCATTAGAACACGGTCGAAGACGAACACTCCAAGAATCTCCTAACAATCCCCGCATATAAACCATAAAGGCTAGAATAGGTGAGAATACTGTTGAACCAGGAAATAACATGATGATTGATCAAATAAATGAAAGATGCGAACGCAAAATGGCCGCAGCTCCCTAATTCTTTTGATAAAACACCAGTTAAACTCAATAACGAACTCCAGATGGAACGTGCTGAAGAAATCGAATTACCTGTAGCTGAGGGGTAGTGTTCGACAAACCAGAGAGTGGTAGACCTGCAACCCTGGGGCGAGCGCCATCACCTCCGGAGCACACAAGCATCGAGCGCAACAATGAGTGGCAGAACGGTTAGAGCCGGGGTCATTAGTGAACCCTAGGGCCACACACCGTCAGATCGAATTCAATCAATGGCGTGCAGGAGGCCAGGTGGAGATCGGATGATAATGCCAAGTGCATATGACGGAAGCTCACTCAATTAAGAATTAAAACCAATAATAAAGTCCCTCGATTGGAGCGGCACAATTATTTAAGAAATCATACGGGATATCATATCAACCAACAATATTATTATCGTAACATTGAATTTCAGTACGTAGATCTCAGAACATAAATAGATACGAATTATTACCTTCAGCCAGTGGCAAGTGAAAGTTAAAGGTTATCACCACCCATATAAACACCGTGGCGTTGGTTGTAAAAGAAATAATTCAAAACTATATCACCTCTATAATAGATCTGATATCCAATAATTCCATAAATGACATTATTAAAATACCAAGGGTGAAAGTAGATTTAGTAGGTGTCAATAATGTTTATGTGGTAAAATAGTAAAAAAAATTATTTTAGAGCTTATGAATGTTACAAGTGGTATCAGAGTGGCGTCACAACGCTGGGACCCTAATGGGTCAACTGACGTTAAAATTTTTATGTTAATCGTGCATAGCCAGATATTAAATGGAACGAAAATCGAGACAGACACCTTCACAACCGTCACAGCGAAATGTCGGAGAGAATCCACCAAAGGGAAACCCTGAAATGTGGGTACAGCTGGGAATAGAGCAGCATCAACGATCTAACAGGCTGATTGAAGAACAGCAGCAGCAGACTCACATTTTATTACCAACTGTACAACAGTTGCAGGAAGATATGGAGAGAGTACGAATGGAAAATGCAAGGATGATGCAGGATCAGGAGAGGATATTAAAAATCCTGTTCGATAAACAGAATCAAAGGAATGAAAATCCCAGTGCTGACAAAGGATTCCAAGAAGGAAACGAACAGCAAGCAGATGACCAAGATACAGGCCGAAAAGAAAGAAGTGTGTCATAGCGAAGTAATCCAAACAGAAATTTTAATGAGGCGGAATCTAAAAATGAAATCGAACGGAAGGCAAGTAAAAAGCAGAAGGTGGAACTACACGGAGAATTCAGAAAAATAAAGCCACCTACGTTCGATGGAGAAAAAGAGGAAGTAGCGGAGGCCTGGTTGATCAACATGAATAAGTATTTCCAGGTGTATGATTATGACAGTGGTCTTAAAGCACGATTAGCCATTTACCAGTTAAAGGATAAAGCCACCTTATGGTGGGAAGAAGTGAAGAATCTGTGGGGAATAGAGGATCAGGATGTGACATGGGAAAAATTTCAACAGTACTTCAAGGACAAGTACTTGACGGAGCATTTTTATGATGAAAAGGCTCAGGAATTCCATGATTTGAGGCTAGGACAATTGACCATGGATGAGTTCATCACTAAGTTTACATCATTACTACGCTATGTACCGTATTTAAGAGATGAGAAGGCCAAAGTCCAAAGATTTCTGAGCAGTTTACCTGCCCATATGAAGGAGCGTATCGAGTTTGTAAATCCTAAGACAATTGACGAGGCTATTAGAAAGGAAAGACTATGTTATCAGCAAGCGAGAACCAAGGTAGACCAAGGAAAAGGGTGGCAACCAAGGAAGGAGAATAGAAATAGTGCTGGTTTCAAAAGAAGCAAAACTAGTAATTTCAGAAGCGCAGCCAGAAACTCAGTCAATAAACAGTTTGATAGTAACCATTGGAGAATTAGATGGCCTGGGGAAGACAAAACTATGGAAGCTTCAAGTAAACCGGAGCAACATCAAAATCAGAGGCCACCTCTGCAGTGTTGGGGCTACGGAGCAGCACATTACTATCGAGATTTCCCACAGCAGGGTAAAACTGAAGCAGTAACTAATTTACAGGAGGCCTATACTGTTGGAGATGTTGCCCGCAACATACCAAGAATTAACGCAGCGTTGGAGGACCGGCAAGATGATTTTCAACCTACCATGATAAAGCTGGAAGGTAAATTGTTATCCCAAACTGTTTCTGTTTTGATAGATCTGGGAGTAGGTCTAAGTTATATAAGTCCTAAATTAGTAGAAATATGTAAATTTCCAAGTCAAAAATTTAAGAAGACCTGGTTGGTCTAGTTAGCTACAGGAGCTAAAAGAAGAGTTAGTGCCCAAGTATCAGATTGTGCACTAAAAATTGGCGAACATCAATTATTAGTAGACTTAAATATTCTTCCCTTGGGATCCTATGATGTATTGTTGGGTATGGATTGGTTGGAGAAGCATTGAAATCTCATAGACTGCAAGGAGAAGATAGTTTACTACAGAGATCAGAATGGTAACCGCCAGGAAATTCAGGGCATAAAGAAGCCTGTACATCTGCGTCCAATTACCGCTTCCCAGATGGGAAAATGTATAAGGAAGGGATGCCAACTGTACGCCATACAAGTTGGACTATCTGAGTCTAAAAATCAAGTTGCTATGTTAGACAATATACCTGTAGTACAGGAATTTAAGGACGTATTTCCTGAAGAAATACCGGGATTGCCACCCAAAAGAGAGGTTGATTTTACAATAGAACTGCTGCCAGGAGCTTCGCCAGTGTCACGGACTCCTTACTGTATGAGTGTGCCAGAATTGACTGAGCTGAAAATGCAGCTTCAGGAATTATTGGATAAGGGATATATTCGGCCCAGTGTGTCACCCTGGGGAGCCCCTGTATTGTTTGTTAGAAAGAAGGATGGAACCATGCGCATGTGCATGGATTATCGACAGTTAAATAAGCTAACTGTTAAGAACAGGTATCCCCTACCCCGTATTGATGACCTATTTGACCAAGTAAGGGGAGCTACTGTGTTCTCAAAAATTGATTTGCAGTCCGGTTACCACCAGATCAGAATCAAGGATGAAGATATACAAAAAACTGCATTTCGCACCAGGTGTGGCCACTATGAATTCGTGGTATTACCCTTTGGGTTAACTAATGCACCAGCCACTTTTATGAGACTGATGCATAGTGATTTCCATCCTTACTTGGACAACTTTGTGTTAATCTTCATTGATGACATACTGATTTATTCTAAGAATGCAGAAGAACATAAGGAGCATTTGCGAATGGTACTGGAGATGCTAAGGAAGCATCAACTGTATGCAAAATTCAGTAAATGTGACTTCTTCAAGGAAGAAATACAGTACCTTGGACATGTAATATCTAAAAAGGGTATAGCAGTAGACCCGGAGAAAATAAAAACTATCATGGAATGGAAGGTGCCATAGAATGTGGCAGATATATGGTCTTTTATGGGTCTCGCTGGCTATTACCGACGATTTATAAAAGGATTTTCAAAGATAGCCTTTCCCATCACCTCTTTGAAAAGGAAGGGAAAATCTTTAAATGGACAAAAGAATGCCAGGATAGTTTTGAAAAATTAAAACAGTTATTGACAACAGCACCTGTGTTAAGTGTGGCAGATCTGAGTAAGGAATTCTAGGTCTGTACAGATGCGTGCAAGGAAGGTGTTGGGGCGGTATTATCACAAGAAGGGAAGGTAATTGCATATGAATCCTGCAAGTTAAAATATCACGAACATCGATATTCAGCTTATGATTTAGAGCTGACTGCAGTCGTGCACGCCCTCCGATTATGGAGACACTACTTACTTGGGAAGAGGTTTGTATTGAAAACTGACCATAGTAGTCTAACCAGCTATTTTAAACAAGCTGACCTGAACTCCCGACAAGCAAGGTGGAATGCTTTCTTAAGTGAATTTGATATTGACCTACAACACGTGAAAGGAAAAGAGAACAGGGTTGCAGATGCGTTGAGCAGAAAATTGGATAACATCTGTGGATTATATTTTAACCAAATTGAAACCAGATTCCTAGAACAAATCAGAGAAGAAGCAGACCAGGATCCTGAGTATAAATATTTGTGGCATCAAACACGAGAATCTGGAGAACAAGGGGGTCCAGGAAATTATGAGATTAACCAGGATGGGTTGTTAATTTTCAAGAAGAGGATAGTCATTCCAAATAGAATCGAATTAAAAGCTATGATTCTGGACGAATATCATAGAAGCAATTATGCGGGGCACCCGGGATATCAAAAAATGATGACAGCTATAAGAAAAGACTATTGTTGGCCAGGGATGAGGAAGGATATTGCAGGCTATCTAAACAGGTGTTTAGAGTGCCAGCAAGTGAAAGTAGAGCATCAGCATCCGGCAGGATTGATGCAGCCTATCCCTATTCCCGAGTGGAAATGGGAGGTTACCTCGTTGGACATTATCACCGGGTTACCAAAATCAAAACGAGGTAATGATTCCATAATGGTAGTTGTAGATCGACTGAGTAAGTCGGCACATTTCATACCTATCCAATCCACCTATAAGACAATACAGATAGCGGATTTATTTATGCGTGAAATTTTCAGACTGCATGGCATTCCTAAGACTGTTATATTGGATAGAGACGTAAAATTCACATCATCCTTTTGGAAGGCACTATTTACAGGGTTGGGAACTCAAGTAAATTTTAGTACTGCATACCACCCGCAAACAGACGGTCAGACTGAGCGAGTGAATCAAGTACTGGAAGACATGCTAAGAATGTATGTCATGCAGCAACCAGTTAAATGGGAGGAGTATCTACACTTGATAGAGTTTGCTTACAATAATGGTTACCAGGAATCATTAAGGATGAGTCCGTTCGAGGCACTATATGGGCGGCAGTGTAGAACCCCCATTAATTGGAGCAGTCCCGAGAATAGACTCATGCTAGGACCAGACATGCTAGCGGAAATGGAAGAAGAGGTGAAGAAAATTCGACAGAATCTGAAGGCAGCACAAGACAGGAAAAAAGTGTATGCGGATAAAAAGAGGTCATACCGTGAGTATGAAGTTGTAGATCACGTATATGTCAGAATTAAACCAAAGAAGAGTACATTAAGATGGACATCTTGTGGAAATTTAGCCCCCCGGTTCTGTGGTCCCTTCCAAATACTGGAAAGAGTAGGACCGGTGGCGTATCGCTTAGCTCTTCCTAGCCACATTCGGGTGCATAACGTCTTCCATGTATCGTTATTAAAATGATACATTCATGACCCAAAGCATATAATTCATTGGCAGAACATTCAGGTAGTGGGTGAACATAGAGGTTAAATAAAAAGCATGATGCTAAAATATTCATATAATTTACATAAGTCTTTGTGTGCAGGTAGAACCGGACGAAGAATTTCTAGTCGAGCCTCACAGTATAATCGACCAGACGGAAATCATGCTCCGGAAACAAGCCATCGCCCAGGTTAAAGTGCAATGGAGGCACTTTGGGCCGGAGAAGGCCACTTGGGAGGACAAATTTTTTTTCCGAGAATCCTATCCAGAACCTTTTGAGGACTGAAGGAGATAACACCGGGGACGATGTTCATTCCCAGAGGGGGAAATTGTAACCACTGTCTTAGCTACTAACAAATGGTTAAGCTTTTATTAGTTAAGGATCAATTGTGACTGTTGTTTTATTTTAATTGGAATATTTCAACAAATTAATTTTGGTATTGAATAAAAAGAGTTACTGGGAAATTAGTTTCATGAGTAACTGATGGTAAAAAAAAAAAATCAAGATCTGGAGTTAGTTGAACAGAAAACAGTTCCCACAATTACCAAAAAGAAGCTTTGGAATAAATGAGGGATTCCAAGAGGTTTTGGGGTTCTGTCTGCAAGGAAGGAAAATAATTCTGTATTGCTGGAAAGGAAATTTTCAGAACAGGCTGTCCTTTGGGTTGGAGAACTGGACCATACTGTCCCGAGTTCTCCCCAGACTTGTTGTTACACTGCAGTCAGAGCACTGGACCGAAATTGTCCCGAGTCTCCTCCAGAAGTTTTCTGTGCTACACAACGACCCAGACTTGAGCTCGGGGGAGAGCCATGGGACGTAATTTCCCAGCTCGTGGAAGGGAGGCAACAACCATCATCACTCGAATTTGATTTCAGAAGAGTACGGTATAGTAATTGTTATTTTCAAAACAAAACAGGAAAAGATTGTTGTTACAGATAAGAATGCTTCATAAGTAGTTTCGTTTATTACTTCTGTTCTGTAAACAAATGCATGCTACTGTGAAAAATAGATTTGTTATTACAGGAAACTGGAAAGGAACTTTTATTATAGCTAGGGTTATTTATGTGCATATCTAATTATTAAAGATAACTGTAGAGAAGAAGGTGTAATAAACTATTGCCTGTGACAGATAACCATCGAACTCTAGAAGAGCAGGGGTATAGTTAAAAGCAGAGATATATTAATCTTTCTAGTCACAGAAAAGAAGAAAACTGTAGAATAAATTTCTTTAATATTGATAACAGAGAAAACGAGGAGAACTGTTAACCCATCATGCCTGCAAGTAGAGCTTCTGGGTTGATCGTCCTCCTCTCTATGATAAACACGAACAGTAGGCGGTCCGGACACCCATAGAATCTTGCCAAAAAGAATTATTTTTTTTGTAAAGTAGCCAGACAGCTAAAATGAAACCAGATGAAACAACATTTAGCTAATAAGCAGATATAGAACTTAAACACAGGAGTTAAACGACTATGAACAAGTATCAAAGCTCCAAGAATACCGCCTGGCTAAAGCCTTCATTATATATATATATACTCACATAACCAAAGTAGAAAGTAAACAACAGTAAACCCTCGAAGGGCAGACTTCGAAAAACAAGAAAAAAATCCGTATTCATGAGACCAACACACAGCTGTAAATTAATCGAAACAAATTACTCGGATGACTATATTCTGACAACTATATTAATGCAGGAAAAGGGAAAACGAGAGTCTGTACGCACAAATTCTATGAATACAATTTCCATGTTCAAGAAAACAAGTTCACCGCGCAAACAATATGTATTGACAACAAGAAGTTCCAGAAAAATATTATAAATAGCTGTTCAGGAGTATTCCTGTCTGTCTCATAGTTAAAAGAGAAACCAAAATAGCATGGGATGTTCGACAACCCCGGCTAGACTGTCATTGAAACAAGTATTACATAGTCAATCGGAAAAATAAGACCCTCGAGACGGTTTCTTTCCCTAGAAACTTTAGCCGGAATTTAGATAGTGGCAGGAAACCAAACCACTGGAATAATTGAGTAAATCATATAAGACAATAGCAAAGAACTGAGAACGATCACGGAAACTGGGTCGAGGTTAAAACCCTGAGCAGGGTTTGACCTGCCTCCATTAGTGTACCTGTGAATGAACAGAAGGTTAACCTTGCTTGCATGCAGGTCCATGGAGCCATTAGGAAATGAAGCGGATAGCCGAAGCTTTGGCAAGTACCTGCCAGAGAAAACGGCAAACTCGTTAACCCTGAGTAAGAAAGGAAACAAGTTGCCAAGCAAAGAAATAGAACCAAGGAAAAAAAAAAAACTAACCATTGAACCGGAAGAGACTGTACATGAATTCATTAGAACACGGTCGAAGACGAACACTCCAAGAATCTGCTAACAATCCCCGCATATAAACCATAAAGGCTAGAATAGGTGAGAATACTGTTGAACCAGGAAATAACATGACGATTGATCAAATAAATGAAAGATGCGAACACAAAATGGCCGCAGCTCCCTAATTCTTTTGATAAAACACTAGTTAAACTCAACGAGGAACTCCAGATGGAATGTGCTGAAGAAATCGAATTACCTGTAGCCGAGGGGTACTGTTCGACAAACCAGAGAGTGGTAGACCTGCAACCCTGGGGCGAGCGCCATCACCTCCGGAGCACACAAGCATCGAGTGCAACAATTAGCGGCAGAACGGTTAGAGCCGGGGTCATTAGTGAACGCTAGGGCCACCCACCGTCGGATCGAATTCAATCAATGGCGTGTAGGAGGCCAGGTGGAGATCGGATGATAATGCCAAGTGCATATGACGGAAGCTCACTCAATTAAGAATTAAAACCAATAATAAAGTCCCTCGATTGGAGCGGCACAATTATTTAAGAAATCATACAGATACTGTACCAACTAGCAATATTATTATCAACATTGAATTTCGCACGACTACCTATACAAGAAAAAACATAAATAGATACGAATTATTACCTTCCTGCTGGCAAGTGAAAGTTAAAGGTTATCACCACCCATATAAACACCGTGGCTCGTGGAAATGTTGGGTTGTAAAAGAAAATAATTCAAAACTATATCACCCTATAATAGATCCATTACATCCAATAATCATAAATGAGCATTATTAAAATACCAAGGGTGAACCCTAGATTACTAGTGTCAATAATAATAAGAGGGGTAAATAAAATAAAAAAAAATTATTTTGAGAGCTTATGAATGTTACATTTGTATAGATATATATTTTTTAATTTTAATTATTAATATGCATTTAAACATTTATAGATTCAAAATATTGGTATTTATGTTTTTTTCGCACTTAAAATAATACAATTGTAATTATGTATTAAGGTTTAAAGTGATTAACTGAAATTATTAATGAAATTAAGTGTATAAACTAAATTAAAGTCAAAAAATTAATTTTAATATGAATAAAAGTAATGTTATTCACATAGAAAACAAGGTAAAATAATATTTATAATTAAAAATTTTATTATTATTATTTTTAATATGTGCTTCAATACCTAAAACTCCATAATTAATTAGAAAACTCCACAGAATGCATTCATAGATAAAAATCTCTCTTAATAAATTACTTTCACCTGCAAAATAGAAAATAGCTTACTTTTATCTCATGAAAGGGTTGAGCCGCTTTCAGCTACTCTTCAAACGATAAAGATCGCTCACAAGTCCTTGGCATTACAATGAACATGCTGACCCAGCCAGGCATATGCCTCTCGAAGCGGCTACTGTATACGTCGTATCTACTTCTTTTCAGAAAAATTGCATTGCAGATATAAATTGAAAATGGAAAAGGATCATTTTAGCATTTTTCTAATCATGAATTTAAAATAAAAATTGAAAGGATCGCTTCAGTGTTTCTCTAATCATGAATTTAAAATAAAAATGATCGTTTGGAATAGGATCATTTTAGCATTTTCTTAATCATGAATTTAAAATAAAAATGGAAAAGATCGCTTCAGTGTTTCTCTAATCATGAATTTAAAATAAAAATGATCGTTTGGAACTTTATTCATTCTTCTCTTTAGCTCGTGCCGAACATTTTCCTAAAAAATAAAGATGGGAGACATCAGCATTATGTAAATGAATAGAATTCCAAAAAACAAAAATTCATGTCAGTTTAATGGTTATGAGCAAGAAACTATTCCTGACAGAAGGCCATGAAACAGTCACAGTTTAATTTCAGAAACCTGTAAATTTTCAACATCGCAATGAACAGAATCGAAAATTCCTAAACTCAAAGCCTTAAATGGAAATTGACAATGAACATAATGGAAAATTCAGAAACTCAAAGCCTAAAATGGAAATTGAAAGGTGCTTAGGACTAGCTTATTACTCTTACTAACAAACAAAATTCACACAACTCTGTACATTAAGGTTTTCGAGCTATTCAATTGGCACGGATTCAATTGGTGTGGTTCTGCGGGCTGAAGGGGTGCGTTCGAGTTCAAATCCTCCTCCTTTCTCTTCCTCCTGCGTTCTCAGACAACATATATTCATCTATTCCAATGATTTTTCATTTGTTTGTTCTAGGGATCAAGAACCTACAGAGAAATATGTTCTCGTCAATGGCATGTTGGGTGCAGTGGCAATTATGATCTCACCGTTTTGTTCCACTGGTGTTGCTATTCTCTTATTCATCTCATTCAGATTTTTTCTTGCTGCTATGCTTGTGTCTGGATCAAACTTGTCCATCGACGAAAATCCAGGAGTAAGCATAGGCCACTTAATTTTGGGCCTTTTTTTCACCATTTTAGCCTTTTGAATGGCTGGACTGATTTTCCCACTGGTTATCCTAGCATTCCACGACCTTGTTGGACAGGAAAATTTAGCCATACTTTTCATATCGCTGTCATTTTCGATCATGGTTTCAATTCTGATTAGCATGGTGGGACTCGTTATCAATGGATATTTTTATGAATACACATGATGTCAGAAGATAGTCATTCCATGCCAGAAGAACGGAGGAGGAGTCATTAAAGGTCTGGGTTTTCCTGGCCATCGGAGGGCTAGACTATGAAATGATTCAAATTACAGGGTGGCATTAGTAATGTTCAGTTAGTTAGTTATTAAGTTAGGTTGAAGGAGGCATTCGATTTAATGATTTAAAACATTTCAATCGTCTGACATTTCATCTAATGGCTCAAATACAAATAGAGTAGTAACTAGGTAAGTTGCCTTATGGCGTAATTAATAAAATAAAAAAATATGAAATTAATAATTATAATTATAAATAATAATTAAATCAACTTAGATCTATTTTAACTCTTGACTCAAAGGGAGCAATTTTATTTTGATGCAAAGCTTGTTTAAAGTGAAAAAAAATTAGTGTCATTAGAAGTTTGGTAAGTCCATAATTAAGATGGATCTAGAATGGTAGATTAATTTTTTCTATTATAATATTAATGATATTAGTATAATTTACTTAATTTTTATTAATGCTTATAGAAATTTAATAACCATTCAATTGATATGAAAATAAATAAAATAAAAATATAATAGGCTATAAATTAGTGTGACGCTAAATTCACATATATTTGTTAAACACACTATATTGAAATACTACCTGTGTGCTAAAAAATTAATTCTAATTAAAAAGATAATATAATTAAATGTGTACTAGTTATTTTGGAGAAAATTAAACGTGTACTAGTTATTTTGGGGAAGTGAGTGTTAATCACCTTACTGAGCCAAAGAATTAATTCTAATTAAGAAGATAATTGTAATTATTTTGCTTTGGTGAGTGATTTAAGAGATAAAGTTTTAAATGCTTTAGATTTGAACCTTGTAAAAAAATTGGAGCTTTATTTTTTATTTGTAATATAATTGTTATTCTCAATGTATATTCATATACATTATTCGAATAAAATCTATATAAACGAGATTCTATTCTTCATAAAAATACAAACAAAATTCCATTGACCGTCAAATTTAAATTAGGGTAAATTAGGGTAAAGGTCGAAATTCAATCGAAAATTCCTTCACATTCTGTTGAAATTTATAACCAAAATAATTCCAATTTTATAGGCGGTTTAACTTCTTTCCGTGTCCAATGAAGATTCAACCTTCCGAGTCAAGTGGATTCGTTTTGTTTACTACAAACCAGCCTTCCCATTAGGCCATCTCAAGTTCCATTTGACATTCTTCCGTAAAGAATGTTTTATGAAAAGTAGTGTTGCGGAAATATAAAAGTAGTATAATTATAATTATCAATGTGGTTGATATATGTCTAAGTTTATATGAAATAGATTTACAATCATATTCACTAATGTAGTTGATATACGTCAATAGGCCTATATTTACTACCCACCACATGTATTTTATGAAAATAAATATTATATATTAATGAATATAATTACCAATATATTTTATATATTTATTTATAATATATTAATAATATTAATTATATCGATATTAAATAATAACCTATAATATATATATATATATATATATATATATATATATGAATTTACGCATATGTGACTTCATCGGAGATAGGATGGAGCGCACTGGTGTTAGGGTTCACAGTGATCGATCTAGAAGCATTGTGGCCGCAACATAAAGGCACCCTGGGGTTTTGAATTTGTTTTAGCGCAACACCAGACATGAGCTGGCCTGTGGGTTCCCAATGGGTTACAATGCGCGGACAAACTGAAACTTGTTTATGGAGACCTCTGCATCCCTCCTACTATTCACGGGCAAAGGTCCAACTTTACACAAGAGTCTCTTGACTCTCGATCCGATCCAAAGCACCTATATGGAGTCAGCGAAGAGGGGTTTATAGATCACACACAGACTCTGGCTCGGAAAAAGCAAATCAAAGGTCAGCTTCAAACCCTGTTGAATCTGATTTTTGTAGGTCATCTACAAGATCCACAAGATTTCTAAGGATGAGGTCGCATCTGTAATCTCGAGAGCTCAGTTTAGCCACAAAAAGAAGAATGCAGTAGGGTCACAGGTTGCAAGGTTCTTGGCACCAGCACTAGGGAATCAACGAGCAGCTCGCTTGGGGTTTAAATGGTCAGAAGGCCTCCTTATTTCGGAAAAACATTCGCATGCCCTGGGTACGCTCACACAAATTAGGTTAGAACTCTTCTCAGTCCCAGATCTATTGAGTTTTAGTATGGATATACTATGGTTTATTCCAAATTTAGGAAGTTTTCAACCAAGTGGACGTCCTAATAAGGCATTTTTGAGTGAAGAAGAACAACGACCACAAAAATACATGAAAGCAGATCGAGAGACCATATAGATGAAAGACTCTTTCTAGATTCTTCTTAAATCCGTATCAAGGGTCACAAAGCTAATCTGGGTGTAGAGTTTAGAATCAGTGAAAAAACTGAAGCAGAAAGGCCACACGGCAACATGTATCCTTGATTCAGCCAAAGTGTTGGTTTTCTCTGGCAAAATATTGGAGGATGAAATACAGTTGAAAGAATATAGGATCGAAAGGAACTCCACAATTAGAATCCTAGCCCAGCTAGAGCATATTCCTCAGGCAAGGGCTAGACTTCTTTCAAAGACATTTTAAAGCGGAAAGCGATTTTACACGACAAACAAATCCCAAATATCCCAGGCCCCTATATGGTGGATTAGATGGAAAAGGAACCAGAGATACCATCGAATTACCAAAAGTCAACAATCTATTCAGCGTCCTTCAAACAAAAGAAATCATTGGTCATTTTAATGATTTCTGGCCAAAATCAGATGCATTAAGCGAATGGATTAGCCAAAATTGGACCACCGAATGTGATCTTTATTTATGCACGAAAGGATTTCTTGTGGTCCAGTTTGATTCAAAAAATGATTTCAACTCTGTCATATTCGATGGACCATGGTTTTGGGGAAGAGTGAGTCTATTCGTAACCTTATGGTTTGTTGGTTTTGATGCAAATTGAATGGTGCTATCAAAAATGTCATTATGAGTAAGGCTTCACAACCTTCCACTTCCTTTTTGGCACCATTGAGTCTTAGAAGGAATAGGAAACTATATGGGTAGATTCCTTAAAATGGACAATAAAAGAATTAAAAAGAAATCTTTACTGTTGCGTGCATTTGTGTGGAAATGGACCTAAGTAAAGGTCTTCTCGACATCATTAACATGATACAAAGGGATTTCAGGTGGATATAGCCGCTAGATTTTGAAAATGCAACCTTCAACAAATAGGGCATCTTGAAAGAAAGGTACAAAAGAGAAAGTTCAAAAACAAAAAGGCTCGCATTTTGCTCATAGTCCCTTATCAAAAAATGAAGAAGAGATGGAAGAAAATCATGAAGCCCAACGAACAGGAGAACAACAGGGAGAAAAAGATAAAGATGAAGGGAAAGAGGATATTATCCAAGCAACGGATAGCCCTCACACCACAGTGGATCCTACGCCATCTGAAGCTCGAACAATAGTAACTATAGGTGAAAATACAATATCACATGTGTCAAAAAGTTCAGACTCCGAAAAATAAAATTCCACAAGGAATAATGAGTTGGCCTTGGTTTCTTCATCCTCACAGTGGGGGACTTGGCAAATTGTCCAAAAGAGAAAAGGAAAGCGTGAAAAGCCCAAACTTGCTGGAAATTTGTAATTTTTAAAAAAATTTAACTTCAGGTAGCCTCACTACCATGTGTACTTGAGAAAACAAGCCCTCTGAGCATCATGAATGCTTAATTGCATCTACAAAATCCAACTTTTCTTTTTACCATTAATATAAAGTTGCAGATTTTTTCTTTGGAATATGTATATATATATATATATATTATTAAAAAAAATCAATATATTAATAGTTTTAACTCAAGCTATAATGTAATTCAAAAATAACATGATAATAGTATTTTATTATTATTTATAATAATTATATATATCTTAAGAATATCTCAAGGGATTATTAATATTATAAACCAAAAGAACTAATAAATCTAAGGGTTTAATATTATAAACCCAAGTCAATTGGTGAAGCAAGGGATAACTACTAATATTATAAACCAACAAGTTTAAAAACCCTGAGAATTAATATTTAAAATTCAAGAGATTAAAAAACCATAATAATTAATATTTAAAACCCAAAAACCTATGAAACTAATAAACCCTAAGAATTAATATTTTAAACTCAAGCTATTAATAAACCATAAAAATTAATATTTAAAACCCAAAAATCTAATAAATTAATAAACCCTAAGAATTAATATTTTAAACTCAATAAATTAATAAACCCATGAGATTAATAATAATACAAATCATAAGAACTAATAAACTCAAGGTTTGAATATTACAAACCAAAGGAATTGGTGAACCCAAGGGATAAATATTAAAAACCTAAGGCAATAAGGCCAAAGTATCAATATTAAAAACGCAAGAGATTAATAAAATCTAAGAATTAATATTTTAAGCTCAAAAACCTAATAAATTAATAGACCATAAGAATCAATATTTTAAACTTAATATATTGATAAACCCAAAGTATTATTACCATTATAAACCAAAATAACTAATAAACCCATGCGTTTAATATAATAAACCAAAGGAATCAGTGAACCCAAGGGATAAATATTAAAAATCCAAGGGATCAATAAGGCTAAGGCCTCAATTTTAAAAAAAATAGAGATTAATAATCACTAAGAATTAATATTTTAAACTCAAAAAACCTAAGAAATTAAGAAAGCCTATCAATTAATATTTTAAACTCAAGAGATTAATAAACCCAAGGGGTTATTAATATTATAAACAAAAAGAACTAGTAAATTCCAAAGTTTTAATATTATAAACCAAAGGAATTGGTGAGCCCAAGGATAAATATTAAAAACCTAAGGGATCAATAAGGCCAACACATCAATATTAAAACACAAGAGAATAATAAACCCTAAGAATTAATATTTTAAACTCAAAAACCTAAGAAATTAATAAACCCTAAGAAATTAATATTTTTAACTCAAGAGATTAATAAAAGAAAGGGATTATTAATGCTATAAACCAAAATAAGTAATAAGCTCAAGTTTTTAATATTATAAAACAAAATAATTTCTAAATTTATAAAGTTAAGGAACAAATGAACACAGGAATTTAATATTATAAACCAAAAAAACTAGTAAACCCAACGGAAAATTTTTATAAACCTAAAGGATAAATATTAGTATTATAAACCAAGAAATTAATAAAGCTTAAAAATTAATATTTTAAACTAAAAATATTAATATACCCTAAAATTAATAGTTTAAACCCAAAAACCTAAAGATTAATAAACCATAGGATTTAATATTTTAAACTCAAGTTATTAATAAACCCAAGGGATCTAGGACATTGAATCTCATATTAGTAGCCTACTATCGCATGTTTAACCTCGTTGGATAGTTACTTGGGTAAATGTTGGAAGAGGGTATGATAGTTATCTCACATGTTGATGATTTGATCTATACAGGGAAAAATGGTGAACTATTTCAAAAAGTCACATATGATTGCTATGTTTGAGATGACATATCTTCGTGAGTTGCATTATTTCTTAGGTATTGAAGTTTGGCAGAAGGAAGATTGTATTTTCTAGTTGAAAACCAGGTATACTTGGTACATTCTTAAAAAGTTTAGAATGTTGAGGTGCAAGCCATTCCAAACTCCTTCGAAATTGGAGTTGAATTTATACAAGCATGATGACTATAA
This sequence comes from Pinus albicaulis, assembly GCA_034641835.2. Classification (NCBI taxonomy): domain Eukaryota; kingdom Viridiplantae; phylum Streptophyta; class Pinopsida; order Pinales; family Pinaceae; genus Pinus; species Pinus albicaulis. Next base: position 867,830,009 of record CM076573.1, on the reverse strand, counting down.
TTCAGTTGGTGTTACTTTGTATCAACAATTGGTTGGAATTGTGATCTACTTCACTACAACTTGACTAGATATTTCTTTGGCAGTCAATATGGTATCAAGATTTATGTCATAATCCAAGGAATTGCATTGGAAAGAAGAAAAGAGGATTTTAATATATTCGTGTGGGAAAATTGGTTATGGTTTGGTATATAGGACGACAGAAGATTTCAGGTTGGTTGATTATACATGCTCAGATTGGATTTGATGCATGCATGATAGGAAATAAACTCCTGGGTATTCCTTCAACATGTCTTCAATAGTAGTTGCTTGGAGTACTAACAAACAAGTATTTTCTCTTTCCATAGTAGAAGAAAACTATAAAACAACAACAATAACAACATGTTAATCAATTTGGCTAAGAATAATTATAGAGGATATACACTCTAAACAAGAGAAACCCACTCAAATTATATGTGATAATCAATATGTTATTGAAATTACCAAGAATTATTTTTTCATGAGAAGACCAAAAATATTGATATTCATTATTAATGTTTTTAATATATGGTTCAACAAGGAGTGATGGATACTGAGTACTACATAAAGATGAACAAGTAATTGATATATTCACCAAAGTACTATCCAAGGAAAATTTATGCAAATTCAGAGATGATCTTGAAATATTTCCAAATAATCTTTATAGGGAAAAATAGCACTCATCTACGAGATATAGGAAATTGTATTTCAATAAACATTTATATTTGAAATATATTTAATAAATAAAAAAGTGTGACAAGATAAGACATCTAATTAAAAAAAAACATAAAATATTTATATACTAATAAAAAAATCAAAAGTAGACATAAATATTTTTTTATACAACAAATTAATTTTTCATTATTATTAATATTATTAATTAATTATCGTAAGTAAGACTCTAATATTCTATATTTATTTGTATAACAAACACCTAATAAAAACTGAAAACATTTAGTTATTATTAATTGATTTTTATTATACATGTCAACTACGTACATAGAGTTCTTGTAAAAAATTTTGAATATCTAGAATGGAGTCTGGGTTAAATCTTTCTTAAATTTATTATAAAATGAGGCATATAGTGAGTGCTATAATAAGGTCGGAATTCTATCTACGTATGTATTATGCAAAGAAATTGAAATTGGAAACATAATGCTTATAATTGAACATAATAATTTTACTTTTATTGCAAAATTGTATTATTATCATAAATTTATATAGTTGTCAGATATCCAATTAATTCCAAACATAGATATCAAGTTTCAGATATTCTCTCAATAAAACACCTAACCAGTTCTAAACTTAACATGGAATCACTACCTCTAATTTTTTCCTTCAATGTTTATATGGAAAACATTGAAAACACACATTACAATGGCAAGAATGATCTATGTATGACTTGCCTTCATCAACACTTACATCAACTTTGAAATCTCCTAGAAAAAACTCTTTCTTCACCACGATAACTTCGAGCTACCACCTAACATCCATTTAAAATATATATGCCCCTAAGAATCATTGAAAAACTTGTAGAATTAATGCTTCTTGGCCTCCTGAACAATCTCGATATTGAACCACTTTGTGGACGAACTTCCATCTATCCAAATGCAATGATCTACAATTTTGATAATTATATAAGTTGATTGGGTACTAAGTGTATTCCAAAATCAATTATATAGCTGACTTTTCTTCACATACACACTTACATACCCAGAAAGTTAACCTATAACAATTTCTCCTGAATTAGTGAAGAAAAACAAAACGCATGAGTATATAACAAACTCATATAATCAACTTAATGATATTCTCTCATGACATCGAATAACAATGAGAACCATTAATTTAATTACATTAATGTGCTGAATAATTGGTCTTTCATAATATAAATTTTACAAATGAATTCATAATAACTTTTTACACTAGTAAATATCAAGCACACAACATGGAATAGACACACATTAATCTGAATTTGTTGCAGATCTAAACTCTTTCCTTTAACTAGAAACAACTAACAGTCCCTCCATTTACGAATAGAGTTTTTTGGAAATTCACTTGCAAACAGTTGAAACTTATGGAACTTTTTACACTTGTGTTTTGTTACTCTGATAAGTGGCATTCAAATCCCATTGAAGTGATTACACTAGCTCGCTGCCATGTAGAATATCACAAATTCATATTGAAATTGAGCGACTTCCATGTGGAATCTTACTAAGTTCCTCAGTAAACGTGTGGTCCTCCTATTAAACACGAGTAACTATCTACGGTCATGGAAAATTAATTCTATTTTTAATCGATTATAATTTTGTTGCATAGGACTATAAATACAAATTGTCGCATGCAATTTCACATGAACTTTCTCAATAAATTGATTTTGAAGAAGTAGTCAATTGGTGTGGAACTACATGCATATAGTGAGAAGTGTCCAAGTTGGACAATTTTTTGTTCATCATTGTCTCTGAAGAGTGCTTCTAGAGATTTTTTGGTCATTTCAATGATTAGGAATGTGAAAGGAAAACTTATTGTGGTTGTTTCTATTAAGATTACTAGAGAGGCTTTGGTACTAATAGCTTTATTTTTCACTTTTTCCTTCTTCATCACCAACTGAGTAGAGAAAACTAATGGCTCTGATTATGGCTCCTATGGATCCAACTGATTCGGTTATGTGGTGGCACCTTATCTTCAATAGAAAGGCTAGCTACCCAATCCTCCTTTGGTTCCTACACACCGACGTTTGACTGATGGGTCTATTTCTTCTTTCTCCCAGGGAAATCGTTGACGAGGCCACGATGCCATTTGAAAAAATAATCCAGTGATCCAGAAGAAACAACATGCATACACTACTATGGAAATTTTTCTTAGGTGCTCGACATTGTCTTGATAGAAAAGTAGTGTCCACACGATCTATTCGTCGAAGGACCTTATCTCAAGCATTTACAACAAAGACTCACAACGATATTTTACACATGATGTTATCTATCCTCACTTGCTAAACTATGCTCTATGTTAGCTAACCTATGTACAGAGAATCAACCTTCAAATCTCTATCATCTTCCTCGACCTCTCGTGAAGGAGTCAATCCAGTATCTGCTCTGATACCATCTCAGAAATTGACTTTGGAGGCATAATAATCATAAATGGACAAAATAATTTTCTTTTATTGAACAATTTCATTCAATCGTCATACATTTATATAATTGGTGTTAGATCCAACTACTTCCAAATATATATGGAGATTGAGATCTTCTCTAAAAAAAAATCCCCAAGCAACTCTAAACTTAGCATGGAAACATTATCTCCAAGTATTAAAAACACCTAGACATAAAAACCTAAATAGTTGCACGCTCTAAGAAATGAAGAGTGAAACGAAAACATCTAGTTCTTAATAATTTGTTTTTGTTATACATCTCAACTACAAACATATATTTCTTACGAAAATATAAAAATTTCTAGAAGGAATTCTTTGCTAAATCTTGTTTAAAATAATGTTGAATCAAATTGAAAGAGATTGGGTTCTCCTTACCATTTGAGGAATTTAGTGAGTGAGAGTGTGGGATTGAAATTTGGTAAAGAAAGTAAATACTTATATCTTATATTCTTGTTGAATTTAGATTTTCATTTATTATAGAAAGTGTTTATGCTAAGTACAGGATTCCTTGAGTTTTGGAGTACTTAGATATTAATAAATAAAATTTTTGAGTTGTTTAATTGGAACAAGTTATGGGGCTTTTTTCTATCAAGTTCCAGAAAGAGGTTGATTCTTGTTTCAATAATTTTATAAAGTTAATAAATTTTTTATTTTTTATTATTCATGAAGTATATATCAGTTGGTTTATGTGGGGTGTAGTGTGTCTAGGTTTTCATGTTCAAATGAGAGAGAGGTTAAAGATAGAAGCCACATTGGAGCAATTGAATTAAGCCTTCATATTAGACCCTAATATTATAAAACAACCTTCATCTGTGAAATAATTACATATAATAATAATACAATTTAGTTAATTTGTATTAATGTTTAAGTAGTTTATTAACAATTTAATTTATATAGTTATACTAATTATAATAATCTAACTTAAAAAATAAAAATGTAACTAAAAATAATAAAAACAATAGTGTATTGCAAATCTAAATATACATTACTAATTAAACACTCTATATTGAAAAGTCACCATAACAAAAGGTTATTTCTAATTAAAGTTATAATTATAATTAATTGTGTAGTAACTATTTTGGTGAAGTGAGTAATTTAAAAAATAAAATTTTAATGGACTTGGATTTGACCCTGCAAACAAATATCTAACTTGAAAGAATAGAGGGGAAAAGTCGTAAATTCACTAGCTAAAAGGTGGGGTTGGCAGATGATATAGATAGTGCGAATGTGGCCTATCCAGATGGTAAATTCACCAAGTCATGCTTGATGAATGAACCATTAGGCTAGACATTTGTGGTGACTGGAGAGAGGAGCGTGTGCCTTGAACTTTCGTATACAGTACATAAGGATGTTAGAACTAAGCATTGTGTTTCAAACTCTACTATGAAAGCAACCAAGCCATACGTCAACCAATCTATAGATCAGAGATATAAACCCTTCGGACAAAATATATAAAATCACGAAAATTCCTTCAATTTCTGTTCAAATTTACAACCAAAATAAATGTAAGTTTATAGCGTGTATTGACCACAAAGTTTAAATGAGGGTAAAGCTCGAACTGCCATCTAAAATTCCTTCAATGTTCCAATTCTACAACCAAAATAAATATAATTCTATAAAGCGTTTAACATGAAATTTACAACCAAAATAAATCTAAGTTTATCACGTGTTTAACATCTTTCCGTGTCAGATGAAGATTCAGCCTTCCCAATCAACTGAATTCGTTTCGTTTGCTACAGGTAAATAGCCTTTCCAGTTGGCATTTTCTACAGGTAAACAGCCTTTCCAGTAGGCATCTCCAGTTCCTATTGCCATATGCAATAAACAATTTTTTATGAAAACTAAGGTCATGCGGAAGTTTCGTAGGTTTCAATGAACTAAATTTAGACATCAATATGTATCGAGTCTCGATGGAGAGAAGTTCAGAATATCTAGAAGAAAGTCTCGGTTCATGCTGGTTTAAATTAAAATAATGGTGAATGGAATTGAAAGAGTTTGTGTTTTACTGGTCTTATCGTACGACTGAGAGTGAGAGTGAGAGTGAGAGATTGGAATTTTTTTCATGTATGCATCAGTATTTCATTTTTTCTGGTTGATTTATGGTTAGTGTTAAAATAAAAATTATTTTAAGGTAAAAATAAGTAGGTTTTTTTTTTTTTTTAATAAAATGTTTAAAAATAACTTTGATTTAAGTGTTAATGATTTTGTAAAATTTATAAATTTTGATTTTTTTATTATTTTTGTGGTGTAAATTAGGTTTGTTTGTGGTGTAAATTAGGTTTTTTTTGGTAGGGTTTAGTTAGTTTTGGTTAGGTCTTAAGCCAAAATTGCATAAGAGGAGTTGATGATAGAAGTCATTTTGGAGAAATTGAACTACGCTTTGGTTTTGGCTCATGTTATTATAGCAATGCTTATTTACAAATCAATAATCTCCATAATAAAATAGGGATAAATCTACCTTGTTAAAAATCTTGTTCAACAGGAAGGAAAGTGTTGGTTCATGCTGGTTTAAATTAAAATAATGGTGAATGGAATTGAAAGAGTTTGTGTTTGACTGGTCTTATCGTATGAGGCTGAGTGAGAGTGAGGGTGTGAGATTGGAAATTTTTTTAGGTACTTGTATTTCATACTTTTTGTTGATTTATGGTTAGAGTTAAAAGATTATTTTAAGTTAAAAGTAGGTAGGTGTTTTTTTTTTATAAAATGTTTAAGAATAATTTTGATTTAAGTGTTAATTATTTTGTAAAGTTTATAAATTTTGATTTTTTATTATTTATGAGGTGTAAATTAGTTGGTTTTTGTAGGGTTTAGTTAGTTTTGGTTAGGTCTTAGGTTGAAACTGCATAAGAGGAGTTGATGATAGAAGCCATTTTGGCGGAATTGAACTAAGTTTTGGTTTTGGCTCATGTTATTGTAACAATGCCTATTTACAAATCAATAATCTCCATAATAAAGTAGGGATAAATCTACCTTGTTAAAAATCTTGTTCAACATGAGGGAAAAGTTGGGTTTTTGCTAATGAGTATAAAGTTACTTTAAAACAAATTAATAACATTACTTTAAAAATCAATATATGCCATAAAAAAAATATTCAATTTTCACTTTTATTTTATTTTACTACCTCTCATGGAAATGATCATAGATGAATGGCTAACGTAAAGAAATTGAATCCCAAAAAGGATATCTAATAAGAAATATAAATATTACATTTTATCTTATATTTATGCCTACTCCCATCCACATTTTACTAGGCTATATTGAGTAAAATATAATACTATAATATTACATTTTACCCAATATTTTATCCCAAGAGGTCCACTTCTTATTTTAAGTTTCTTTATATTTGAAGTTTAAAAGGAAATAAACTAGACTATAAAATTAGCCAAAATAAGAGAGAATATTGAGCAAAATGTAATATTTAAGTTGGGATGGGATGGGTAGAGATGATGTGATCTCTAACATTTTGACTAGATAAAATAAAATTAATAAAATAAAATAAAAAAATATGAAAGTAATAATTATAATTATAAATAATAGTTAGATCAACTTAGATCCATTTTAACTCTAGATTGAGAGAGCAATTTTATTGAGATGCAAAACTCTTTTAAAGTGAAAAAAACAATAATTCTGGAATTTGATAAATCCATAATTAAAATAAATCTAGAAGAATATATTAATTTTTCTTATTATAATACTAATAATAATGTTATAATTTACTTAATTTTAATAATAATTATAAAAATTTAATAGTTGATATGAAAATAGAGAAAATAAAAATATAATACGTGATAAATTAGTGTAAAACTAAATTCACATATATTTGTTAAATACACTATATTGAAATGTCGCATGTGTGCTAAAACGTTAATTCTAATTAAAGAGCTAATGATAATTAAATGGGTACTAATATTTTTGGAGGAGTGAGTGTTAATCAGCTTAGTGAGACAAAGAATTAAATCTAATTAAAAATCTGGTGGGTGATTTAAGAGATAAAGTTTTAAATGGTTTAGATTTGAACATTGTAAAAAAAGTGGAGTTTTATTTTTTTTCATGTGTAATATAATCGTTATTCTCAATGTATATTAGTATACATTATTCAAATATTAACTATATATACGAGATTCCATCCTTCATAAAAATACGAACAAAATTCCATTGACCGTCAAATTTAAATTACGGTAAAGCTCGAACTTCAATGGAAAATTCCTTCACATTCTGTTTGAATTTATAACCGAAATAATTCCAAGTTTATAGCCTCTTTAACTCCTTTCTGTGTCCAACGAGGATTCAACCTTTCCGGTCAACTGGATCGTTTTGTTTGCTACAAACCAGCCTTCCCAGTGGGCCATCTCCAGTTCCATTTCAAATTCTTTCGTCAAGAATATCTCATGAAAAGTAGTGTTGCTAAAATATGTAAAAATTATGAGTAGATTTTAATGAATTTATAACTAGCACATGTATATTTATCAATGTGGTTGATATAAGTTTATAGGCCTATATCAGCACACACTATATGTATTTTACCAAAATAAATATTATATATTTATGAATATAATTATCAATATATTTTATATATTTACTTATAATACATTAATAATATTAACTATATGCATACTATAGAATCTCTTACACATCTTTAAGGTGGCTTCTAAGAAATTTTGGAAAATTAAAGATAATAATAACTAGGAAAATTAAAGATAATAATAAAATTGCTTTACATGACTGGAATTCTTATCTTAAAAATTTCTATGAATCTCCAAATGTAAAGAATAACTTTGAAACCCTACTCACAATGAAAGAAGTTTTCTCATTACAAGACATTGATTTTGGGGTTAAACGTCTGGAAAATGGGAAACCTAAAGACATTGAAGGTTACGAGGTGGAAATCTTAAAAATTGTAGGTCCTATCCTCATCCCCCACATCCACAAGCTTTTCAATCAAGCGATCAAGCAAGGGTTCCCCAAACCATGGATTCAGAGCCTCATTATCCCTATTTTTAAAAATGGGGATACAAATAACTCCTCTAATTATCAGACAATTATGGTCAGCCCTCTCTTAGCCAAGTTATATGGTATTCTTTTGGAAAAGAAGTTGAGCATATGGCTTGAAAGTGAAGGTAAGTGGGGTAAAGCCCAAGCAGGTTTTGGAGGGAAACACTCAACAACGGACCACCTCATTACGCTTAGGATCATTGTGGAGGAATGCCACAATGATAAATCTAATCTCTTTTGTTGCTTTGTGGTCTTTAGAAAGGATTTCAATACGGTCCCTAGAAACAACCTATGGAATAGACTAGAAGAACTAAATGTTCCTTTCGAGCTAAGAACGGCTGCTATTAGGTTATACGAGAATGTAATTTCCAATTTAAAGAGCAATGAGGGGTGGTCGAAAGATATTAAGTGTAATATCGGAGTTAAACAAGGTTTCCCCCTCTCCCCTACCATATTTTGCATTTACATCGATAAGCTAGAAGGTTGTTTAGAAGAAGCAAGGTGTGCCGACACGATCTTAGCTAGGAAAGTCATCATCCTTCTTCTTTATGCTGACGATGTTGTTCTTCTCGCAAGGTGCCCATTTGATCTTCATAAGCAACATAGACTTCTTAAGGATTTCTGCTCTACCATGGGTATGACTGTTAACACTGACAAAACAAAAGTTATGATTATCATATCCAGGAAGGACACTTACGTTAATTTTATGTATGACAATAATAACTTGGAAGAGTTGTCTTCTTACAAGTACCTAGGAATTGATATTCATCACAAGCTCAACTGGAACTATCGCATTGATAAAGGGATTAATGGGGGGTGAAAAGATTATTTTTGTCTTGAAAATAATTGTAAAATGAAAAACCTCATAATGTGGGATAGAAAGGAGTTCCTCTTTGAAACTTTATTCACTCCTATTATCTTATATAAATGTGAGGTTTGGGGTTGAAGGATCTATAGAGAATCCTGGAGAAATATTGAGCAAATCCAAAAGTGTTTGTGTAACTCAAAATTAAAAGAAATACACCCTGTCCTATTCTCCTTATAGAAGTGAGTTTTTCCGCTATCGAGAGCCTAACTATGACTAGGCTTCTGTTGTACAAGCACAAACTTAATAGCATAGGAGACCATAGACTTCCTAAGCTAGCTTTAAATTCTACCCAAAACCACCTAAGGCTCAAATGAGGTTGGTATAAAGACACCAGGTCTTGGTTAAACCATCAGGAGATCGACGAAAATGTTGCATTGCAAAACATTAATAACATTAAAAAAAAATTACTTCTAAGTTCAAAGAAAAAATGTGGGGTGAGAAAGATCTAGCAGCTAAAATAAAATTAAGATATTATAAGGAGGTTATCAACCCCACCCTAGAAGATCAAAAGTATTTCTCTGTTTTAACTATATCAAAAAGGAAAATTAATATAGCCAAGATTAGAATGAACTCTCATGAGCTCCATAGTGAAACAAGTCGTTGGACAGTTCCTAAAACACCATGGATGGAAAGGATGTGCAATCTATGTGAAAATATGAACATTGAGGATGAAAATCACTTTCTCTGAGAGTGCGCTGCGTACAACCACATTAGATCTCAATTCTATAATCTTTGTTGCGATATTGACCTTCCTAGCATTTTAAGATTTCAAAATTATAGTGAGCTTGGGAGGCTTCTCTCCAAGCTTTTTGAGCATAGGAATAAAATCTTAAACCAAAATAAATAATTCTTTTGTTTAGGTCCAATAGACCAAAGATTGGTCTCAGTGGACGTTAACCACCATCATCATCAACATCATCTTCATAATATATAAAAGAATATAATATATTAAAATACATAATATTATGTTATTTAATAATAAATTATATAATAATAATATATTATTAAATTTTTCAATATAGTGATAGTTTTAACTCAAATTATAATATAATTAAAAACTAATATAATAATACTAATTCATTATTATTAATAATAAGTATCTATCTCTTACGAATATCCCAAGGAATTATTAATATTATAAGCCAAAAAAAATAAAAAATCCAATGGTTTAATATTATAAAGAAATGATGAAGCAAGGGATAAATATTAATATTATAAATCAATAAACTAAAAAACCGTAAGAATAAATATTTTAAACTGGAGAGATTAAAAAACCTTAAAAATTAATATTTAAAACTCACAAGCCTAAGAAATAAATAAACCCTAAGAATTAATATTTTAAAGTCAAGATATTAATAAACCATAAAAATTAATATTTAAAATCCAAAAACCTAATCAATTAATAGAACCTAAGAATTAATATTTTAAACTCAAAAGATTAATAAAGCCAAGATTAATAATAATACAAATCAAAAGAACTAATAAACCAAAGGTTTAAATATTATAAACCAAAGAAATTGGTGAACCACAGGGTTAGATATTAAAAACCTAAAGGATCCATAAGGCCAAAGGATTAATATAAAAACCACAAGAGATTAATAAACCCTAAGAATTAATAATTTAAAATAAAAAACCTAATAAATTAATAAACCATAAGAATTAATATTTTAAACATAAGATATTAATAAACCCAATAGATTATTAACATTATAAACCAAAAGAACTAATAAACCCAATGGTTTAATATCATAAACCAAAGGTATGAGTGAACCAAAGGGATAAATATTAAAAACCTAAGGGATCAATAAGGTCAAGGGCTCAATATTAAAAACAATAGAAATTAATAAACCCTAAGAATTAATATTTTAAACTCAAAAGCCTAAGAAATTAATAAATCCTAAGGATTAATATTTTAAACTCAAGAAACTAATAAACACAATGTGTTATTAATATGATAAACCAAAAGAACTAGTAAACCCAACGATTTAATATTATAAATGAAAGGAATTGGTGAACCCAAGGATAAATAATAAAAATTTAAAGGATCAATAAGGACAACGTATCAATAATAAAAAACAAGAGATTAATAAACCCCGAGAATTAATATTTTAAACTCAAAAACCTAAAAAACTAATAAAACCCAAGAATTAATATTTTAAACTCAAGAGGTTAATAAACACAAGGGATTATTAATGTTGTAAATCAAAATAAGTAATAAGCCCAAGTGTTTAATATTATAAACCAAAAGAATTAATACAATTAGAAAGTTAAGGAACAAATAAACACAAGCGTTTAATATTAGAAACAAAAGAAATTAGTAAACCCAAGAGAAAAATATTATAAAGCTAAGGGACAAATATTAGTATTATAAACCAAGAAATTAATAAACCCTAAGAAATACTATTTTAAACTCAAGAGATTAATATGCCTAAGAATTAATAGATTAGACCCAAAAGCATAAGAATTTAATAAATCATAGGATTTAATATTTTAAACTCAAAAGGTTAATTAACCCAAGGGATTATTAATAATATAAATCAAAATAACTAATAAACCCAAGGGTTTAATATTATAAACCAAAGGAATTTGTAAACTCAAAGGAAAAATATTAAAAACCTAAAGGACCAATAAGGTGAAGGGATCAATATCAATAGAACTAGAGATTAAAAAACCCTAAAAATAAATATTTTAACCTTAAAAACCTAAGAAATTATTAAACTATAAGAACCAATATTCTAAAATCAGCACATTAATAAACCCAAGAGATTATTAATATTATAAATAAAAAAAACTAATAAACCCAGGGGTTTAATATTATAAACCAAATGAATTGGTAAAACAAAGAGAAAAATGTGAAAAACATAAGAGATCAACAACGCTAAGGGATCCATATTAAAATCAAAAGAAATTAGTAAAGCCTAGAAATAAATATTTCGAATCCAAATGAATGCGAAACTCACCCCATTAATAAATCTTAGGAATTAATTTTTTAAATAAAAAGGATTGATAAGGTCACATGATTATTAATATTATTAATAGAGGGGAATAATATTAAACCAAAGAGATTAATATTATAAACTTGAAGTATATAAAATCCCTCTCACAAATACTATAAACCGTTAGATAAACATGGTTGACCATGATTGAATTAAACACGAAGACAATTGTTGTCAGAATGCAATGTTGGACAAGTATGACCATAGGTGGCCATGGTTGATTTTCATATCGAGACAATCTTTTTCACAATGTGACATTAGGCCATGGAAGACATTGATCGACTATGGCTAACACTGATTAACAATGGTTTCTCATCGTTGATTTTCATACTGAGACAAGATTTTTCGTAATGTGGCATTGGACCATGCATTAATATTAAACTGTAGTATTAATATTGTAAACTCAAGGGATTAATAAACTCAAGGGTTTATTAATATTATAAACCAAAAGAACTAGTAAACCCAAGGGTCTAATGCTATAAACCAAAGGAATTGATGAACCTAAGAATAAATATTAAAAATGTAGGGGATCAATAAGGTCAACTGAACAATATTAAAAGAACAAGAGATTAATAAACCCTGAGAATTGATATTTTAAACACGAAAACCTAAGAAATTAATAAACCCTAATAATTAATACTTTAAACTTAAGATGTTAATAAACCGAATGGATTATTAGCATTATAAAACAAAATAAATAAAAACCTAAGGGTTTAATATTATAAATGAAATGAATGAGTAAGCCCAAGGGAAAAATATTAAAAACCTAAAGGATCAACAAGGCCAAGGGCTCAATATTAAAAACAATAGAGATTAAGAAATCCTAAGAATTAATATTTTAAACTCAAAAACCTAAGAAATTAAGAAAGCCTAAGAATTAATATTTTAAACTCAAAATATTAATAAACCCAAGGGGTTATTAATATTATAAACCAAAAAAACTAGTAAACCCAAGAGTTTAATATTATAAACCAAAGGAATTGGTGAACCCAAGGATAAATATTAAAAAACTAACGGATCAATAAGGCCAACGGATCAATATTAAAACACAAGAGATTACTAAACCCTAAGAATTAATAGTTTAAACTAAGAGATTAACAAACACAACGAATTATTAATGTTGTAAATCAAAATACGTAATAATCCCAAGTGTTTAAAATTATAAACCCAAAGAATTATTAAAATTATGAAGTTAACAAACAAATAAACACAAGCATTTAATATTATAAACACAAGAAATTTGTAAACCAAAGAGAAAAATATTATAAACCTAATTAATAATTATTAGTATTATAAACCAAGAAATTAATAAACCTTAAAAATTAATATTTTAAACTCAAGAGATTAATATACCCTACGAATTAATAATTTAAACACCAAAACCTAAGAATTTAATAAACCATAAGATTTTATGTTTTAAACTCAAGATATTGTTAAACCCAAGAGATTATTAATAATATAAACCAAAAGAACTAATAAACCCAAGGTTTTAATATTATAAACCAAAGGAATTGATGAACTCAAGGGAAAAATATTAAAAATTTAAGGAATCAATAATGTCAATGGATCAATATTAAAAGCATAAGAGATTAACAAACCCTTAGAATAAATATTTAAACTCAAAACCTAATAAATTAATAAACCATAAGAATCAATATTTTAAAATCTACAAATTAATAAACCCAAGAGATTATCAATATTATAAGCCAAAGCAAATAATAAACCAAAGTGCTTCATATTATAAACCAAGGAATTGATGAAACTAAGGAATTGATGAATCCAAGAGAAAAATATTAAAAACATAAGATATCAACAAAGTCTAAAGATCCGTATTAAAAACAAAAGAGACTAGAAAAGCCTAGGAATAAGTATTTTAAATGAAAATAAATGAGAAACTCACCCTGTCAATAAATATATTAATAAACTTTAGGAATTAATTTTTTAAATAAAAAATATTGATAAATTCACATGATTATTAATATTATAAACCAAGGGGACTAATATTAAACAAAAGAGATCAATAATATAGACCCAAAGTATATAAAATATCTCTGTTAGATACTATAAAACGTGAAATAAACATGGTTGAATATGCTTGATTTAAACATTGAGGCAATTGTGGTCACAATGCGATGCTAGACCAAGTGTGCCCATGGTTGGCTAGGGTTGATTTTCACATTGAGGCAATATTTTTCACAATGTGACATTAGACTATGGAATACATTGATCGACAATGGCTAATGTTGATTAACAATGGCTTCCCATGGTTTATTTTCATATTGAGACAATTTTTTTTGATAATATAGAATTGGACCATGCATTAATATTAAATTATGGAACTAATTTTCTAAACTCAAGAGATTAATAAACCTAAGAGTTTATTAATATTATAAACGAAAGGTATTGGGGAACTCAAGAATAGTTATTAAAAACCTAAGGAATCAATAATGCGAGTGGATCAATGTTAAAAACACAAGAGATTAATAAACCCTAAGAATTAATATTTTAAACTCAAAAACCTAAGAAATTAATAAACCCTATTAATTAATATTTTAAATTCAAGAGATTAATAAACGTTATGAATTATTAATGTTGTAAACCAAAATAACTAATAAGCCAAAGTGTTTAATATTATAAACCCAAGAAAGTAGTAGACTGAGCAGAAATTTTTTATAAACCTAAGGAATAAATATTAGTATTATAAACCAAGAAATTAATAAACTTTAAGAATTAATATTTTAAACTCAAGAGATTAATATACCTTAAGAATTAATAGTTTAAACCCAAAAACCTAAGAATTTAATAAAACATAGGATTTAATAATTTAAACTCAAGAGATTAATAAACCCAAGGGATTATTAATAATATAAACCAAAAGAAATCATAAACCCAAAGATTTACTATTATAAACGAAAGGAATCGGTGAATCCAAGGGGGGAAATATTAAAAACCTAAATGATCAATAAAGCCAAGAAATTAATAAACCATAAGAATCAATATTTTAAAATAAAAAAATTAATAAGCTCGAGAAATTACTAACAGTATAAACCAAAATAACTAATAAACCCAAGGGTTTAATATTATAAACCAAAAGAATTGGTAAACTTAAGGGGAAAATATTACAAGATATTAACAAACTCTAAGGATAAATATTTTAAACTCAAAATCCTAAGAAATTAATAAACCATAAGAATCAATATTTTAAAATCAACAAATTAATAAATTCAAGAAATTACTAATAGTATAAACCAAAATAACTAATAAATCCAAGGGTTTAATATTATAAACCAAAGGAATTGGGGAAAAATATTAAAAACATAAAAATTCAAGGAATAAATATTTTAAATGCAAATGAATGAGAAAATCACATGATTAATCAAGAGATTAATAAATTAATTTTTTAAATAAAAATGATTGATAAAGTCACATGATTATCAATATTATAAATCGAGGGGAATAATATTAAACTAAAAAGTTTAATATTATAAACTCGAAGTATAGAAAATTCGTTGATATATACTATAAACCGTAAAATACTATAAATCTGTGTGACTATGTTTGATTTAAACATTGAGACAATTTTCATCACAATGTGACGTTGAACCAAGATTCTTTGTCATAATGTGACATTAGACCATGAAAGACATTAATCAAACTAATTAACGATGGCTTCACATAATTAATTTTCATATTAAAACAATTTTTTTTCATAATATAAATTATTTAAAAAATAAAATTTTAATGGATTAAGATTTAAACATTATAAAAAGCATTGAGATTTTTTTTTTTTCACTGTAATTGTTATTCTCAATTTATATTCATATACATTATTCAAATAAAATCTAATATAATTGTTATTCTCAATTTATAATTTATTCAAATAAATTCTATATAGGCGAGATTCCATTATTCATAAAAATACAAAAAAATATATTGAGTCCATTATTCATAAAAATACAAACAAAATTCCTTTGACCGTCAAATTTAAATTACCGTAAAGCTCGTACTTCAATCGAAAATTCCTTTCACATTTTGTTAAATTTGTACCCAAAATAATTCCAAGCTTATAGGCTGTTTAAGTTTTTTCCGTGTCCAACGAGGATTCAACCTTCGCAGTCGAGTGGATTCGTTTTGTTTGCTACAAACCACCCTTCCCATTAGGCCATCTCCAGTTCCATTTGACATTCTTCCGTCAAGAATATTTTATGAAAAGTAGCGTTGCGGAAATATGTAGAAATTATGATTATTGGAAGTTTAGAAGTTGAGTGAGTTACATGAATTTAAAATAAGATGAGTGTTTTTTAATTTTTATGGGGGTGTTTTACCGATCAAATTTCGATAAAATTTGATAAAAGTTTATTAAAAATCCTGAGTTTGATGAAGTTTATTGATAGTACTGATTTCGCTGTGTGCATATGCTGATTTTCAGTTTGTCTTTGGAACCTGATCTATTCTGCTAGCCTGTTTTCATGAATTTTGAGGAATTTAGTGTATGAATATAGATTGTTATTTAGATCAAAGCATTTGTAGGATGAAATCCATAGAAGAAGACCGGCAGAAGGAATCAACCAAATCTTCAAGTTTAGTTCAAGATGGAGTTAAAAGGAAACCGCATTTTGTAGCTTCAATGGAATCCCAAAGGCGTTCGTGCAGTACGCAGCAAACCCTTTTTTGCGTGCAAGATCGCTATGAGACTGACTCGGCCGCTTGTTCTACGTCTCCACAGAACATGTGCTTTATTCCTGACTTTACTGGAACATCTAACAATGTGAGTGCTTATCAATGCGTGTGGAAAGTTAAAGCTCATGACGGCTGCATATACTCTGTTGCCTTTGCGGAAGAATATAATTTGCTTTACAGTGGATCTATAGGAAAGGACATACGAGTATGTGGACAATACGATCTGTCCGGAGAACTGGTAGAATATTCCAGATTTGGCAGCGAAGGAGGAGCAGTTAAATCCATTCTGGTTGCCCAAGAGAAAATTTTCAGTGCCCACCAGGATCACAAAATTAGAGTATGGAAACGCTCTAAGGCTCCTCAAGATTCCGCTCTGCATCATAAGTTGAAATGCACGATACCCACCTTAAAGGACTCTTTGCTGAAATCCATGATGCCTAAAAACTATATACAGGTGCGCAGGCACAAACATTGTCTTTGGAATCAACATGTGGATACCATATCTGCTCTGGCGGTAAACAACGGCAATTTATATTCAGCGTCGTGGGACAGAACGGTGAAGGTGTGGAGGCTTCCGGATTTCCGTTGCATCGAATCGATTCGGGCGCACAATGACGCCATAAATGCGCTTGTCGTTTCATCTGGTGGTTTCGTGTACACTGCCTCCGCGGATTCGACTATTAAAGTCTGGACGAAGTACCCTGACAATAAAAAGCATTCTCTACTTAAGGTCATTGATAGGCATAAACACGCAGTGAATGCTCTCTCTCTAAGCCCCGATGGTCTCATGTTGTATTCTGGCGGAGGCGATTCTTCTGTTTTCGTGTGGGAGGCCGATAAAATGTCTGATAGATTGAATAGCGCAGCCGGAGAACTGAGAGGGCACAGACAACCTGTTTTGTGCTTGGCAACGGCGTTTGATATTGTTTGTTATGGATCTGCCGATAAGAATGTTAGAGTTTGGAGAAGACAAGCGGTTAATTTGCATATTTTCGTAGCCGTCTTGGAAGGCCACACAGCTCCAGTAAAGTGTATTACTGCACGCAATGCTGAAACCCTGAACTGTATTATGATCTATGCCGGGAGCCTCAATGGAGAAATTCAAGCATGGCGTGTCTTACTTCATGCAGTCAAAGAATTGAATAGATTATAATCGCATTGAATTAAATTGATGATTATATTTGAATGTTTAAGCACCGCCTCCAGGTGTGAGTTATAACTCTCTGAATGTTTGTTGCGATATTTTAGGCCACTGCTTCAGATTGCATGGTTGTCACAATTGAACTTTGTATTGTGACGTGAAGGCTCAATTTTAAGAGTAGCTCTTTTTTATACCATCCTTTGTTTCTGAATAAGTGAACTGTAAAGAATGGATTTTGTCTTCACAGTTCAAATGTTGATCTAGATGTTGTGAGAATATATGTATCTGCATTCGATTATGTACAAGAAGAATTGCCGCTCTGTTAGGTGTGGGGGCTTTCAAAGGTCTTCTCATGATGATTGACTCACTTACACTGGTGCATTCCAGGTCTCTAGCTCCAGGTCTGTTAGGTGTGAGAACATATGTATCTGTATTCGATTATGTGCACGGTGCAGGACCAAACGCCGTGAAAAAAAGGAAAAAAACAAAGAAATATGGAACGTTTATAGTAACAGAAATCTGTGTGTTCATTCATAAAAGCAAACTCTCCTAGCCATACAAGCTTTTTAAATTAATAAAATAAATATATATGTTTTATTTATTCAAACTCTTCCCCCACTTTACTTTTGTGACCGCTATTTTCTCAATCTCTTCTCCACTTTAATATACAGGCTTTTTAAATTAATAAAATAAATATATATGTTTTATTTATTCGAACTCTTCCCCACTTTACTTTTGTGACCGCTATTTTCTCAATCTCTTCTCCACTTTACTTTTGTGAGCGGACGGTCATTACCAACCGAATCTTCATAGATTTCGTTTTAGAAGGCTATTATATGTAAGGTAAGGTTGGAGTCTAAAGGCTATCATATGTTAAATTCTAGTCTATTTCATTTTGAGGATTATGTAAGGTATGATTTTCATTATAAAATGAAGCAGAGGAGAAATAAATTTAACAGTAATAATGACAATATGAAAGTAAAAATGATATTATGTTACTTTATGAAAGTAAAAATGATATTATGGTACTTTTTGTGTATTTACAAAGACCTAAAAGTAATGTTAGTTCAAAAAAAATTGGAGAAAATTTCGCTAGTTTTAGTACGTCTGTAATAAAAAATTGTCCGGTTTTACTAGTGCGTATATTGTTTTCCGTTTCCAGTTATCTTAAAAACTTGTACGGTTTTACTCATATTCTTTTGTATGAATAATATATTTTTTTCCTATGAATGCAACTAGTATAATATTTCAAATGGAAAAATAATAATGATATTGAGTTATCATTTCAAAGCTTTCAAATATTGTAATCTTTATAATATTTGGACGGTTTTGTTTGTCAAAGTTTTAATTTTAAAAGAAATTATAATTAAACGAAACAGCTCTGCAGTTAATATGAATTTAGAATGTTATCAAAATATTAAAGACCACTCTCCATGAATGCTATCAAAATATTAAAGACCACTATTCACGAATGAATGTTAAGGATGACCTATCTCTCATTATCTGTGATAAAATATTTAAGAGTAGAGATTCTGTTAACGATCCATCTTCATTTTGATCATTCATTGAGAAGACTGCGTTTGAGTTCATTATGCGGCACAATAACGATGAATGCGTGATTAATTTAGTTGTGATATTTAATACCATTGTGAAAAAATTATTAATATATTAAATTAATTTTTATGATTTTTTTAGAGCTAGTTTAAATTTTATTAATTAGTAGAATGTATATTACATTCTATGGTTCAAGTTGAGGAATTTATCTTATTCTTGTTCGCAGTTGTCTCCAAAATAGAAAAATAAGGGGTCAAATATATGCAAAAGAGAACTATGCCGCATAAACCATGACCTTCAGTCCTTGCTGGCTTCTTCATTCTGCTCCACATCCTGCGGGTTCTTCCTCTGTCACTAGGCATTCGTAGATGCGAGCTATTTCCTCTTCCTCCTCTGTGAAGACGTAAGGGACCTTGAGTGACACTTCATTCTCGTTAGCCCTACTCCATACACCTTCGGTAGAGTAATTCCAGAGGTTGGGAATGTATACAGAAGAGGCCTTAAAAGGCAGGCATTCCAATTTCTTGGGAGGAGGCATCAAGGAGGAGGGGATGGTGGACTTGTTGTATTTCTGCTTAACTCTGAGCGGGGGTAGCAGAGAGGGCTCAACATTGGTGATGAGGGAAGCCGCAAGTGGAGCTATGGAGGCAGAGGAGAGCTCAGAAGGTATGGAAATTGAATGAGTGATGGGGGGCGAGGGGGGCTTCTCTTTAAAATTGAAGTGTCAATTAACTGAGTCCCTGGTCAGTCGGGTTGGAAGAGCACCCCGAACGCTACCACGATGTGGCTTTTGTCATTGTCGCGGCACCATGGAGTTTCACGCAGAGGAAAGGGCAGCTCAAGTGTAGAGGGCATGCAAAGTTGAGAAGGAGAGCAGCGTTGGAGATGCAACAGAGAGCGGCGATGGAAATACGAGGGAGAGGGCACAGGGGAGAATTTATGGTCGTGCCCCTCAAATCGAGAACCCAGTTGGAGGCCATCAAATGAATTAACTGCATTAACTAATGCTTGTTGTTGCGAGGTGCTGACAACAAGTCATGGCGCCATCGATCCCATCCCGGTTTTGTCATCGATCGACGTGGGAGGGTGTGCATATGCGCAGGATGGCACCTCCGTAATGGCACCCAAATCCAGCTATTTTATAATTAAATAAATTATTTTTAATTTAATATATTCTAAATGTAATTGGATATTAATTATTTTTATTAAAAAGATGTTGTGTATTATTTATTTTTAAAAAATAATAATAAAATATTTTATAATTAGTTTAAAGACAATTGGATTAATAATCGAAGTAATATGAAATCTGTGAAAATTAAGAAATCCAAGGTTCAAATCTCAAGACCGAGAAGACAAATAATATATATATATATATAATCAAAATAATTCATTATCATTTTCGTCAACATTTGTGGCCATTATAATTCATAATAATGGTGAATGAGTGATAGGGTAAATGTTGACATTTAATTAATTTTTGTTAAAAAAAATATACATTTAAATGTTTTTTTTATAGTTTTAATGAAATATATATTATATATTTTTAGTTTTAATGAGTTCTATATCAATAGAGTATTATGTTAAAAATAATTAACATAGTTATATTTAAATGAAATGGTTGGTAAATATTTATAGGTATAAATTTATGATCATATTCAAAACACATTATTTCATGATACATTTCACATTCTTAGGACTAAGAAGCTCATAAAAAATAATTAAATTATAATTATATTTTTATTTTTTATTTTTTTTAAATAAAACTTGTATTTCCTTATGAACATGATATTATATGAAGAAATAATCGGTTTAATTTAGTCGTTCACTTGGGATGTTTGATCAAACCCAAATTTGAACCCTGTTGAAAGAAGAAAAAGACAAAACACTAACCAAAGATTCAAAACATGAATGCATAAAGTGACAATCGAGTGAGTGAGGCATTGAGAAAAAGCTAAAGAAATAGAACATTGATAAGCCTAAGACATAGCAAGTATGAGAGAATTAGAAATAAGGATCTGAATCTATATCTGCGACCTAGATTGACTCCATATTGTTGTCACATGTGTTGTTGTCACGTGAAAATCTAGAAGGAGGGATGTCAAGGCGATTGTCAATACACTCCAATTGATGGTCCAAATCTTGGTGGTGTCGGGTTTAATGTTCGATCGAGAGGAGGAAATTGATGTTGTATTATGTCTGAACTGCAACAAGATTAATGACTAACGTGAGAAAAACACATTAACTCATTTCACTTTCACTCTAATTCTCATTCACATAATCTTCAACAAATTTCTAACATATTTTTATTTTCTTCCTTTTGAAAAATTGTAGAAAATGAGTACATAAATTGATATAATCACGTCTCTAATTCCTCCTCTATCATTACTAAAATTACTAAAATTTAGATGAGTTGGAATTTTCCATAAATAAATCCAAACTCCCTATTTTTCTCCAAAAATTCTTTGCTTTCTTTAGATTTGTTTTTCCTTCTACAAATCTAGTCTATTTTTTCAAACTTAATAAAAAAATACTTACATCTCTATCTACAAAAGAGGATAATATTTTCTTATTTTTCCTAACATCATTCCTATCCAAACTTTTTTTTTAAAACTAAAACAAAGCTAATTTACTAATAAAATAAAGGAATCCAATTCCTTCTGAATTTCAATAGTTTTTTTTCCAATTTCAAGTGTAAGATGCTCCTACATCAGACTCCTGGGGAAAGAAATTGTCCATGATCTCTTGAAAATTTGTGCAATTCTTGCACATCTCTGCAAGAATCATCCAAGTAGCATCCTCTAATGGTTTATTTCTCCACTTCACCGAATACTGAAAGTACTATTTTCCTCTAGTTTTCTTCACCACATTTCGATCTAATAGACCTTCAATTTCATTTGGAGTTGCTTGGGGAAGTTTCTCCTTCCATTGAATAATCTGATCTAATTCACTCGAAGACTCATCATATGAAACTTTTCCTACTCCCTGAAAGGAATACAAATTAGAAACATTAAAAATTGGTGAAATGACAACATTTCTTGCAAGCTCCACTTCATTAGCATTTGAGAAAATTTTCCTTCAAATTTTGCAAGGTCAAATCTTTTTGAGTTTTAACTTTTTTTAATTTCCTTTAAGAAACATTTATTTCCTCAAATGTACCATGACTAAATCACCAATCTCAAATTTTTTTGCCTCCTCTTTGAATCAACCCTTTGTTTGTATTTATTGTTGCTTTCCTGTAGGTGTTGCTTAACACTTTCTTGCAGTTCTTGCATGCTCACTGCAAATTCTTCACCTTATGGACTTCTTATATATTGTTTTCCCAAATTCCTCAATACATATACTACCCGTGGATGCATTCCATAAAATATTTGGAAGAGACTCATAGTTGTACTTCTAATGGGTGTGTCGTTGTATGAAAATTCAGTGTGAGTAAGAACTTGATCCCATTGTTTGGGAGTTTCACTTACCAAGCTTCTTAATATGTTTCCCAAGATCCTATGCACAATTTTTGTTTTCCCATCAGTTTTTGGGTGATAGGATGAGCTAAAATTAAGGTCAGTAGACAACTTCTTCCATAATGTTATCCAAAAATGACCGACAAAATTTGTGTCTCTATCATATACAATACTTCTAGGAAATCCATGCAACCTTACCACCTCTTTAAAGAATAAATTGGCAACATTGGTGGCATCACTTTTCTTGCTACAAGATATAAAATGCGCTATTTTAGAGAATATATCAACCATAATATAGATAGAATCATTACCTCTTTGAGTCCTTGGCAATCCCAATATAAATTCTGTGCTCAGTGAATCCCATGGCCTAGTAGCAATTGGTAATGGATGATATAAACTTGTATTTTTGACTTCTTCCCTTCGCATGCTGGAAGATCCTACATTTTGCAACAAACCTTTTCACATCAGCTTGCAAGCTTGGCCAAAAATAAAAGGCATTCAATTGAGAAAATGTTTTGTATTGCCCAAAATATCCTCATAACCCTCCGCTATGCTTTTCCCTCATAATATTTTTTCTTATAGAACATTTGGGTATGCACAATATGTTATCTTTAAATAAAAATCCTTCCTGCAACATAAATTTCAACCATGGAGTTCTATTAATAATAACTGGATTTTTACAAGCATCATATGGATATTTAAAATCAACATATTCCTTATAAATCTCTTTCATTTCATCAAATCCTAAAGTGATTATTTGAAACTCATGCAAAATAAAATTTATTCTACTTAATGCATAAACAACCTTATTTGATTTACCACTTGTATGCTTGATTACAAATGTGAAATTTCGCAAGAAATACACTCATTTAGCATGCCTTTGATTCAACTTGGCCTAACTGTTGATAAGATTTAGAGCATGGTTATCAATATAAAGAGCAAAATCTTTAGGCATAAGATAATGTCTTGATTTGTTTAGAGCTTAAACTATATCATAGAACTCTTTATCATACGAAGAATATTTATGCTTTTCCTCATTTATTTTTTCACTGAAATATGCAATTTCCCTTCCTTCTTGACTTAGGACTACTCTAATAGCATCTCCACTTGCATCTGTCCCAACTTGAAAATATTTTTTAAAATTTGCTAAGGCTAATACAGGTTTTTCAATTATCCATTAGAGAACTTTTGAGGTCTAAAATGGGCCTCCTATAAAAAATGTACAACCAAAATAAAATTTATAAGAACCAATATGATTTAAGATGATGATGTCAACCATGGGGGATGATTCACCATTTCTAGGGTAAAAAAGTAAAAATATTAAAAAATAATAAAATAATATAACTACTTTTTAAAATTGTATTTTCAACTTATCTCCCTAAGGTTTTACTCAAATTTCGAGCGGGAGTATTCATTGGATGCAAAATTTAATTTCTCATCCAAGGACTAACCATGTTGCTTACTTTCAGTGGACCCTACTACATGAAAAATGAGAAATACATTAAAAAACGTGATTGCAATCAAATTTTCCAAGTATTTCTTATTTTTCATGTAGCAAGGTCCATAAAAAGTATGTATCATGGGTACTCCTTTGATGAGAAATTAAATTATGCATCCAATGAGTGTTCCCAATAGAAATTTGATTAAACCCATAGGGAGATAATTTGAAAATACAAGTTGAAAAAGTAGTTTTTTCTTTTTTCTCTCCAAAATTTGATGATGTAATCTAATATTATTTTACTATTTCCACTATTACTACATAATTTCCTTAGGAGGCCCATTTTATACCTCAAAATTCCCCTAATTAATTTTCTTTAGTATTTTAAAATTTCTATCAACTTCTATAGTCCATTTAAATGGATGCTTATTATCCTTAATTGTGTCAACAATGGGTGCACAAAAGCTACTGAAATTCTTTATAAAATTTCGGAAGAAACTCAAGCAAGACCATGAAAGCTTATTACCTTAAACACATTCCTTGGAATATGCTAGTTAATGATTGGCTTCACTTTATCTAGATCCATCTTCAATCCTTCTTCTGAAATCACAAATTCCATGTACACCAAATCATTCTTATGAAGCTACATTTCTTTAAATTTATCAACAACTTTTCCTACTGCAGGGTACAAAAAACGAATTTGAGATGTTTGAGATTCTCTTGTTTTGTTTGGATAAACACTAAAATATCATTCAGATACACAATAACAAATTTAACTGTAAATTCTTTCAACACTTTATTCATTAATCACATGAATGTGCTAGGTGCATTCGTAAGGAAAAAATTCATTACCATCCACTCACACAACCCATTGTTTGTTTTGAAAGTTTTTTTCCATTCATTGCCCTCTCTAATTATAATCTAGTCATAACCACCCTTGAGATCATTTTTATCAAAATACTTAGCACCTCACAAAAAATTAGTCAGATCTTCAATGCAGGGAAGTGGAAATCTGTACCTGATTGTAATTTTATTGATGGCCCTTTAATCAATACACATTCTCCATCCACCATATTTCTTTCAGATGAGCACTGCGGGAACAACACATGAACTCAAGCTCTCCTTTATTAATCCTTTGTCCAAAAAATCCTGCACATGTTTCTTTATCTCTTCATTTTCCTGTGGAATCATGCGATATGCTACTTTATTCGATAGACTTTACCCCAAAATTAGATCTATATGATGACTAATGCTTCAGAAAGGAGGCAACTTATTTGGCAACTCATCAAAAATTATATTTGCAAAATCATCCAACATAACTTTGAATTATTCAAGTAAACAATTTAAACTTGTGCTAGTAGAATTAACTTGGGCTTACCAATCAAAGAAAAATGAAATTATTCTTTCTTTTTGAGCTCTTGCAGTAGTTCCTACTCGTCCATAAGTATCACACTAGGTCAAGATTCCTCTTTTGGATCATTATCCTCTAAAGGAAATATTATATTTTTTTGGCCATATTTCTCAAGAGTATAGGTTTTCCACCTACCATCATGAATGGTTTTCCTATCATACCGTCATGGGCTTCCCATCAACACATGACACACATACATTGGCATTATATCACATAATACCTCATCCTTATAATTACCGATATAGAACTCCACTTTACACTGCTCATTCACTAATATATGATGGCCTTTTTGTAGCCAAGACACCTTGTAAGGTGTGGGATGTTCTATTCTCTTCAGCCCCAACTTCTCTACCATTTCTGTGGATACCAATTTATTTTTGCTACCAGTCTTAATCACCACTTTGTAACACTTGCCTCTTTATTTACATGTGGTTCTAAATAGGATTTTTCTTTTTGTTGGTTCCTTAACTTCCTTTTCAGACTTAATCAATATTATCTTCATCAATAATGATTCTCCTACCTCTGGTGTTTCTTCATAGACAATTGCAGCGACATTTTCTTCATGTACCTCTTCCATATTTTCTCCTCGTTGGTTTGTAGGATTATTTTATGGAAAATCCCATGACATATGTCCCAATTTCCTACATTTATAACATTGAACTTAGTATCCTCTTCCTCGACCATGCCCTCTTGAGAAAGGCCTTCTTCCTCTTGATTCACCTCCTCTGGATGGTTGACTGCTTGAACTACCTTCGCTTCTCTTTTGGGACTGATATCTTTCCCAGTAGCTTGTTTTTCCTCTTCCCCTGACAGGACTCCTCCCTCCATTCCTTTCTCTTTTATTTCCAGCCAATTTTTCCTCTTCTTACAAAGAAAATTGGTAAGAATATTCTACAGTTTTAGGCGAAAACAAACTTTAAACTCATCTTAAATCTCAAACTGAAACCAATTGATATATCTAGAAACCTTTTCAGGTGATTCTTTGATGTATCCTACTTTAATATTTGCCTTGTAAAACTCTACAGTATCCTATTCAACAGTCAATGATGTTTGTTTCAAATTTTCCATTTTCCTGAATAAAGATAATTGATAATCTTCCATCCCATTTTCCATTGTTTCAAAAATTAACCTTTCAGCTTTGCCACCATTCTTCTCCAGCTTTTGATCTTTCATTTTTTCTTTCTTATCCTCTCTTCTTGTACTCCATCCCACTAAAGAGATACGTGTCCTTTCAATCTAGTAACAAAAACCTTCATTTGTTTGTCTTGAGCTACCTCCTCGTACTCAAAATTATTATCTAAAGCATTGATCGAATCTATTAATTCTTCAGGTTCCAAGCTACCACTTGTTGAGGCCTCATACATCTGTGGAAACAACAAGGTGGATAACCACCTAGTCCAGACCTTAATACAGTTCCTTTTCCATTTGGGATAGTGGCTCTAGCTGGATGTAATGGGACTAGTTTCCCAGAGTTGGGTTTTTGTTTGATTGTTGGGTTTCTCTCAAAGGATTTGCATGAAGAATTACTAAAAACTAAAACAAATTTTATTCTAAAATGAAAAACTTTTAATTAAGTCTAATCTAATCTAACCTAGGATAATTATAATTTGATGCAATCTAAAATGATATCTATTCAATCTGTGATGATTTAAATCATCACAGATTTAATAGAATTAATACTTTGTAAGATGATTCTCTTCAAAAACAGTTAATAAAAATAAAATGAGAAACATATCGCATATATTTGATGACCATATACAGAAAAAACCAATTTCTATCTTTATATCATGCAATAGTGCAACTGATATTTCAGACAAAAACAATTGATTTCATATATAATTCATGAAAGATGGATTCATCACAAATATTCAAAACATAATTAGCATACATGATAATAGTACCAAATGTGTATTGTCCTATTCATCTGGTCAATGATAATAGGTCACATTCAACTCTTGTACCAATAATTATTTCAAAGAATACAAAAGTGCATCAACAGTGATCAACAAAATGATATATAATTGAAAAGACCGTGTTCCATTATTTTATCAAGGCATCCATAAAATTACTTACAATTAAGCATTCTTTGTAAATGTTCTCGATAAAATTCTAGACCCTTCTCTAAATGCATGAGAAGGGTTTAAATACTATACTAACTACTTACAAAAGTAGATTTATAAAAAATATCTTATGAGATGGTTTCAAACAGCATCCCTCATTTCTAGTATCTAATTGCTAAAAATTGAAATTATAAAAACAAACTAAATAATAATCATGCTCGATGATAATTTATTGCCAGCTCTGCTTTTCTACTAAAAAATATCAGACATCGATTGAACTTGTGGAGGTTTTCCAAACTATGCCTTCACTCGTGTAGCAAATATGGCATTGAGTAAAAGTGGTTGTACTTTCTGAATGGAATTCAGAGAACAATTGAGTGTCATGATTTCGCTGTGAGGTTTAACCAGTAGCTACCAGTATGCTTCCCAATCAGTCTTTTTTAGCTGTGTAAGTGCTTCTTCTCAGAGTTGTTCTGTGTCTTTCCAAATTTTCTTTAAATTTCATAGATCAGGAATATATTTTTTATTTCCTTATTTATTTAGACCAGAAGTATGCAATATGTGGTTAATAATTTTGACCATATTCTTTGATATACCTGTTGCTCTGGCTATGGCCAATTCTTCTTGTTTCACTTGTGCATCCTAGTCAGTAAAGAGGATATCTTTGAAAGTCTCCTTGATCTTTCAGAGACCTAAGTTTCTCGCTTCTTCTAAATCCTTCCATTCAATATAATCAAATATTTTAGTATTGAGCTCATTGAACTCAATTCTTTGATCAATGACTGTATTAGTCAACTGTTCACTAGTTTCTAGGTGTGGAATTATGTCTGACATTTGTACAACAAACAGGTTTTTTTGTTTTGAGAGTAAGGCATTTAATGCCAATGCTTATTTTATGAATTCCCTTGCATTAGGAATACCTCCATATTTGGTAAGATCATCTCTCAATTGTTCAATCAATGAATTTTTTCTAGATAATTCATTTTCATGACTTATCTTAAGCATTTCCATCTCTTGCTGTAATCTGAGGAGTTACTATTCCACCTTATGATTTAAATTGTTTCTTTCTTCATCTAACTGCTGCTATAGTTGCATGAGTTTGTCATCCTTTTCCTGAACCAAAATAGATACCTATGGCGCCTTATCCATTGTTGCAATGGTGTATGCACTAGTGGATTTAGATAATCAAGTTAAATTTTCAATTGGATTTGATAGAGCATCTTTCCATACTACTTCCATAACTTCATTTCCTGGGTGTGCTTCAATATTTCTTCTTTTCCTTTGCTTCCTTACTACAACTTTATGAAGAGGGCTGTAGAAGACATTCAGTGGGGGAATATCAGTCACCTTGAGGAAAATCTCATCAGTAGGATTTGCAGGAATGATTTCTGTGTCTTGAGAAATTATCTCAAGAGTTTCAATAATTTATTTTGTTGAAACTATTTGTCCCCGTGGAGTCCGATATTCTGTATTTTTCTATGAAGATGATGCGTCTGGAGTATTTGTTAATGTTTTTCTGAATGAAGTCCAAATTTTATCTAATTCACTTTCATTTTTTGAATCTGATTGTTCTTCTCTGATTTCTTGGCTTGCTTCAGTGATATAACTGGTAATCAATACATCTTGAGGGATACGTCTAAGCCTTTGTTCTCTGAACTCATTGCATATCTGTAATTATTCTGGATTTAGGTTCAATTTAACAAAATTTTGGACTTCTTCGAAAGTCCCAAAATATTGGAAAATATCTTCAAATATGTCATCAATGTGTATGATAGGTTTGAGTTTGAATGACAAAGTGAATTTGTTAGCAATATTTTATGGGTCGAACTGCTTGGAGGGTAGAACGGGGAGCTTTAAAAGCTCAATCTTCTGACATTCTTTTAATGTATGATTGAAATAACTGAGTGTAAATGTACCACATGAAATTGGGAAACTCGACCATAAAGACTTCTTATTATCTTTCAAAGATTTAGCGAGTCCATTACCAACCGTTTGGTAAGTGAATTATCTTGCCATCAATATATCTGAAACATATAAAGGAAGAACATGGAGGGGAGTGGAGCTTCCAAAAATTCTGATGTACAAAAATAACTCTTCAATAAAATATATCCCTAACATTTGAAGGTCTGAAATGGCTTCTTTAGTGAACCTAGGGCTCATTCTGTCAAACATTAGTTGATGCAATGGTAGTACAACTCCATAACATAGCATGTGGAAATGTGGTACATAATTATTTTCCCATATCTCTTTATGATTCCATTGAATCGGGGTAGGATCTTCAGGGGTTCATTTTCAAGGGTAGGGTCTTGAAAAATAGTTAATCAAACAAAAATGAGAAACATATCGCATATATTTGATGACCATATACAAAACAAACCAATTTCTATCTTTATATCATACAATAATGCAACTAATATTTCAAATAAAAACAATTGATTTCATATATAATTCATGAAAGCTGAATTCATCACTAATATTCAAAACATAATTAGCATACATGAAAATAGAACCAAATGTGTACTTTACTATTCATCTTATCTGTGATAATAGGCCACATTCAATTCTTCTACCAATAAGTATTTCAGAGAATACAAATTGCATCAATAGTGATCAACAAAACGATATACAACTGAAAAGACTGTGTTCCATTATTTTATCAAGGCATCCACAAACTTACTTACAGTTAAGCATTCTTTGTAAATGTTCTCAATAAAATTCTTGACCCTTCTCTAAATGCATGAGAAGGGTTTAAATACTATACTAACTACTTAAAAAAATTGATTTATACAAAATATATTATGAGGTGTTTTCAAACAGCCTCCCTCATTTCTAGTATCTAATTTCTAAAAATCGAAATTATAAAAACAAACAAACTAATAATCATGCCCGGTGATAAGTTACTATTAGCTCTGCTTTTCTGCTCACAAATATCGGACATCGGTTGAACTTGTGGAGGCTTGCCGAACTGTGCCTTCATTTGTGCAGCAAATATGGCATCCAATAAAAGTGGTTAGAGAAAAATTGAGTGTCATGATCTGACTGTGAGGTTTAACCAATAGCTGACTGTATGCTTCCCAATCAGTCTATTTTAGCTGTGTAAGTTCTTCTTCTCAGATTTGTCGTGCATATTTCCAGCTTTTCTCTAAATCTCTGAGATCAGGAATAGATTTGTGATTTCCTTCTTTACTCAAGCCAGAAGTATGCAATATGTGGTTAATAATTTTGATCATATTCTTTGATATACCTGCTACTCTGGCTATGGCCAATTCTTCTTGTTTCACTTGTGCATCCTAGTCAGTAAAGAGGAAATATTTGAAAGTCTCCTCAATCTTTGGGAGACCTAAATTTCTCCCTTCTTTTGAATCATGCCATTCAATACAATCAGAGATTTTAGTATTGAGCTCATTGAACTCAATTCATTGATCAATGACTGTATTAGTCATCTATTCACTAGTTTCCACGTGTGGAATTATGTCTGACATTTTAACAACAAACAAATTTTTTTGTTTTGAGAGTAAGGCATTTAATTCTAATGCTTCTTTTATGAATTCCCCTGCAGTAGAAATACCTTCATATTTGGTAAGATCTTCTCTCAATTGTTAAATCAGTGAATTTTTGCTAGATAAGTCATTTCCATGACTTATCTTAAGCATTTCCATCTCTTGTTGTACTCTGAGGAGTTCCTGTTCCACCTTCTGATTTTTTCATCCTTTTCCTGAACCAAAATAAATACTTTTGTTGCCTTATCCATTATTGCAGTGGTGTATTCACCAGCGAATTGAGATAACCGAGTTAAATTTTCAATTGGATTTTATGGAGTATTTTTCCATACTACTTCCATAAATTCATTTCCTGGGGGTGTTTCAATCCTTCTTCTTTTCCTTTGCTTCCTCACTATAGTATTATGAAGAGGGTTGTAGAACACATCTAGTGGGGGAATATCCATCACCTTGAGGACAATATCATCAGTAGGATTTGCAGGAATGATTTCTGTGTCTTGAGAGATTATCTCAGGAGTTTCAATGATTTCTTTTGTTGAAACTATTTGTCCCTGTGGAGTTTGAAATTTTGTATTTTTCTATGAAGATGATGCCTCTGGAGTATTTGTTAATATGTTGCTGAATGAAGTCCAGATTTTATCTAATTCAATTTTATTTTGTGAATCTGATTGTTCTGATCTAATTTCTTGGCTTGCTCCAATGATATAAGTGGTAATAAAAACATCCTGAGGGATATGTTTGAGTCTTTGTTCTCTGAACTCATTGAATCTCTATAATTCTTCTGGATTTAGGTTCAATTTAACAAAATTTTGGACTTCTTCAAAAGTCCCTAAAGATTGAAAAATATCTTAAAATATATCATCAGTGTGTATGATAGGTTTGAGTTTGAATGAAAAAGTGAATTTGCTAGCAATATTTTCTAGGTCGAAGTATCTGGAGGGTAGAATGGGAAGCTTCAAAAGCGCAATCTTCTAGCATTCTTTCAAAGCATGATTGAAATTACTGAGTGTAAATGTACCACATGAAATTGTGAAACTTGGCCATAAATACTTCCTACTGTCTTTCAAAGATTTATTGAGTCCATTACCAATAGTTTGGTAAGTGACTTCTCTTGCCATCAATTTATCTGAAATATATATAGGAAGAACATGCGGGGGAGCGGAGCTGACAAAAATTCTGATGTACGAAAATGACTCTTCAATGAAATATCTCCCTATCATCTAAAGTTCTGAAATGGCTTCTTTAGTGAACCTAGGGATCAGTATGTCAAACATTAGGTTATGCAATGGTAGCACAACTCCATAACATAGCATGTGGAAATGTGGTACATAATTATGTTCACATATCTCTTTATGATTCAAATGAATCTAGGTAGGATCTTCAAGGTCCATTTCCAACCCATAACTGGAAATTTGGTAGAAAAATAAATGGCATCAAAAATCTACGCACTCATGAAAAATTGGGGAATAGATTTGGAGGAGGAAGTTATTTTTTGGTGATATTCATCAATTTCCTTAACTAAATTCTCAGAAAGGATAGTCACTGCTGGGCCCAAATCAAGGTATGTTCTCACCCTGTAAGTACTTCAAATTATGTTATAATTTCGAGGGAATTCCTCTTCATATTAACAGTAAAGAGAATAAAATATTATGAAAATGAGAACAATTAGACTAATGATGAAAATTATGCTTTTGTAATAGAAAATTGACTTCTCTTATCTCTGCATCCAGAAAGGCAGAATGGCTAATAGGAAACAGAAGCTAACCAATGGACGGAAGCATATGAGATCCCAGTAACTCCCAGCGGTCGGCAGAAGGCAGATAGAAAAATTTGAGTCCAAGAACTCAAACAAAAACCATGCACAATGGGTTAACATTTGGGAAATACTTTCTCATTTTTGAAATCACCTTTAAAAAGGAGAAGGACGGACAAGAAGGGGAGTCAGGGGAAACAGGGTAGGAAATTCATTATGTAATCAATGCATCAGAAACAATATGTCTAAATGTATTTTTGTAACATCACTGGATGTAATATAGAGATTTGAATAATAATATTATGAAGTTTTTACTGCAATAAGGCTTCTGGTGGTCTGGGCCCAACCTCTAGGAGTTCCACAAAAGTTTCCATACTCTGTGTAGTTGCAGAACCAATGCTTAAGTTTACGATGTAGTTGTAAAGTATATTTCCTTTCAATAAAGTTATAGTTCTCTTTCTTCAGGATTATTAGAAATCGCGTTCTTGAATTAGGACAATCGCAATCGTACTTTTTGACTTATGGCAATATTTCATTATGAGTATATAGTTCCAATTCTGTTAATACCTTTGCATTTGAGTTACAGGTCATACAACAAGATGATTTTGATGTTATCTATCTTCATGAATTGCATTCTTCTTTTAGCATAACGAAGTGTTTAACTGTCGACCAATGTTGATTAATTAAGTCATAAAGAGAATTCCATTGCAAAATTACTTAACTAAATGTTGTACAATTTATTTAAATTTCTTTAGTTAAATACTATTGTTCCCTTACTTCCCAGCTAGTTATACTATTGTTCCATTACTGCTTAGTTAGCTAGATTGCTGATTCAATTCAATTCCATTACTATTCAGCTTAGTTAGACTACTGTTACATTCGGTTCCATTGTTGTTCAGTTTATTTAGACCGTTGTTTAATTCAATTCAATTGCTGTTTGATTTCTCTAAATTGTTGTTCAGTTCAGTTATACTATTGTTTAATTCAATTAGATAGTTGTTCAGTCTTGCTGCTCAATATTAGGTTAAAAACCAATCCAAGCCACCCCTCCATTAGGGGAATTTTGAGGTCTAAAATGGGCCTCCTAAGGAAATAATAAAATAATAGCTAAACCAATAAAATAATATTTATGAATTTGCATTTTACTTTTTTCACCACAATCCATGTAACTATGGTTAAATTCAATTGAAAAGGTGTACCAAAATAAAACTAATAAAAAAATTGTATTGATGTGATTGTAAATAAAAATGAGTTTTTTAATAAAATGGCATTATCATTGAACAACTAAAGCATTTGTCCTTTGTACTTAAATAAGTTAAAATAAATTATAATTAATTTGAAATTATAATATTAAATAAAATGAGATGAATATATAATTCAAAAATAAATATATGAGAATATATAAATATAATATTTATTGAAAAATATGTAAAGACATGAAGGTTATGTAAGGATATGCATTGTTTCTTTCAAAAAATATGAAATGACAATAATAATATTTTATTCAAAAATTGTGAAATGACATTTATTATTAGTACTTTATTTTATAACTTTAAAAGTACTTAAAGCACTACCATGGTTAACCATGAGTTTTTATCTACCATTGAGAATGTAACAAGTACCTTTAACTCAAGCAATGCCACCTCAACCATTGGGGATGATGTCATCCCCTAAAATGTGATTGGTTATCATAAAGTGAATTTTGATTGTACATTTTCCTTAGGAGGCCCATTTTAGACCTCAAAATTCCCCTAATGCGTGGATAAGCAAGCTTAGGAAGTTAGAAAATTCTTCCTCATAAGTGACAAGGAACATATGTTAGATGACCTGACTCGCATATATTGTGCCAACACTCTTGGAATAAAAATACTTACCCCAAGTTGATAATTAAATGAGAAATCACTAGAGTTGTCAATAAAAAGCCACCTCCGTGAACACCAACATTTTGGTGCCATTTTGAGAGAGTGTTAAAGTCATCTCCTTTATTCATCTTTCTCCTTCATGGTGTTATTAAGCAATGAAACTTATCTTTAGTACTTCTTTATACTTGCCTGTACACTTCTGTGGAAGTCATGCAAAGAATTGTAGGATAGGTGCTCTTGTTTTCTGAATAGAAAGAAAAATATTGAAACAATCCGAAATCATTCGCAACCATCCTCACAATCCAAAGGACCGGTGATCCTTGGAAGAACAACATATATAGACGAAATCATTAAGAAATCTGAATCGCAGGCATCTATAAGACCCAAAACTGTTTCCATTCAAAGTCATAATACACTCCCTTAGGTGGTAGCCTCACCATATGTAGCCTATGCGAAGATTCACTTCGAGATAGAGGGGTCTAAGCAAAGCCTATAGACTGTCTTTTATACAGGCACTGACTGTTTATAAGAGGGAGGCTCTTGCAACCTACAAGAAGGAGGGGGAGAAACTAGTGGATGAATTCATATAGAAATATCATAACCTAAGTCCCCTAAAGAAGTGATCAAAATAGAAGTACTTAGGATCCCATATCAAGGAAGTGCTATAAAACCCCCACCACATTCACCTCCCAAGTCTATTAGAATCACTCCTCGAGATCAAGAAGTTCTCGAAGATTTCTGACACCTCTTTGATTAGATGGCAACTAATCAAAATCAAAATCAGAGGTAGACATCAACATTATAATATCCTATTTTTGATCATGCTGCCAATGGCCCTATGAAAGCCATTCCTTTGCACAACATCCCCACCTTTCATAAATTAACCACCGAAGATCCTGATGCATTCCTATTTGAATTTGATATTTTATGCAGAGGATATGACTACACCATTGATCTGCAGAAACTAAAACTATTTCCCTCTACCTTAAATGGAACTGCACTCCATTGGTTCATGGGATTAGGAGGGGGAACTGTAACTAACTGGAACCAAATGAAGAATATTTTTCTTACCAAATACCAATACTATTGTCGAACCCGAGATCTAAAATATGAAATCTTCAACATGTCTGTGAAAGACAATGAAACATTAGAGGAATATTTAGAAATATTTCAATAAAATTTACAAAGCTCCCCATATACCATGTTGTCCAAGGACATTTTAAAAGCCACGATGCTTAAAGGGATGAAGGAAGAATGGGTTGAGATGCTTAACATAATGGAGAAAGGAGATATTTACCACGAAGTATATGAAGAGATTATGTCCTTATGTATTAGATTCTCCCGTGGTAGCTAAAGCAATAGACCTGTTGGGCATGATTCTATGAAGAGAGACCTTAAGCAGACCAACACCAATGTAACCAGAGAAGAATTTGGAAATCTGTTAGAAATTTTTAAAACTGACATCCTAGGTACTTTGACAACACAACTTGATGTTTTACAAGCCAAACAGAAACAAGCTATAGCAGAACAAAACCTAGCCATATTTTTCCCAAGATTTTAGAAGAAGCACAACCAAAGGGAATGTCCTTTAGACATGGTTCAGACTTGTGCTATCTGCACTAAGGATCATACCACAGACCAGTGTCCTTCACTTCTCGAGCTAAAAGTTGTCTACAACTTGGCAAACTCAAAACCCCTTCCCAACTTGGCCAAACCAAGCGTTTCCTATGCCACCTTGGCATACACAACCTCCACCAAAGAGTAATTGACAGAACTTTCCTTTCTCTCTCCCTTATTGGCTGCATGTCCCATATCAAAGCCAATGGCCAAGCCCCCTACTGGAAACACTAATTGGAATTGGCAACGACCCATGGGAATGGCCAATCTGCCGATAGGAGCAGGGATCCAAAATCAACATACATTTCCAGCTCCCTACCCAGTTCATCATAACCAAGAGCCTACCATATGCCCTCAATTTCCAGCCCAACCCAATCCTAATCCGAATAACCGACTGGTTCAACTAATTCAGATCATAGAAAATCGAAAATCCAATGTCGAACAAAAACAGTGCAATGAATTGAGGTTAAGATCAGGACGTACCATCTTACCTATAGCAGCCACAACTCGACCTCAGCCCCAAGTTGAAACCTCAACAGAACCTAGCTTAACGAATATAACTAATATAGGTAAAGATAAGGAAACAATTGATCAACAAAGACCTGAAGAACTTAGGGTAACTCCGCCTCCATTTCCTGAAAGATTAAATCTACCCAGACCTATAGTCACTCCAGATTTTGACATCCTGGGAGAATTAAGAAACCTTTGTATAAAAATTCCTCTTCTCCAGGCCATCCAAGACATTCCCATCT
The DNA here is from genome assembly GCA_034641835.2 of Pinus albicaulis. Taxonomy (NCBI): domain Eukaryota; kingdom Viridiplantae; phylum Streptophyta; class Pinopsida; order Pinales; family Pinaceae; genus Pinus; species Pinus albicaulis. The sequence goes on along the minus strand of CM076573.1, from coordinate 867,792,767 downwards.
ATGCAAAGACAATTAAAGAATTATGTGGAAAAAAAAAGTGAAGAAAACAAAGGTTGCACCCACTGTTCATGTGGTAGGAACACTATCTAACTTGTTGTTAGGGAGGGAATCACCTATGAAATATGAAGACTTAGGAAACCCCATTGTAACTGTTCAAATATCTGGTAACTCATTTCCAAACACATTAGTTGACCTGGGGGCAGCCATTAACATCCTAACTACTGGAGCCTGTGAAAAACTGGGCATAAGAGCTTTAGAACCTATGACCACACTTCTGGAACTAGCTGACAAATCTATTATCAAACCAGAAGGTATAGTGCAAGACATCTTGGTCTTTGTGGACTCATGGGAATACCCAATTGATTTTTTTCAAAAAAACAGGATGGAAGGGTACCCATTGATTCTTGGGCGACCTTGGTTTGCCATAGTAGATGGTTACGTAGGCTGTCGAGTAGGTAGCATGACTATCACTAGAGGAGATTCTATAAAAAATATCATTATTTATCCGCCTGCCAAATAAAGCCTGCCCATGGTAAAAATTCACAAACATCTAGATACCTATTGGGATCAAAACATCTGTCCACCTCTGACATTAGTAGAAGCTCTCAAATTCAAGGATCAAACTGAAGATGATGTAATCAATAATTTTATGAATCAGTCATCCACGCCTAAAAATATGAAATGTCAAATGTTGAAAACAGTCCTCGAACATGAATATCAAGAGGATCATGTGACAGACTTCGAGACTCAACATATCTCCACAACTGTTGTTCGTAATAGCATACCTATGGAGATCGACAGAGGAAAGGTTATGAATATTAATGGCAGTTTGGATGACAACCAAAAATAGAAACTCATAAAAGTCCTTCGGAAGCACCAAGGTACATTTGCATGGGACTACCAAGACATAAAGGGTTTGGACCCACAACTATGCACGCACCAAATTTATACCAATAGGGAAATACACTGCGTTAGACAACCCCAACGAAAATTAAACCCGCACTTAAAAGAGACTGTAAAAGAGGAGCTGCAATAAATGTTACATTTAAATTTCATTTATCCTATTTCAGACAACAAATGGGTCTCCCATCTAGTAGTCATCCCTAAAAATAATGGGAATTGGAGAATCGATGTAGATTACAGAGAATTAAATAAGGCAATGGAGAAAGACCATTTCCCCCTCCCCTTCATTGACCAAGTCCTTGATACATTGGCTAGGAAACCGTTCTTCTCCTTTTTTGACGGATTCAACAGATACAATCAAATCCAAAAAGCTCCTGAAGACCAATATAAGACAACCTTTACCTTCCCATGTGGCACTTTCTCTGATAGATTTTTACCATTTGGATTATGTAATGCCCTAGCAACATTTCAGAGATCCATAATTATCATTTTTTCTGACTTAATAATTGAAGGAATTGAAATCTATATGTATGATTTTACACCCTATGGGGAAGACTTTGATCAAGTTCTAGAAACGCTAGAAAAAGTTTCATAATGATGTATTGCTACTAGACTATGTATAAGAAATGAAAAATGCCACATGATGATGACTGAGGGGGTAATCCTAGGTCACTACATTTATGTAGCTGGAATTCAGGTAGATTTGGCTAAAATAGAGGTAATCCTTCTGTTGGGCACACCTTGTACACAAACATAGGTGCGTAGTTTTCTAGGATATGTAGGATATTATCACAGATTTATATAAAAAAATTCATAGATAGTTGCACCTTTGTATGCATTGACTTGGAATGTTGAATTCCATTGGACTAACAAATGTGACACCTCTTTTACATACTTGAAGAGGCTGGTGTCAATAGCACCAATCCTACGAGGTCCTAACTGGAAACTTCCCTTTCACATCTCGTTTGTTGCATCTGATACAACAATAGGAGCAGTCCTTGGCCAAGAAGAAGACAGAAAGCCTTATGCTATTTATTATATTAGCAAAAACCTTACTCCTGCCGAATTAAATTATACAGTGAACGAAAAATAATTCCTGGTTTTCATCTATGCTATCGATAAATTCAGGCACTATATAACCGGATATCGAGTGTTCCTGTATACCGACCACTCTAATATTATATATTTATCTAATAAACCAATCGCAAATGGGAGAATAACTCTTTGGTTTCTGTTGTTGCAAGAATTCGATATAACGATCAAAGACTATCTAGGGAAGGAAAACGTGGTCGCAGACTTCCTATCCAGAGTCCCTAAGATAGACGACATGCTAACAGTTGACGATCAATTTCCTGTCGAACACCTTTTTGCTGTAGCGGTCAAAACACCATGGTATGCAGATGTGGCAAATTATCTGGCAATGGGGAATCTACCTAAACATTTAACCTAGAGAGAATGAAAATTGATTGTACAACGCAGTGCAAGATTCTCTTGGATTGGAGGATACCTATTCCATACAGGGGCTGATATGCACATACATAGATGTATAAGGGAAGACAAAATCTATGACACCTTATGAGCCTGTCACGATGAACCCTGTGGTGGTCATTTCACAGAACAAAAAACAGGGCATAAAGTGTTTCAATTAGGCTATTATTGGCCTATGATTTTCAAGGATGCAAAGAAGTATGTCCAGGCCTGTGATAGCTACCAAAGAATGGGCCGCCCAGGCCAAGCTGATGAAATGCTGCTACAACCATAATTGGTGGTGGAACCATTTGAATGGTGGGTGCTGGACTTCGTTGGGCCATTCAACCCACCATCAAACATGAAATCCCACATATTAGTTGCCACAGATTATGTCACCAAATGGGTAGAAGCAGTGGCCTTATCAAGAGCCATGGAAGAATCAGCAATTAATTTTCTCTTTGAACTATTCATGTGATATGGCTTGCCAAGGGAAGTGATAACTGATGGGGGGGCACAATTCACAGGAAATAAAATCACATCTACCTTAAGAAATCACCATATCATCCACAAAGTTACGTCTCCTTACCACCTGCAGGCCAATGGGCAAGTTGAAAGCATCAACAAAGTCCTGGAGGAAATCCTTACGAAGACAGTAGTAGCACATCGCCGAGACTAGACCACTAGACTACCAGAAGCCTTATGGGCTTATCAAACAACTTGGTGAAATACCACTGGATATTCACAATATCAGCTAGTATTTGGGAGAGAACCTATCTTACCTATTGAAATCGAAATTAAAACTGTCAGAACATCTCAGGAAGTGGGATTGGACTTAATAGAAGCTCAAGCTAAGAGACTCCATCCAATAAATGAACTAGATGAAATTTTACTGCTAGCCCTGCAACACACAACAATAATTCAACAACAGCAAGCAAGTGGCATGACAACCTAATAAAGAAGAAGGTATTTCAAAAAGGAGATTGGGCACTCCTCTATGACTCCATATCCTAAGACTTTCCATGAAAACTGCAAACAAGGTGGCTCGGTCCATATGAGATTTAGGAAGTACATAGCAATGGTACCCTCACCTTGACCACCATAGATGGGTCTGGTTCAACATTTTGAGTTAACAGACAGACAATACTTCTCTATCGCAAACCTCTCACGAAAGAATCTTTCTGTCAACATGTACGAAATGATCCCACCATCCAAGTTCTGGTGCAAGGGGGTGATAACCCAAAAAACTCAAGTACATGAGAGATTTTCCAGCATCACCTGTAAATAATGTATATAATTTCCTTACCTTGTTGTACATTCTTCACATTTGAAATTTATTTTCCTTGTAATAATGTGTTTTAATTTTCTGTTCAATTCGTGAACAACTGTTGTTCTATATTTGAATGGCTACTATTCAATTGAATTGAACATCTATCCATTACCATGTTTTTTTTTTTGGTTATTCAATTCACAGACAGTTATTGTTCAATATCTGAATGGTTGTTGCTCAATTGAACATCCAGTTGCCATGTTTTTATTTTTGTTGTTCAATTCCTGAACAACTGTTGTTCAGTATTTGAACGGCTACTGATTCAACCAAAATTGAACAGTCGTTTTTTCATTTGCTATTGAATTTGTGAACAGTTGTTGTTCAATATTTGAACAATGGCCGTTCAGTCGAATTGAACAACTTCTCATTGGTGTTTTTAACTGTAACACCCCTAGTTTTATGTTTTCAAGTTAGACATTTGAACTTCAATCCAAAGGGGAGTGGACCCCAATGGATAATTATGATGTGGATGTAATTAATTATTTAATTATGAAAAATAAATAAACTATTTCTGTGCATATTGACCAAATGAGATTTTTGAGATCACTTGCCAAATCCATGAGGGATGGAAAGAGGCTAAGACTTTCCCCAAAATCTTTCAAAAATCCTTGAAAAGAATTTATTTCTAATTTAGATTTTTGAAAAATGAATTTTAATAAGGAATGAAGTATTTGAGGAAGAGGTAAAAAGCTAGAAAAGCAAAAAGCGGCTTTAAAGTCCTAAATAAAGAAACCCCTAGGCAAACGGGAATAAAAGCATCCCAGAATTTCTGGACGCGAGAATTAGAAACAGGCTTTAGGTGCATAAGTTTTAAGCTAACTACTCAGAGCAGTTATGAGTTCAATTCTGTTCTAGGAGATGATCTCAGCTCAGGGGTGAGTTCTGGAGACAAAAGAACTCTAAGGTTGGGAGGTTGGTCATTTGTAGAAGTGGTATGTCCACAATTTTTATGAATGGTTAAATTACGTGTTATTGTGAAATATGGTTAGTTATTGTAGATGCCATTATACTTCAAAGGTGCAGTTATTGCTACTTTTACCCAAAAGTATTTAACGAGAAATGGTTGAAAATTAATCCTCTCTCCTACGCTGAATTTATAGGAAGATAGGAATAAAATCATCAGGAGAATCCATTCAAAGTCTCACTTCAATATTGGTTTAAATCTGAGGATACCTTTTACCCCAAAGATGATTTAGTTGTTTAACTTTAATCTGCTTCTGAGCTAATAAAATAACGGTTGCATATATGAAAAGAGAGAAGGACACCCTTACCTATAACATATATAATTGAGACTAGACATACTTCAAATCTGTTTCATTTAGGTAATGATATAATATAATAAAGTTATGTGTTATGGAAATAAAATAATACAGGTGGAAGTATAAAGGAATAATGTAAATAGGAAGGATAATGTAAATAAATTTTACAGTTGATTTGAACATGCCATGTAGGCATACTATAATGGGTTAAATCTGTTAAATTACCTCTAGAGGTTTGCATTCATGTATATTAAACTAAAATTCTGCAAATTAAAACTAAATGTTAATAGGTATATTTTATATCTGTACTGTGGACAAAAGACTGGAAGTAAGATAACTTACAAATGCTCTATTATGGCCTATTCAGTATATTGAATTTCTGGCAGAATAATAAGAAATACTTTGCTATTAAATATATGTGAAAACTTCAATTTCATCCATAGATGTACAAAATTTTAATTCACTCCTAAACGATAACCATATATTCATATACCTGAACATAATTTATATAAGTTGCCACAGTCATAGAATTATATCCCCTTTGATATCATATAAGTAAATTTGCATATCACCAGTATGTTAAGAATTTCTAGAATTAACAACGAGGAAATAACAGATTTGAGGTTTGACAGTAAATAGAAAATCCATATACTGTCTACAAAATTGGTTTAAAAATAATTCAGATGGGAAACATTTATGAACCACAGAAATAATTATGCATTTAGAGAATAACTAAAGTGAGAATAAAGGTACATATAAAAGTTATCAGTTCATACCTTGAGAATAATACTCCGACAAGAAAAAAAAAATTAATATTGAACTTTTAGGAACCACCGAAATCCAAGTCGAGGGATATAAAACCCTCTATGTTCTAATATCAAAGAGTACAAAGATAAATGGTTCAAGTTTCATCAGCTTCGCTGGTATTATACATTGAACTATATAAAACAAATTTTAAATAAATCGTTGCAGAGGCAACGAGGTGATACTTGCGTGAAGTCACTCGGGAAGTACCGACTTGTAGAAGAGAGAGATGGGTTCCAAACTCTCCAATGAGAAATGAGAAGAGCTATCGAGGAGCCATATAAATGAAGCCGATATCGAAGGGTTACCTATAACCTATATATCGGCCATGGAAAAAAACGAATTTTTCTACAAATGAAACGTGTACGAAAAATAAGTTAACAAAATAAAATAAAAAAGACAAGTTAATGATTAAGAAATGATATAGAAGGATTGAGGTACCTGAAATAACAAAATAGATATCTTAAGAAACGCAGACGTGGAAATATTGAATGGTATTAATGATGTATATATCGATACAAATAAAATCTCAGTAGGTTAGGCAAAGGGTTTCTATAGTGATACAAAGCAAAGCTTAAACATACTGTGACGAGTTGGGCAAAAATATCACAAACAACTTCTAATAAGGACTAGGACTTTCGCCTCAATTGCCTCACGAACATAATGGAGAAAAATGCTGGATCCTGAGGATGAAATTCATCACCTCGGGTCAATTAACTTACAGATAGACATACATTAAAAAAAAATATATCCGAAAAAATTAACACTTAAAGAAAATTTTTAGTCGAATTGGTTTGTGAAGCAAGCCATTCATATCCAAAGAGGAATAAATAAAACCAATTTGGAATAATACTTACAAGAAGCACGAAAAGATTTCAGAGAGAAATAAACCCCCCCCTAAATCAGGACAACGACTCCTTCTATTTACGTTAGAGTTAACGAGAGTGAAAGGAAGTATCCCTATAAAATACAAAAGACCCTTCAGAAAAATTATCAATTCCATAACGAAAATGAATATGAACAATCATTATATAAATGTGACATGTGGAATGCATTCAATAGAGCATGGAGAGATTTTCTTCATACCTCTACGGAGAATGAAGGCCATGTGACTTGGATGCCTTGGTTCACCATGAGAGTCCATACAATGGCCAACTCTTTTTAGAGATTAAACCCACAGAGAATGGTTTCATAAACAAAAATATGAATAGAGAAATGAACGAGGGTTTGAAGAGCGATTCATATAGAATTTGAAGGTCATAACCCTAAGTCAATCTATCCCTCCAAGTGTCGAATATCTTTTGGTCCTCACAAGGATCGATGATAATCTCTATGATATGATATGAATTGATTCACATTAAAAGTCAAGCATACTCTGGTGGATAGGAATTGAAGGCGAACTCAGATTCGTAATGTAGAAACCATAAAGTTCATCAAGTTTAGTGGCTCGAGAAGTCGGAATAATGATTGGGTTTAATTCAACGTATTTGCATGGCAAATAAACCAAAAATAAAATTTAATACATGTCAGGCGAAGGACATCACTTAAGCAGTTGAAAACGAAATATGCATATCGATATATATATCTATGGGATACCATAAGTTAGTTAATGAAAACAACGTTCGAATTTGAAATTCAATTCTATGCCAATGTTTTAAAATCCCCTCCATAAGGGAATCATATGGTGATGAAGGCACAACGTCAAGATACGTATGGTATTGTAGTAGAAGGTTAGTCCAAAATATGGAGTAATTAATTGTGAAGTCGGAAAACAAGTTAGGTGGAAGTCGATTTAAAAAGGTTGTTATAAAGTAACTGAAGTGGTTAGTAAATATATGTAAAATAAGTATGTGAAGGTAAGTTGATAATATTAAGCTATATAGGAATGGTAGAGGAAGTTAAATTACATGGAGACTCTTCTATAGCCATCTATGCAATGAAAGGTTAGATATTGTATATTAAAGAAGTTATATTAAATCTGAGTAATATTAAATTAAGATATATAGAGGATTTTTCAAGAAGGTATATATCAAGTTATATGAAAGAAAAAAAAAAAAAATGAGGTATATGAGGGATGTTACAAATGGTATCGAGCTCATTTTTTGAAAAAAATGAGCTATTTGTTATTATCCTTTGTATAAATTATTTCTTGTTGATTTTTATTTATTTTATTTTATTTTATTTTTATTTATTTATTTATTTTCGATGTTGTTTGTTTAGTGTACGATTAGTCTTTATTAAAAAAGTAAATGGTGAAGGAGATGAAATTTATGTTGATCTGCATGATGAAGATAACATGCGATCGATGCTCCTTTGGTGGCTATGTTGCTGAGGTTGCAATAGGGTATGGTTGAGGTAGAAGCGCCATGACAACTCTTACTAGCCGATTGAGAACAGAAAAGGCATAGTACTGATATGACAGTAAGAAGGTGAGTTCGGAGGGAAAAAGAAGGGAAAATTCTCTGATGATTCCGAGGAAGATGACACTACTAGACATCAGTCTAAACATAAGAAGGAATTATAGGGGGGATTCTGAAAGATTAAGCCTCTCTCCTATGATGGGGAGAAGGAGGAATATGCTGAGGCATGGTTGTTGAATATGATTAAGTATTTCCAGGTCTATGAATATGAAAGAAATCTGAAGGCCAGATTAGCTGTCTACCAGTTGCAGGGTAAGGCTACGTTGTGGTGGGAGGAGACAAAAATGGTCCATGCCATTGATGAAAAAACAGTGACTTGGAAAGATTTCCAAGTCAAGTTTAAAAACTGTTATTTGAATGAACATTATTATGATGATAAAGCAAAGGAGTTCCACAAACTCAGATTGGGACAGCTCACCATAGATGAGTTTTTCACCAAGTTTACAAATATGTTAAGGTATGTTCCTTATATTCATGAAGAGAAGGCAAAGGTACAAAGGTTTTTGAACTGTTTGCCTACTGTGTACAAGGAGAAAATAGAGTTCGATAATCCAAAAACCATGGATGAAGTGGTGAGGAAAGCTATATTATGCTACCAACAGTTTAAAGGAAAGGGGGAGCACGGAAAAAGATAGGTAAACAAGGGTGAATTCAAAGGAAAGAAACAGAAATCAACTTACTTGAAGAACTTTGGTAGGGATCATTAGCGGAAAAAATTTAATAAACCAAAAGAAAGTCAAACTGCTTAGTCCCAAGTTGGTTCAAAACAACTAGATGGAGATAATAAGAAGGAAGGAATAGCTAAAATGTGGGAGCCTTTGAAATGTTGGGGCTGCGGAGAACCTCATCTGCTGAGGGACTGCCCACACCGAAATATTCAGATGAATATGATGGATCGAGAAGCTACCACAGTGAATGATATAGAAAGGAATATACCCACTATCAGTGTAGCCTTAGAGAACCAACAAGTAGAACACCAGGCTACAATGGTCGAGGTGGAAGGTAATATTGCTGACCAATCTGTTACAGTTTTTATTGATCCGGGTGCTTCTTTGAGTTACATTAGTCCACAAGTTGTAGAAAAATGCAATCTCAAGACTGAAAAATTTTAGCAGTCTTGGTTGGTCCAGTTACCCACTGTCACCAAGAGAAAAGTGACTCATAAGTTACCTCAAATAGTAATTAAGTTAAATGATTTTCAGACAAAAGTAAATTTAACCATTCTTCCCTTAGGCTTATATGATTTGCTGATAGGAATGGACTAGTTAGAAAAGAGAAAGGCTATGATGAATTGTTGGGATAAAACTCTGCATTGCATAGATGAGGAGGGAGACCCTTTATACTCAAAGGAAAACCAAAACCAATTTCTGTAAGACAAATACCAGCTCTACAATTAAAAAGAACAGCTAGGAAAGGATATCAAGTATATGTTGTATGTGTTGAAGAATTAGGAAAACAACCTAAAGAAATCCTGCTGGACACTTTGCCAGTGGTAAGAGAGTCTAAGGAAGTTTTTCCAGATGAGATTCCTCATCTTCCCCCCAAAAGAGAGATTGGATTTTCCATCGATTTGGTGCCTAGAGCAACACCCGTTTCTAGAGCCCCTTATCGGATGAGCCCCCCTGAACTCATGGAGTTAAAAATGAAATTGCAAGAATTGTTGGATAAAGGTTATATCCAACCGAGTGTGTCTCCTTGGGGAGTACCGGTGTTGTTCGTGAAAAATAAGGATGGAACCTTTAGAATGTGCATTGACTACTGCCAACTGAATAAGTTGATAATAAAAAATAGATACCCATTGCCCATAATTGATGCCCTTTTTGATCAGGTAAGAGGGGCTTCAGTATTTTCTAAGATTGATCTGAGGACTAGTTATCTCCAACTCAGAATTAAAGAGGAAGACATTACCAAAATAGCTTTTCGAACCAGGGATGGTCACTACGAATTTGTAGTCCTACCTTTCGGTTTGACAAATGCCCCTGCCACTTTTATGTGCCTAATGAACAATGTTTTGAACAAGTACTTAGATAAATTTGTACAGGTGTTCATAGACGATATTCTGGTCTATTCAAAAAGTAAGGAAGAAAACCAAGAAAACTTAAGGATAGTTTTACAGACTTTGAAGGAAAACCAGTTATATGCCAAATTCAGTAAATGTGAATTTTATAAAGATAAGATTCAATACATGGGGCATATTATTTATGAACAAGGATTGGCTGTGGACCCTGAGAAAATAAAGGCTATTAGAGCATGGCCGGTGCCAACTGATGTTTCAGCAGTAAGATCATTCATGGGGATTGTCGACTATTATCGAAGATTTGTGGAAAGATTTTCTGCAATAGCATATCGCATAACTTCACTACAAAGAAAAGGCACCAAATTTGAGTGGACTGAAAGATGCCAAAATAGTTTTGAACAACTAAAGTTAAAACTCACTACAGCCCCTATACGGAAGATTGCAGATCCTGACAAAGACTTTGTTGTGTGTATTGATGCATGTAGAGGGGGATTGTGAGGAGTGTTGTTGCAAGAAAATTCTGTTATTGCATATGAATCTAGAAAACTTAAGAACCATGAAAAGAATTACAGTGTATATGATCTGGAATTGGCTACTGTAATTCATGCCTTGAAGATGTGGTGACACTATCTTCTTAGAAAAAAATTTACATTGATGACCGATCATATTAGTCTCAAGTATTTCTTTTCTCAAACAGATTTCAATGCTCGACAAGCCAGATGGTTGTCTTTTCTGAGTGAATTTGATATGGACATAAAACATATCAAAGGGAAAGAAAAAAAAATTGTTGATGCACTAAGCATAAATGCTTGCCAAATCATAAGCAGCATTGGGAGTAGTGCTAGTTTTGATTTAGAAGAACTAGTTAAAAAGGTAGCAGATGAAGATCCACATTATGAAAATCTGCAAGTAAAAATGTTGAAGAAAGAAATGGCTGAATACACCCAAAAACAGAAAGGGTCGATCTTCTATAAAAACATATTGTATATCCCCAATGTAGAGTCCTTGAAAAAAGAGATCCTAGATGAATATCATAAACAACCATATTCAGGACATCCTGGATATCAGAAAATGCTAACAGCTTTGAAAAAGAAATTGTTTTGGCCAGGAATGAAAAAGGATGTAGCAGACTATTTAGCTAGATGCATGGAATGTCAACTAGTTAAAGTTGAACATCAACACCCAGCTAGTCTTTTAAATCCCTTGCCAATTGCAGAATGGAAATGGGACACTATTTCTATAGATTTCATAACCCGGTTACCCAGAACAAAGTACTAGCACGACTCAGTGATGGTAGTGGTAGACACCTTAACAAAGGCTGCACACTTCATACCTGTGAAATCTACTTTTGGGACAGCCCAAGTAGAAAATTTGTTCCTAAAAGAAATAGTAAGGCTACATGGGGTCCCAAAGATGATTGTTTCAGATAGAGACGCTAAGTTCATAGTAGCCTTTTGGAAAGGTCTGTTTGGGGACATGGGCACTAAACTGAATTTTAGTACAACCTATCATCCTCAGACGGATGTTCAAAAAGAGAGAACAAAGCATATCTTGGAGGATATACTGAGAATGTATGTGATGTATAGGCCATCAAAATGGGAAGACTACTTGCAATTAGCTGAATTTTCTTATAACAACATCTATCAATCCTCCATCAAAATGAGTCCATTTGAAGCACTCTATGGAAGGAAGTGTCGTACTCCATTAAGTTGGAGCCAACCTGAAGATAAGCTAGTGTTGGGACCAGATACTTTACAAGAAATGGAAAGGATTGTCAAACAAATACAAAGAAACATCAAGATAGCACAAGATCGACAGAAAAAATATGTTGATAAGAAGAGGGTGCATCGAGAGTTCAAAGTGGGTGATAATGTGTACCTGCGTATTAAACCCAAAAATAGCACACTTTATGCTGGAAGTTGTGCAAAATTGGCTCCTACATATTGTGGGCCTTTTGAGGTGTTAAAAAGGGTGGGACCAGTGGCTTATAAACTGGCCCTACCGCCCCATGTTAAAGTTCATGATGTGTTTCATGTTTCGTTATTAAAAATATATGTACATGATGCTTCTCACATTGTTGATTAGAATGTGTTACAGGTGGAACTAGAAAGGGAGTTCCTTCCAGAGCCACTTCAAATATTGGAGAGGGAAGAAATTTTATTGAGAAATTGAACAGTAACAAGAGTAAAGGTTCAGTGGAAGCACTTTACTGCTGAAGAAGCTACATGGAAAAGAGAAGCTGAGATGATGGAAAAATATCCATATCTATTTTCAAAATGAACTCTAGTAGTTAGTTGTTAACACCGAGGACGATGTTTGTTTTCAGAGGGGGAATATGTAACACCCCCCTAGTTTTATGTTTTTCAACTTAGACATTTGAACTTCAATCCAAAGGGGAGTGGACCCCAATGGATAATTATGATGTGGATGTAATTAATTATTTAATTATGAAAAATAAATAAACTATTTCTGTGCATATTGACCAAATGAGATTTTTGAGATCACTTGCCAAATCCATGAGGTATGGAAAGAGGCTAAGACTTTCCCCAAAAATATTTCAAAAATCCTTGAAAAAAATTATTTCTAATTTATATTTTTGAGGAAAAATCTAGATTTACCCAATGAGGTGGAGAGTAGTTGGGAAGAGGTAAAAAGACGGAAAAGCAGAAAGCAGCTTTAAAAGTCCTTAAATAAGGGAAGCCTAGGCAAACAGGAATAAAAGAATCTTGTAATTCTTGACGCAGAATTAGAAACAGGCTTTGGGGAACATAAGCTTAAATAAGCTACTCCAGAACAGATTGAGGTTGGTCTGTTCTAGGAGATGATCTCAACTCAGGGGTGAGTTCTGGAAGAAAAAAGAACTCTAAGGTTGGGAGGTTGGTCAATTGCAGAAGTGGTATGTCCAAATTTTTATGAATGTTTAAATTATCTGTTGTTGTGAAATATGGTTAGTTACTGTAGATGCTATTATACTTCAAAATTCTGAAGTTGTTATTACTTACATTTAACAGAACTGGTTAGAAGAAATTAATCCTCTCAACTCTGTATAGTTGTAGGAATATAATCTATGGGGAGAATCCATTAGAGTCTCTAAACCAATATCGGTTTAAATCTAAGGATACCTTTTACCCCAAATATGATTTAGTTGTTTAACTTTAATCTTCTTCTGAACTAATAAAATAATTGTTGCATATATGAAAATAGAGAAGGACACCCTTACTTGTAACAGATATAATTGAGACTAGACATACTTCAAATCTGTTTCATTTAGGTAATGATATAATCTAATAAAGTTATGTGTTATGGAAATAAAATCATACAGGTGGAAGTATAAAGGACTACAATACACTTGAATTACTTAAATAACAAGGATAATGTAAATAAATTTTACATTTGATTTGAACATGCCATGTAGGCAGAATGTATGGGGTTAAATCCGTTAAATTACCTCTAGAGGTCTACATTTATGTACATTAAACTAAAAGTTTGCAAATTAAAATTAAATGTTAATAGGTATATTTTATATCTTTACTGTGGAAAAAAGACTAGAAGTAAGATAACTGACAGATTCTCTATTATGGCCTATTCGGTATATTGAATTTCTGGCAGAATAATAGGAAATACTTTGCTATTAAATATATGCGAAAACTTCAATTTCATCCATAGATGTAAAAAAATTTAATTCACTCCTAAACGATAACCATATATTCATATACCTGAACATAATTTATAAAAGTTGCCACAGTCATAGAATTATATCCCCTTTGATATCATATAAGTAAATTTGCATATCACTAGTATGTTAAGAATTTCTAGAATTAACAATGAGGAAATAACATATTTGAGGTTTGACAGTAAATAGAAAATCCGTATACTGTCTACAGAATTGGTTTAAAAATAATTCAGATGGGAAACATTTACGAACCACAGAAATAATTATGCATTTAGAGAATAACTAAAGTGAGCATAAGGGTACATATAAAAGTTATCGGTTCATACACTGAGAAAAATACTCCGACAAGAAAAAAAAAATTAATATTGAACTTTTAGGAACAACCGAAATCCAAGTCGAGGGATATAAAACCCTCTATTTTCTAATATCAAAGAGTACAGAGATAAATGGTTCGAGTCTCATCAGCTTCACTGGTATTATACATTGAACTATATAAAACAAATTTTAAATAAATCGTTGTAGAGGCAACGAGGTGATACTTGCGTGAAGTCACTGGGGAAGTAACGACCTGTAGAAGAGAGAGATGGGTTACAAACTCTCCAATGAGAAATCAGAAGAGCTATCAAGGAGCCACAGAAATGAAGCCGATATCAAAGGGCTACATGTAACCTATATATCGGCCATGGAAAAAAACGAATTAGTCTACAAATGAAATGTGTATGAAAAATAAGTTAACAAAATAAGAAAAAAGACAAGTTAATGATTAAGAAACAATATAGAAGGATTGAGGTACCTGAAATAACACAATAGATATCCTGAGAAACACAGACCTGGAAATATTGAATGGTATTAATGGCATATATATCGATACAAATAAATATCAGTAGGTTAGGCGAAGGGTTTCTATAATGATACAAAGAAAAGGTTAAGCATACTATGACGAGTTGGGAAAAAATATCATGAAAAACTTCCAATAAGGACAAGGACTTTCGCCTCAATTGCCTCACGAATGTAATGGAGACAAACGCTGGATCCTGAGGAGAAATTCATTGCCTCGGGTCAATTAACTTATATATACACATACATTAAAAAAAATACATCCGAACAAATTAACACTGAAAGAAAAATTTTAGTCGACTTGGTTTGTGAAGCAAGCCATCCATATCCGAAGAGGAATAAATAAAACCAAATCGGCATAATACTAACAAGAAGCACGAAATGATTTCAGAGAGAAACAAAAACCCCCTAAATCAGGACAATGACTCCTTCTATTTACATTAGAGTTAACGAGAGTGAAAGGAAGTATCCCTATAAAATACAAAAGACCCTTCAGAAAACTAATCAATTCCATAACGAAAATGAATATGAACAATCGTTATATAAATTTGACCTCTGGAATGCATTCAATAAAGCATGGAGAGATTTTTTCATACCTCTGTGGAGAATGAAGGCTGTGTGACCTGGATGCCTTGGTTCGCCATGAGAGTCCATACAATTTCCAACTCTTTTTACAGAGTAAACCCACAGAGAATGGTTGCATAAACAAAAATATGAATAGAGAGATGAACGAGGGTTTGAAGAGTGACTCATATAGAAATCGAAGGTCATAACCCTAAGTAAATCTAGCCCTCCAAGTGTCGAACATATGTCGGTCCTCACAAGGATCGACGACAATCTCTCTGATATGATATGAATCGATTCACATTAAAAGTCAAGCATACTCTGGTGGATAGGAATTGAAGGCGAACTCATATCCGTAATGTAAAAACCATAAATTTCATCAAGTTTAGTGGCTCGAGAAGTCGAAATAATTACTAGGTTTAATTCAACGTACTTGCATGGAAAATCAACCAAAAATAAAATTTAATACATCTCAAGCAAAAGACATCACTTAAGTAGTTCAACACGAAATGTGCATATCGATATATATATCTATGGGATACCATAAGTTAGTTAATGAAAACAACATTTGAATTTGAAATTCAATGCTATGCCAACGTTCGAAAATCCCCTTCATAAGGGAATCATATGGTGATGAAGGCACAAAGTCAAGATACGTATGGTATCATAGTAGAAGGTTAGTATGGAGTAATTAATGGTGAAGTCGGAAAACAAGTTAGGTGGAAGTCTATTTAAAAAGGTTGTTATAAAGTAAGTGAAGTGGTTAGTAAATATATGTAAAATAAGTATGTGAAGGTAAGTTTATAATCTTAAGTTATATAGGAATGGTAGAGGAATTTAAATTACATGGAGACTGTTCTATAGCCATCTATGCAATGAAAGGTTAGATAATGTATATTAAAGAAGTTATATTAAATCTAAGTAAGATTAAATTAAGATATATATAGAGGATTTTTCAAGAAGGTATATATCAAGTTATATAAAAAAAACAAAAAAGAAAAAAAAATTGGAGGTATGAGGGATGTTACATTAATTTTGTTGTTCAATATTTTAATGGCTGCGGTTCAACCAAATTGAATAGTCATTTGTTGTGTTTTCATTTTTGCTGTCCAATTCATGGACAACTATTGTTCAATCTATGAACGACTGCTGCTCAGTCAAATTGAACAGCCATTTTGTGAGGTTTTTATTTTTGTTATTCAATTTGTGGACAACTACTTTTCAGTTTTTGAACGGCTTCCAATTCAACTACAATTGAACAATCATTTTCACATTTTTAACTTTCCTGTTCAATTCTTGAACAATCGTTGTTCACTTCTTCAACGGTTGTTGTTCGATCGAACTGAACAACTATTCATTATTGTGTTTTTATTTTTGTTCTTCAATTCAGGAACAAATAATGTTATATCTTTGAATGGCTATTGTTCATTTGAATTGAACAGCTGTTTTTTTGAGCATTTTTAATTATGCCGAAAAATCTTTGAACAACTACTGCTTAATCTCTGAACAACTATTGTCTGACCAACTTAAATAGCCATTATTGTTTTGTTCTTCTCAAATTTAGTAACCTTGAGTATGGAATGGTAGTTGGAAGAGACAGGGACAATGGTAAAATTACAAATATAATGGACCTTGGTACTATAATTCTTAAGCAGGAAGCTGACATTATGCACACATGAAATGAAAGGCTAAGTCACTCACCATTCAAATATAATATCATACAATACATGACCTTATGATGATATATCTTTTTGCACTATTCGAGTAATATGTCCCTACAGCATGATGAAATGGAACAAGGGGTATTAATGGTATTGGCATTTTTTTTGCTTATTTCACCATCCCTCACTCTTAAGGAGTTAATGAGCCTCCCTCTATGTATAAAAATCAATCATTATGTGTTCATACCAATCCTTAAGAGGATACAAGGTCTCATTACAAGCCATCCTTCCATGATCATAGGGATTTAACAAGTGACATGCCCGCAATGGCTACCACACCAGGGTAATGACCTTCTCATCTACTAGAAGGACAGGAGGTCTCATTACAAGCCAACCTGATCACTCTGTTACAATTCTAGTGAATGGGATTGTGACTATCTGGCTACCACACCAGCACAGTGACCTCCTTATAGATCAATATATTACAATTCAAAATGAAGTACTACACTTGCATGCAGATTTTAAGAGAGGATAGGGGGTCTCAGCACGAGCCAGCCTACCACGTTCACAAGAGTGTAGCAAGTGACATGCCCACTATGGCCACCACACCAGGGTAATTACCTTCTTAGAGACTTGAAGGACAGGAGGTCTCATCACGAGCCGGCCTTATCACTTTGCTACAACTCTAGTGAGTGGCACCATGGTTATCTGGCCACCATACCACCATGGTGATATCTCCATAAAATTGGCAAAAAAAATATTCTTACATAAGGATCCTGGCTCATTTTTCGGGTTAAAGTAGCAACCCTATCTAGGCTATGAACACCTGTTGGCAGCAGTGGCTCTGCTTGTGGTATGAAAGCATGCTCCTTCAATAGCCAATTGCTTTTATATACACCTTATCTTCCCTTCTTCGACCTCAAGATATTACTCGAATTAGTAATAATTATGACCTCCCATAAGAATAGCTAAAAAAGATATGCTTACATATTTTGAACTTCGAGATCACAACGCTAATCAGTACATGACTCAATCTTTCTTCCGTCATAAATTTTCAGTTGTACAAGGAAATCATATCGAAATAATGGCTATGTTATTTCCTCTCGCTTTCCAGTCACTTCCGCACAAGATACAATTATGAAAACTTTTAAATCTAAACTTTATACCGCATATGTTAGTAATTACTCAATCGCCCGCTCCTTCACACACAGATTATCATTACCAAATTCTGACATTCCCCTATTGGCATTCATGAGTGACCAAATAGCTCCTGTACTTGAGGGCGTGGGTGCCCGTTTCTTCGAGGGAGGGGGTCTAATTGGCCTTAATTCGGCAAGCATGTGAAATCCCTGCAAAAATCTCATTAGATGCATCGATAAGACCAGAGGAAAACTACAATTAAGGCATGAAGATTATCTACGTAGAGCCACAATCTATTTTTGACTTGCATACAACATCCAGTCAAAACAACAGTGCCAAGAGGAAAAGAGCATATCAGCTATGGGAGGAAATACCCTTAGAAGCGAGCCTGCAAACTTTCCAATTTCAAAGGCAGCAAGTGCCATCCTCCAGTGATCTGGATGGCTAATATTTGTACACAGAATACAAGGATTCGACACGAGAATTGGAATCAAATTTCTGCAAAATCCGCAGGAAGGGAAAACCAAAGTCAAAGGTTGAACTAGACAAGTTACAGAGGGAATTATCGCAGAAGTTTCTGGAATACCAGTGTAAGGAGAAAGATGGGCAGAGAAGCATCTCCTCCTGAGAGAACAAGTAGCAGCATACCAGGACTCAGATGAACTGTTGGAATGAAGAAATGGAGGGATTAACCCTACCTCTCTACACTAGCCATCGCAAGAGCTGGCGGCATTCATCCAAAATTTTATTACATGCGAAGGACATCGGGATGTGGTAAAACCTCGAGAGCTCAAAATTTTAGTTTCTCTTAAACAAAAGATTTCAATTAATCTGCCTGTCTTTTTGAATTCTGTATTGCATGATACGGTTGTTTGATTGAGGAAATCCAAGAATCCCCAAGCAGAGATTAGTCACGAGGGGTTAATAAAACTAATCATCATTCATGAGCTAGATAGGTAGCAGATATCATGGGATAATTTCGTCAACCCTGAGACACGGGAATCGAAAATAAACCCTGACGGAACCTAAATTCAGACCCTCGGGGTAAATACACCAATAAGAAAAAGGACTCGAACCTCAATGTCAAAGCCAGGCAAGAAAAAAAGGTTCAAGATACTCCAAGGAACCTCGAATGTCATGGAAGAAGTATAACCATCCCATGCACACTTGCAAGAGTTCAAGGAGGAAATGGCTCGAGTCCTAAGAAGAATAAGGACAGACTATGAATCGAGAAACCCATTGGGAGCAGGGGAGAAAGAGAAACTTTTTTATAAATCTGCCACCCCCAGTGGCTCTAGTCACATTAACGTCCTACCTGACCAAGAGGAACTACGAGATGATAAGGCTCTATCCCCTATCGATAATTATGAAGTGTATAGTGATGGGAAAACAAGGGAGAGAATGGAGTCACAATATCATTCAAGCGGCACTGTCCTTGTGGAGCAGAGCACACACACAGAGACAACCCCTTTGTCACTAGGAGGTAGCATCGCTCCTCCTAGTCAGGACCCTCACATTGAAGTAAATTCTGAAGATGTAATCAAAAACACCATTTTAGACACCATTCCTGAAAAGGGGAATTCCGCTCCCCTACCATTTGCTGAAATCAAGATAGGTGAAGATTCAGATGAAAGGAGAAGTGAGAAACTAAGAAGGACCTTCAAGAGATTAAAGAAATTGGTAAAATATATGAGAAAACAACTGAAGAAAGAAAGAGAAGGCCACGGATGATGCAGGAGCATCAAGGGCAATTTTCATTTTTTAATATGTAATAAAGGGGGGTGTGACATTTTTATTATTTTATTAATTAATTTTTTATTTTAAATAAAACAGGGGATAAATTATAAAAGTGAGGATTTTGTAAATATTCTTTTATTAATTAAAAGGATATGAGAGAAATAGAATTAGGAGCAAAATTAGGGGGTAGGAATTCTATGTATGGGACTTTGTTGAGTCCACACCTAAAATATATTTAAAATAGATTTAGTTGAGGATTAGGTGGAGAGATTTTTGGAGTGAATTAAATTCATTATTTATGTATAAATATGAGTGGTTTTTGTGAGGAAAATACACTTGAATAGTTGAAGAGAGAGTGAGAGTGTGAGTAGTGAGAGGGTTTCTAGTTAGAAGCCTCCGGGCAATTGGAAGGCCATTAAAGTTGAATATTTGGAAAATAAAAAGTTTGTAAGTATTTTCATTATTAATGTGAAAAGTGTTTTCAGAATTGTGTGTTTCGATTTATGGAGTGGTGTATATTTTCTGTCACTGGGTTTTAAATTGAGAATGCACATTTTATATAATTTGGAAGTGGAATCGTTGGAAAGCGCCAGTTCTGCGTAGGAGCAACGTTTTGCAAATTGATGCTAGAATAATTAAATGGTTTTATGAATTCATGTTTTAATGTATGAACTTAACTGTCATTCTGTAGAGAAGAGGAAATCGATTTTTGGTTCAAACTAGAGTAAATTTCTGGTTCGAATGAGACAATCGATGAGGCAAAAGAGTAAATTCGTGATTGTTGGCGCAACGTTAATACATGTGGAAGAATTGATTTTTATATCGATTTGTTGTTGAATATGGTGTAATCCTGAATCGAGTTGCAGAAAGTTCTGGTTTAATGTTGAAAATTGTTTGAATCACTGAATTGTAAATACAGGAAGGGTAAATTGAAATTGGCATTAATTAATGTTATATGCTGGCTCCATTCACCTGGAGTGATATTAGTCAAAGAGTTGTGATGATTGAAGGCAATAAAGTTGCAGGAGAAGGGACCGATTTGCAATAATCAAGTTCTGAAATGAGTGAGCAATCCAGCACTGCGTTGGAATTGGTAAAAGGTAAATGCATTAAGGACGTAGAGGGAGCGGTTTTGCATCAAACGCAGAGCATAAGTCAGCGTTGAACTCAATTTCTATGGTGAGCAGAATTACAAAACTACATTTAAGATTGAGTCTGAATTTGCATTGTGCGTTGAAGGGCTTTCAACAAGTATAAAAACCCGCATTAAAATAGTGGCACCACGCTATTGAAAGTGGTGTGTGTGCAACGTTCATAGTTGTTGGCACATAAGGTGTTAATCAAACTTGAATGAAGTTTAAAGAAGGCACAGATGAATCGATGTAGACCTGCGAAGAATCCATTCAGAGATATATAAGTTCAGGTATATAGAATCTACGCAAGCAATCATCAAATCGGAGCCACGCAATAAGAGGTGATTATGTTCAATCTGAAATTGAAATAACGTGAGTGAAGTGTTCGATGAACAGTTGCTGGGCAACGTTGGATAAAACGAAATACAGATTTGCAGAGTTAACATAGAGGAGTAATGATTCGATGCAGAGTAATTTCATTGAATTTATATGAGGTTGGGTTGTAATGTTAATGTCAAGTTATGCCATTGCCACAACGACAGTCGACGTGTGAAAGCATTAGTCAGACTTGAACAACGTGGAGGCGCATTATGACATTCCATAAGCGTTCATGGAGGTAAGCACGTTTGTATTTACCGTGACCAGAGTTGTTATTGTGTTGAGTGGAATGGGTATGTTGTGTGGGGAAATGTTATTTTGAATGGCTATGATCGTATAGAGGTTGATTCCATTAAAATGTCTAGCTTGTTAAAAGACAAAGCACTTATATAATGGAAGCAAAGTTCATTTGTAAACCTTTACATTTGTACGACAAAGTTTGAGTTATTGAGTTTTCACTGCTCTGATTTCAAGTATGGTTTTTATAAACCATGAGATTATAACCGTATGAAACAAGCTTCTGAGAATGATAATGTATATAATTTCCCAGACTTGGAGTGTTTATGTGGGAAATTATTAGATTGCATGTGTTATATGTAGGTGAGAGGAGAGATTCAGTATAATTGCACAATCCGCTATTTTTGGCATCGTACAGGAAGGCTCTATTGAAAATGATGTTTGTTTTTTTCTCAAATGAGTGTAGAAGTTGTTCGTTGAGAAAGGGAGAATCGAAGAGTGTTTTATTTTAACTAATACAAGCTGGGTTAACAAATTTAATGATTGCAGAAATGAATGGAGGACAAGATCATGCAGGATCTTAAAGGTGAGATAATTTTCTGATTTGAAATTTGTGATTAAAGTTTATGGTTGCAGACAAGATGATGGCAGTGAACCTGACATCCAGCTAAAGGTTGGATAAGGAGGACAGCTGAAGTGTTCTGAAGAGAAGGTGAGTTGAAGAGATAGCCTAGAGAGAGCAGAGGAGAGTGCTCAAGAGGTTCCAGAGGCAGTGAACCAGTACTTACCAAAAGACCAGATCCAGTGAAGCGGATTGGTGAGGTAAGGGGCAGCAGGAGAGCTTGCTGTTGCAGAGGCTAGTGCAACTCATGGTGAGTGAGAAACTCATGGAGAAGATGATCATGGAGGATCAGAGAAGAGGTTCAGAGGAATTCCATAGAGGTGATATAACTGATAAAGTCAGAGAAAGAGAGATTGCAGTAATGAAGGTACAATTGCAGGTACTGCAGGAATGGCTGCAAGAGCAGGAAAACCAGAATGGAGGATGGATCTTTCCACTGAAGGTAAAGAGAGTGATTTGGAAACCATTGCAGATGAAGTTGAGGCAAAGTGTGACTGCCTTATTGAAGAAAGAACTTAGAGTTCTTGTGCCAGAGATGGAATTTGAAGATTCCACACGCAGATCTATTCAGAAGGAAGTATTGGAGGAAGCAGTCAAGACTGAAAAGTCTTGTGGTTTTAAAACTAATAAGTTGTGTATGTTTGTAGGTACAGCACAGGGAGATGAGCAAGCTTTAGAAGAGTTGAATCTGAATTCTGTTCAAATTGATGCTGAGATAGAAAGATCTCAGGAGGAAATAAAGACAAAGGAGTCTAATCAGAGTATTGGTGCAGAGAGAGAAGGACCAGCTAATGATTGATTAAAAGCTGGTGAAGGTATGGAAAATTGTGTGAAGTTTCCAAGTTCTACTCCTAATGAAATTGTTGAATTGTATAGGAAACTAAATCTTCAAAGAAGAGAATTGGAGAGACACATGACTTATGTGCAGGATAATTTGCTGAAGAAGCAAGACAAGAAAGTTTTCATGAATGACAGTCATGAAGCAAAGATTGGAAAGAAAAAGAGACTAGCTGACAGTCTCATGGTGAATGCAAATCAGCATACTGATGTGCTGACAGAGGAGTTGGAAAGAAACTCAGAGCAGCATACTGAAGTGTTGCCAGAGGAAGCTGAGGAGAAAGCCAGTGAAGATTTTTTGAGTCCTGAAGAAGACTTGGAGCTGTAGAGAGAAAACTTGGTGACTGAATCAAGAAGTGAGACCATTGGTTCTTGTGATTTTGATGCTGACAATTTGATTGTGTTTACAGGTGATGTAGAAGATAGTCCATCACTTGGAATTGTCTTGGAAGAAGAAGAACTATTGCAGAAAGGAGATGAGACAATCATGTCTCATAAGCAGAGGCTTGTTACCATGGGTGACAAGGAGGAGTTGGCTTGTCTGTATAGCCAAGAGAAGACTGCTACAGTGATAGAGGATGAGGATACAGTGTTTGAAGAACTTGATTTGATTGCCAGAATCAATCAAGATGATGATGGACAATTACTGAATATTTTCAAAGAGGAAGACGAAGGTTATGCTGAAACTAATTTGCAGCATGTTGATGAAAGGCTCGAGAAGAAATGGCTGAAATTTTTGCTGGAGACATTTGAACTAGAGAAAGAAGTTGCAGATAAATTTGCAGGTGATGAGCAAAAGAATGTTGCAGAGGGACAGGAAGTTTGGGAGGCAACAACATCCATAGTGGCAGCTAGAGAAACATATATGGTGGCAGCTACAGCAGCTGAAACAACAGAATTTGGAAGCAGCAGCAGTAGGTTGGATAGAGAGATTGAAAGCATCAGAAGACTAATGATGAAGGTGTCTCAGATACAGCAGACAACAGCAAGAAAGCAGAAGAATTTAAGCAAGAGAAAGACATCAAAATATTGCGAGAGCACAGCCAGTGGGGCAATGCAGCATAAAGTGTGGAGACCTGGAGAAGAACAACAGATAGAAGCAGTGACAAGTAGAAAGCTACAGCACAAGATATGGGATCCAGGCATACACAGATCCGAACACATGATCAGGCGATCATGTTTAATTTCAACCTTGGGAGTCTGATGCAGGGGCATCAAGGCCAATTTTCATTTTTTAATATGTAATAAAGGGGGGTGTGACATTTTTATTATTTTATTAATTAATTTGTTATTTTTAAATAAAATAGGAGATAAACTATAAAATTGAGGATTTTGTAAATATTCTTTTATTAATTAAAAGGATATGAGAGAAATAGAATTAGGAGCAAAATTAGGGAGTAGGAATTCTATGTATGGGACTTTGTTGAGTCCACACCTAAAATATATTTAAAATAGATTTAGTTGAGGATTAGGTGGAGAGATTTTTGGAGTGAATTAAATTCATTATTTATGTATAAATATGAGTGGGTTTTGTGAGGAAAATACACTTGAATAGTTGAAGAGAGAGTATGCATGTTGTGAGAGGTAGTTTCTACTTATAAGCCTCCTGGCAATTGGAAGGGCCAGGCCATTAAAGTTGAATATCCTGCCAAACAAAAGTTTGTAATTATTTTCATTGCTAATGAAAAGTGTTTCTTTAATTGTGAGTTTCGATTTATGGAGTGGTGCATATTTTCTTCACACTGGTTTTAATCACTGGTTTTAAATTGAGAATGGACACAATTATAATTTGGAAGTGGAATCATTGAAAGCACGATTTACGGTGAGGGAGAAACGTTTTGCAAATCGATGCTGGAATAATTAAATGGTTTTATGAATTCATGTTTTAATGTATGAATTTAAATGTCAAGAAGAGGAAATCGATTTTTGGTTCAACCCAGAGTAAATTTTTGGATCGAATGAGACAATCGATGAGGTAAAAGAGTAAATTCTTGATTGTTGGCACAACGTTAAATACAGGTGGAAGAATCGATTTTTATATCGATTTGTGTTGAATATGATGTAATCCTGAATTGAGTTGCTAAAAAGTTCAGTTTAACATTGAAAACTGCTTTTTGAATCAATTAATTGTAAATACGTGAAGGGTAAATTGAAATTGGCATTAATTAATGTTATATGCTGGCTCCATTCACCTGGAGTGATATTAGTCAAAGAGTTGTGATGATCGAAGGCAAGAAATCCGCAGGAGAAGGGACCGATTTGCAATAATCAAGTTCTGAAATGAGTGAGCAATCCAACACTACGTTGGAATTGGTAAAAGGTAAATGCATTAAGGACGCAGAGGGAGCGGTTTTGTATCAAAAGCAGAGCAGAAGTCAGCGTTGAATTCAATTTATATGGTGAGAAGAATTAAAAAATTGCGTTTAAGATTGAGTCTGCATTTGCACTGTGCGTTGAAGGGCGTTCAACTAGTATAAAAACCTTTATTAAAACAGTGGCACCACGCTATTGAAACTGGTGTATGTGCAAAGTTCATAGTTGCTGGCACATAAGGTGTTAATCAAACTTGAATGAAGTTTAACGAAGGCACACATGAATCGATGTAGACCTGCGAAGAATCCATTCAGAGATATATAAGTTCAAGTATATAGAATCTACGCAAGCAATCATCAAATCGGAGCCACGCAAGAAGAGGTGATTCTGTTCAATCTGAAATCGAAATAACATGAGTGAAGTGTTCGATGAACAGTTGCTGGGCAATAAAACGAAATACAAATTTGCAGAGTTAACATAGAGGAGTAATGATTCGATGCAGAGTAATTGCGTCGAATTTATATGAGGTTGG
The DNA here is from genome assembly GCA_034641835.2 of Pinus albicaulis. NCBI lineage: Eukaryota > Viridiplantae > Streptophyta > Pinopsida > Pinales > Pinaceae > Pinus > Pinus albicaulis. The sequence continues at coordinate 867,766,903 of CM076573.1, read as the reverse complement.
GCTGTAATGTTAATGTCAAGTTATGCAATTGCCACATCGACAGTTGATGTGTGAAAGCATTAGTCAGACTTGAACAACGTGGAGGCGCATTATGACATTCCATAAGCATTCATGGAGGTAAGCACATTTGTATTTACCGTGACCATATTTGTTATTGTGTTGAGTGGAATGGGTATAAGTTGTGTGGGGAAAATGTTATTTTGAATGGCGATGATTGCGTAGAGGTTGGATTTGATTAAAAAATGTCTATCTTGTTAAAAGACAAAGGCGCACTTATATAATGGAAGAAAATTTCATTTGTAAACCTTTGGCATTTGGGCTATTTACAAAGTTTGAGTTTGAGTTTTAGTTTATGAAATTGGGGTTGATTTCAAGTATGGTTTTTATAAACCATGAGATTATAACCGTATGAAACAAGCTTCTGAGAATGATAATGTATATAATTGCCCGGACTTGGATTGTTTATGTGGGCAGTTATTGGATTGCACGTGTTATATGTAGGTGAGAGGAAAGATCTGTGGTAACGGTGTGGTAAAATGAGACACGAACCTAAAAGAAAGAAACCTTTATTGCATGAACTCAAACAGAACCAGTAGACACTGTTAAAAGAAAAATGCAAACTGACATAGCTGACACCGTGGAAACTGGAATACAAACTAATTTGATAACTACTACTAAGGCTAAAATATAAACCAACCTGGAAAACACCACCGAGGCTAAAATGCAGACAGAACTAGCAAGCAAAATCAAAGCCTCCACCCAAACTGAGCAGAAGGTTAGAGGAAAAGGGGACTTAAACAGAGGAAGCCCCTGCCTACACCCATCTACTAGACAAAGCTACCAACCAGAAATTACGCAATGAACTAGTGCAAGTGCAGCATGAACTAACACAGTGCAGAAGGAGGTGATGCCATTACAAGAATATCAGGCACTGCTAAAAAATTTCACTAACCTCTCCTCCACAGAGGATGAGACATTCACCCAGCTTAGAGGAGAGCAGGCAAAGGTTAAAGTGGTACAAGAGTAGGTGGAGCAAGCTGAGAAGAAAATATCTAAAATTTTCTCCCTATATAATGATTCAATATCATACAGAGCTCTGGCAACCAACTATGCATTGTTCCTAACAGAACGGTATTTACTCTTCAAAGTTAAAGCTGTTAGGGTAGGAAAATCCACTACTTTCAGGACCGCAGAAGAATTTTTCCATTATTGTAATGATCAGGATGAGCATTTCTAGCACCTCCTGTGAGAGATTTACATGCATAATTTGTTCTTAGGAGAAGACATGGACAACAACCCTAGCCCCTTTATAGGGGATGTGAAACTGCAAGCCTTCCTTTCATTTGCTAAAAACTAGATCAGGTCAGCCAAAGCCTATGACATCTTCCAAAAAAGAGAGCATAACCTAGATTTATGGGACAGGGGGGAACCTACAAAACCCCTGCAACTGATTATCCAGCAAAAAAACTTCATGAGAAGGCAAGGTGTGAGGACTAGGCTAGGTCCCATCCATAAAGATATCATAGAAAATGTAGAGAATACTTTGGGGACATTTGTGAAGCTGCCTTAGCAACATATAAGCAAAGATGGATGGCCTCCACAAACAATGTGAAGAATAGGGAGCCATACAACAGCCAAGAAAAGATGGATGGCCTCCAAATTCCTCCCATACAACAAGCTGGTATACAACATGGAGCCTGTCTAGTTGGGATGTAGATACAGAAGCCCTCTCCTCTGGTATCCTGCCAAGGATTATAATTACAATTATGAATTACCAGAAGGATCCACAGGCGTTGCCTTTACAGTCATGAAACGAAAACAAGGCTTCAGAGCATTCAGCGAAAAGGCCTACCCTGCCTACTCCTTAATGCAGCTACATCTCAATCATGTGTTTGCATGAGGACATGTAACTAGGTAAGCATGGGAGTATGTTGGGCCCAAATTAAGGTATGTTCTCACCCTGTAGTTACTTCAAATTATGCTATAATTTCAAGGGAATTCCTCTTCATATTAACAATAAAGGGAATAAAATATTATGAAAACGAGAACAATTAGACTAATGATGAAAAGGATGATTTTGTAACAAAAAATTGACTTCTCTTATCTCTACATGCAGGAAGGCAGAATGGCCGATGGGAAATGGAAGCTAGCCAATAGATGCAAGCATATGAGATCCTGGTAACTCCCAGCGGCCGGTAGAAGGCAGACATACGAATTGGAGTCCAAGAACTCAAATGGCAGCCACGCGCAACAGGCTTTCGTTTGGGAAATACTTTCGCATTTTTGAAATCGCCTTTAAAAAGGATAAGGACGAATGAGGAGGAGATTCAGTTGAAAAAGGATAGGAAATTCATTCTGTAATCGACACATTAGAAACAATCTGTCTAATTGTATTTTTCTAACATCACTGGATGTAATATAGAGATTTGAACAATAATATTTTGAAGTTTTTACTGTGCTAGGGTTTCTGGTGGTCTAGGCCCAACCTATGGGAGTTCCATGCAAGTTTCCATACTCTGTGTAGTTGCAGAACCAATGCTTAAGTATTTGATGCAGTTGTAAAGTATACTTCCATTCAATAAAGTTACATTTCTCTTTCTTCAATATTGTTAGAAATCACATTCTTGAATTAGGAAAATCGCAATCGTACTTTTCGACTTATGGAAATATTTCATTATCAGTAGATAGTTCCAATTATGTTAATACCTTTGCATTTGAGTTATAGGTCATAGAAGAAGTTGATTTCGATGTTATCTGTCTTCATGAATTATATTCTTCTGTTAGCATAATGAAGCGTTCAATCGTCGATCAATGTTGATTAATTAATTCATAAAGAGAATTCCATTGCAAAATTACTTAACTAAATGATGTATGATTTATTTAAATCACTTTAGTTATACTGTTGTTCCATTACTGCTCAGCTAGTTATACTGCTACTCCATTACTTCTTAGTTAGCTAGACTTCCGATTCAATTCAATTCCATTACTGTTCATATTAGTTAGACTGTTGTTCCATTTAGTTCCATTGTTGTTCAGTTTATTTAGACCGTTGTTTAACTCAATTCAATTGTTGCTTGATTTCTCTAGATTATTGTTTAGTTCAGTTAGAATACTATTTAATTCAATTAGATAGTTGTTGAGTCTTGCTGCTCAATATTAGGTTAAAAACCAATCCAAGCTACCACTCGTAGGATAAGAAAACTTAGGAAGTTAGCAAATTCTTCCTCATAAGTCACATGGAGTAACTATTAGATGACCCGACTTGCATATATTGTGCCATCACTCTTGAAATAAGACGACTTACCCCGGGTTGATAATTAAATGAGGAAGCACTAGAGTTGTCAATAATAAGCCACGTCTATGAACACCAACATTCACCCAATTCATTATAGCAATCGCTACGAAGTCAATTGGGGGAAACCAATTGGAAACTTAGTATATCAAAGGAGATTTCCTTTGGAAATGTTGGTAAGCCATGGGTGATTGAGTCATGGTGTTTGTTGCTAGTTTTGTGCTTTTAGTCTTTCGTGATTCATGTGTGGTTGATTTGTCGTTTGTTTTTTTCTGGTGCATAGTTATGCCGCTTTGGTTGCAGTGTCGTATTGTTATTGGTTTTTATGGTTTTCTTCTTTTGTTTCTTATGCTTTCCTTTTATGTTTTGAGTCTTGGGAATTGTTTGGGAAGGAAAAATTAATGGAGCTCACGGAGATTTTTGTGGTAACCAACATGTAATGTAAGACACAAATGAAGCTTGGTGCATGAGTAAGCACAACAGAAGGTAAGAATATGACAGTCGGTTGGACTAGCTGGGTCCATTGTGGCAAACGGAAATTAGCAGTACATCCATGATAAGGGTAAACAGAATGGTAAATCAAATGGATTTGAGGCATCATATGCCTTGGATATGTTGGGAACAGATTTTCTCTACATTGTGCATGTTGTGCACGAATAAAGGATGTTCTCTTAACCTTGACCTTATGATATTTGGTAAATATGTTTTGATAATGATTATGTTGTTGTTTATACTTTTATAGATGTATGTATGTGTGTATGTCATGTCTGAAAAGGTCTTCACGGATCATATTTGTTTGATTCTAAATGTTTATACATATATATCTGTGTATATATGTCGGTCTCTTGCAAGATCGTGATTTTTTTATGCTATATATATATATAATTGTGTGTGTGTGGGTGGGTGTATCTATGTCACTATATGAAAATATTTTGAAGGATTATTCTTGTGGATGAATGATGACTTATGCAGATGAATGTCATGAAGAGGTTCTTGGCTATGAGGAACTAAGTGGTAAAGTAGCCTTAACATATCTATGAGGTCAATATGATGTGGATATGATCTAATTTTATATCTTTTTACTATTCCTATGTTTATTTCATGGACAAGTAATGTGGAGGGGTACATCAATGAAGTGAAAGTAGTGTGATGAGTGGCATGCTAGGATAAGCATGGGTAGTGGAAAGACACTATAAGAATGGTTTCTTGTGGAGTCAGTGTGTGGTATATGTATGTGCAGTACTACTGTTGTGTATATGTTTTGCATGTTGTATATTCTTTCATTGTAATTATGGTGATGTGAAAATGTTGCATATGTATTAATGTTTACATATGATATTGTATTCATATTGTATATATGGTGTTTTCTCTATATTTCATACGCAGTGCTAGTTATAGATGGTGCTATGTACATGTTGGATATGCGGTGTTGTGTATGTATGGTTCTATGCACATGTTGTATATTCAATGCTATGTACATATGGTGTTGTTTGTGTGTTGTACATATGGTGTTGTGTGTATGATTGTACATGTGGTATTGTGTGCATGTGGTGTTGTGTAGATGTTGTACATGTGGTGGTGTGTGTAGGTGGTGTCGTGTACATGTCATGCATGTGACGTTGTGTACATATTGTGTCAAGTACATGTCATGCAAGTAGTGTTGTGTACATGTGGTATTTTGTACACATTATATAGCTCGTGCAGTGTACATTTGGTGTTGTGTACATGTCGTGGAGGTCGTGTCATGCACACGGGGTGTTGTGTACACATTGTGCAATTAGTGTTGTGTACATGTGTTACTCTCTACATGTTTTGCATATGGTACTTGTATACATGTGGTATTGTGTGCATGTCTGGCATGTTGTGCTAAGGGCATGTTGTAGTCATGGTATCACAACATTATATTTGTTGTGTTGTACTCTATGTACATATATGTATATGTATATGTATTGTGTTTTACTGTACATCGGGTGTAGGTGTATCTGTTGTATGTCGGTGTAGGTGTATGTATTGTGTTTTATAGTACACTGGGTGTAGGTGTATGTGTTGTATGTCGGTGTGGGTGTATGTATTGCATGGTGTTATATGTCGTATGTGTGTGTATGCATTGTGATGTACACTGCGTGTATGTGCACGTGATTGAAGAGAATGAATTGGGTGCTTGGCGGATGTGGAAACCGATATGGTGTGTATTGAGAAAGAATAAAGGCATAAGTAAGGATTTCCGAAGGATAAGTAGATGTATTTTATTGCAGTTTTATTATGCATATGATCTGTGATTTTGAATTATGGTTGTTACATGTAATTTATGATTATGGTTTATGATGATTTCATGTGATTCATGATTTTTACCTATGATGGTTGTGTTTTTAGCTAACTAGATGTGATATGTTTATACACGATGATTTTATCAAACAACTAGTTTGACTTGTTATGACACAAACTAAGTAGGATTCCAAGTGTACCTTATTGATGAGATACCAATGAGATATGATGTGAATTTATTTCAATTTAATTTGAATCTAATGGAAATTATGTGCATGGTATAAGAAAGCATGTAATTCCCATTTTTGGATGGTTGAAACCGACTGCAAGAATTAGTAGCAACAACAAAAGGAATTGGAACATGCAACACTATGTTGGTAAAGCACTTCGGGAGCAGGGCCATTATGGGACACTAGTGCCCAATAGTGTCCATTGATTTCCATGACCATGCTATGACCGATATATGGTTTTGAGGTAGGTATATCAATTGGTTGTTTGAACTTCCGATGCTAGGAATCCTTGCGAAGGGATGGATCACCCATGATAAGGGATGATGGGGAACTTGGAAAGTGATTGACTGCACGGAAGGAGATTACTAGATTTCGCAAGGGACTGTGTAGTAGAGAAAGGAAGGTTAGGGATGGATTTTTTGTGGTAATTATCATTTCCAAATGGAATCGGATGTATATTGGGAGTGTGCCCTAGATGAATCAGCCAATAACTGTTGACTGAGAGAGCAATTGGCACAGGATTGTAGTGCTAGACATTGGGTGCAACTTTGACTTTGGCAGTGGCTTGTAGACTTCTTGGAAAGGAAGTGAATCATGGTACTCCTCTGAGGGTGTAGGTGTGAGCCTTTGGATCCCCTTGTTTTTGATACAGGCATCATATCCCTTTATTTTTTGGTTGAGAAAGTGTGTGTATGTGTGTATTATTGTAAGTACCGTAATGATTTGTGTTATAAATCTCCAATACATGGTGTGATTAACATGATTATTTTTTTATTTTGAGCAAGTTATTAATTGTAATATTGCAACGAGATATGTTATAAAGCTCCATGGGTAGTATGTTTGATTTTCAGCAGTTTGGTTGAGGTATATGTATCGTCGAACACCGAGGATTGTGTCCCCCAAGGGGGAGGGTTCTATAATAACCTTGGTGAAAATTCCACGTAATAAATGTTAAAATAGTAACCCTCATTGATGTGACACTTAGTCCAAGTTGAACGGTCAGAAAAACATCCTAGGAGGTACTCATTTCGGTTATCATGGCTAAAGGAAATTGAAAAAGGTAATGACTAATGCTTTGAAAAGGAAAAATGGCATTTTTGGCACATTTATTTATGGACATAATGGAAATTGGGAGGAAAGGTGGATGAAAGGTCACAGGTTGCATGTGTGTAGTAAATTGAGGCAAAGTAGTGGAAAGTGAAGAAAATAGAGGCCTCATTAATAAAAAAGTTTTCTGAGGATCAGTTGGCAAGATTTTTCTCATAGTTATGGAGCTTTCTCATTATTCTCTCTCTCTCTCATACACTTAGATACTTATATTTTTCGTGGAGCACTCTTGGAGAGTGGGGATACTTGGTTATTTAGAGCTACAAGGCAAAGGAAGAGAAGGAAAGGACAAGTTGACATCAGAATCAGCAGCTATAGCGACATTTGATTGTAAGTACCTAGTTGCAATTATGTTTTCCTCACTAGTTTTAGCCTTTCCATTTCATGGATAACCATGGTGTTTAGGGTTTATTTCCATTGATTTTTTTCTATTTGGTTCTCATGAATCCTTTACCTATTGGGATGAGTTATTAGTTCCTGGAAGCCTTGGCTGGAGAAACACTCTGGAAGCCTAATGGAAAACTGTGAGTTGAGTTACTAGTCCTGGAAGCCTTGGTTGGATAAACGCTCTCGAAGCCGAGGTTGAACAAACGCTTTGCAACACCTATAATTTTTGGGGTTGAGTTACTAGTCCTAGAAGCCCTGGTTGGAAAAAATACTCTGGAGCCCTAGAGAAGCTTCAGTGGAGATGAACCTGTGATGGTTAGTGATGTCGGACCTTAAGTGGAATCACTGGTTTTGGGTTGAGACAGTTTGGTCTCTAGAGCCATGGTATCTTGTTTATTAGTTTGTTTGATAAACTCACACATTTATGATTTGAATATGGCACGGGGGTGATTGGCTAAAGAGAGATTTGGATAAATGAATCTATGGTGAGTTGGAACATGGAAGTCACCTATCTAGTTGGTTTTTACATTCAGTAATGAAGAAATAATCCCTATGGTATTTGGTATGTAGATGTACTGGTTTATGTATGGATTTTATTTTTTTTGTATCCATTTTATTTTTGTTGTTATTGTGTTGGTTATAATCATATATTCGACTAATGATGATGTCTAGATATAACCATTTTTTTACCTATAAATGAATACATAACATATATATGGTAAAATAGATGCATTGCATCTTATGATGTAGGGTATCAATTCTTCTTATCGATACTGAAATAAGTAAGAGACCCATATGTTTAAATCTATTTTTTAAACACGTAGATGCAATGTTTGTGACATGTTTGACAAAATTTGTGTTATGGATAACAGGGGTCTTCATAATTTCCTAATGATTTGATTGTTTTTGTAGCTCTGTTCTAATTTTATTTATCATCTCTGTTGGGAAAAATACTAAGAGGGGGGTGAAACAATATTTACAATAATCACAATATATTATTTTCATTTTGCTTATTTCTATATGTGACTCTAATTAGTCCAAATAGTGTATGAACACAACCTTTGTAAAGGAAGAATTCGTATACCCAGATAACTTTAATGTTCAAATAAATCTTCAGAAAATTTACTTAGCCCAGATCATCAATTATGCATTAGACATTTAAGTGGTATAAACAATATTCAAAAAATCCAGATCTACATGAAGAATTCAATGATAGATAGCAAAAACACAGGGGAAAATTTCAAATATTTTCTTTAGAAATCTTCATAAAAACCCTAACTTCCATATGCGCCTTTGCTGAAGTGAACCTGCGGGTATCTGTGCTTTCACCGTGATGAACCAATGTATAGATCTGTAAATATTACAGGACCGTACAATACTTCAAAGAAACAAAATTGCTCAGATCATATCATTTACTTCATAAATTATGCACCATGCCACCGATCTAAACAACTCATAAACAGATCATGCAAATACATAGTCATTTGAGGTCTAAATATCATGATCCATTATTGTATTCATGACTGTATCAAAATATTAGATATATCTATTGAATATATCCCAATCCATGCAGATATACTTCAGACTAAATTATTCGTTCCATTCTCATTAATATGCCCACCCTTCAACTATGATCTTCTCCTCCTTATATAGTTGAGCATTAGCCAATAGCATGAGCAAAAAACCACACAAGTGCCAGTGGTATTCTTGGGAGGGATCAAATAGTTGTTATTGTGTTCAATATTGTGGGCTAATACCATGGTAAATTCCCTTGGTATTGTTAAAATTAGTGTGTCAACTCATGCATGACTTTTCTTCTTTGTATGCACGTGTACACATGACTTTTCTTCACAAAAAATACATATACACAAATTCTGGATGTATACATGACTTGGCTTCATTGGACTTGCGGGTATACATGGTTTCCCTTCATCAAACCTGCATATATTTCTTTAGACTTTACCTTCATCATTCCTTTTTCACTATCTAGAATTCCTTTCTCTCTCACATCTGAACTAGATTGTAGATACATCAAGTTTACACCTTCAACAAATAGGTTGCTATCAAAAGGAAACTCATCAAGTAGGTTGTTATCAAGGACAACATATAACATAATAATGTGAAAATCTCCCCCTTTAGACCTTATGGAGACAATATTGGTGTTTGATAACCATAACTTGTAGATACCTGATAGACACATTAATCATAAGAATTATTCAAACAACAATTTACTCTTCCCCTTTCAAATCAAGAGAAAAGGGTGAACCGATACAAGAATGTCGAGGTTTGTGCTACACTATATGGACCATACTCCCCCTGAACACATGATGAAGCTTCGAAACATTTTTGCAAGACTATATAACCTTTCCTATCACCAAGGATGCATACATACATCAATTACCCAACCAAGTGGGGTTACATATTTGAATCAACTACCCAACCAAGTGGATTTACATTTTTGACTCAAGAATCGAGCCAAGTGGGTTTACAAATTTGAAAAAGTCCCTACATGACTGAATATGAAAATATTTTCATCATAGGTCTCAACATGACCCTTACATCAAATTACATATATGACTCTATAACCAAGACCAAAGGACCTCAATAGAGAGATATAATTGAACACACTTCAGTAATGAACACAATGCCAAAAATGCATTATATCCAGCAAGGCTAATCCTACCCCTAAACATTTGCATCCTAAACATGTTTAGCAACCAATTCATCAATGCATCTTCATCAAGAAAATAAATATCAAGGAAATGAAATGTGATTTGAAAACTAGAACCAGAGACTGTACCCATCAACACCTGATAAAAAAAGCCAAAACATTTATGAAAAAGATTGTTATGGAGGCTGGCCCACAGATTTTATGATAGAAAGATCGATACATGACGGTATAGGGAGGAACTCACATATATACGGGATTCTACATCATGAAACCAGCATACTGAATTTAATCTTCTAAAATCAAACAGATTAGATAAGTGAGGCAGAGACAAATCTCAGCTTCACTATGAGATATTCAAATGCTTCTCTGGGAAGAGGTTTAGTAAATATGTCAGCAACTTATTCTTTGTAGGGAACATACTCCAATTTAACCTTTTGCTCAAGCACTTGTTATTGTAAAAAGGGATACTTTATAGGAATGTGCTTGGTTTTGGAATGCATAATAGGATTTTTCGAGATACTGATGGAACTTGTATTATCACATAGGATGGAGATGGGAGGAGAACATTTAATTTGAATATATTGTAATGTCTTCATCACCCAAATAATTTGTTTGCAACATGATGCAACAACCACACATTTTTCTTCTGCTACAGATAATGGAACGGAACTTTGTTTCTTGCTAAACTAGAATGCTAATCGGGGCCCCATATAAAATGTACCTCCACTAGTGCTTTTCTAGTCATCTAAATTTCCATCCCAGTTCACATTTGTGCAATCATGAAGAGTGAGTTCAACATTATTGGGATACCATAAAGAAAAATCTTCAGTTCCTTGTATATATTTGAATATTCTTTTTATGGCCTGAAGATGTGACTGCCTTTTATTAGCTTGGAATCGTCCAAAAATCCCAACTGCATGCATGATATCCGATTTAGTCCTTGTTAGATAAAGCAGACTTCTAATCATAGATCTATAATTCAGTTGGTTTACCATAGGAGAATCATCATGAGAACTGAGGTTATGTCCGGTAACCATTGGAGTTCTCAGAGGTTTGCAGTCTTCCATCACATACTTCTTCAGAATATTCTTCAGATATTTTTCTTGTGAGAGAAAGATACCATATTGTTCTTGTTGCAATTCTAAGCCAATAAAATATGTTAGTTCACCAAGTAAAGTCATTTCAAATTCCTATTGCATAACTGAAGAAAATTTATGACTCGTATATTCTTCATTACTCCCAAAAATTATGTCACCAACATAAACAACAATAATTAACAGTTTATCATTCTCAATTTTTGCATATAAGTTATTTTCTGTAGATCCTTTTGTGAAACCTTGTTGTAGAAGATATTTGTCAAGATGATAGTAACATGCTCTGGGGATTTTTTTAGACCATATAGGGACTTTTTAAGTTTGCAAACAAATTTTTCATCATTTACCAAAGGGAATCCTTTTGGTTGTTCCATATAAACTTCTTCTTCCAAATCACCATTAAGGAAAGCAAATTTTACATCCGTTTGATAAATCTTGAATTGTTGAAAACTTCAAAATTCAAGAAAAATTCTTATGGCTTCAAGCCTTGCTACTAGTGAAAAATTTTCTTAAAAGTATATACCTTTTTGTTGAGCATACCCTTTAGAAACAAGTCTAGATTTGTTTCTAATTACATATCCATTTTCATTTAACTTATTTTTGAATATCCACTTTGTTCCAATAAAATATTTATCATGAGTTCTTGGAACCAATTCCGAAGTATTATTATTTTCAATTTGATCCAGTTCATCATTCATGGCCTTAAGCTAACAATCATCTTTACAATATTGATTTACATTATGAGGTTCAATTGTCGATGATATTGATATATAACTAGGAGATCCTACAAGTGTTCTTCTTTTATGTACCCTTGATTCCTTTTATCCCAAAATTTGAGATTTTAGATGATTTTTTTTAACATACATGGATGGAGCCTTTTCTCTTTCTAATGTATCTTCTTTTGATGATTCACTAGGTTCTTCTTCTATATTATTGTGATTTGATAGGAGAAAACATTCATCATCATCATCCTTGTTTTTTTATATTTCCCTTTTGGGAGCTATGAGAGATTCATAAATCACAACATCAATACATTCAACAATCTTTCGAAACCTCTTATTGTAGCATTTTTGTGCTTTACTTCTAGAAGAGTAACCAAGAACTATTCATTCATCTACTCTAGGTTCAAAATTACCAATTTTTTCGTCATTATTTTTGATATAACATTTACTTCCAGAAAAATTAAAGTGCTTCACAGTGGGAGTATTACCATTCTAGAGTTCATAAGAAATTTTATCACTATTTACACGAACATGAGCCTTGTTAACAATATTTACTATAGTATGAGAAGCTTCACCCAAAAATGTGTTAGGAGTCCCAGGTTCATCAAGCATAGCACGAGCCATTTGTTGAATTGTTCTATTCATTCTTCGTGGCACATCATTTTTTTGTTGAGTTTCAGCTACAGAAAACTATCTTTTATGCCATATTGTTCACAGAAATCGAAGAATTCACCTGATATGAATTGTCCCTCTCGATCAGATCTAAGAAATTTTATTTTTATATCTAATTCATTTTCAACTACAGATTTGAAGACCTTAAATTTTGCAAATGAATCATCTTTATGTTTCAATAAACCAATCCAACACATTCTAGAAAAGTCATCAATGAATATGATATAGTATTTTTCTCCACGCAGTGACTTTTTCCTTACAGGTCCACACAAATTAGTATGTATAAGTTCAAGAGGTTTACTTGTTGATCCTTATTTGGCATCAAATTGAATGCTGATTTTCTTTCTGAATTGGCATGAATTGCATTTTTTTATAGGTAGATTTGGGCATCATCCCAAAACATAGATAAATATTCATTAGGGCCTATCATACTCTAAATTGGTTGCTACATGCCCTAAAGAAGTCATCACATTGATGGTCTTCCTTCATGAATGTTTCACTTCTTAGATGTTAGTTGAAGTGACCTATCAAGCCATCAATGCACCTCTAGACAGTTGTACATATACTCCCATGTAAGGATATGTTTTAGATGATATAGGCTCACTTTGGAATTCATTGGTCGACTGGGAGAGAATTTTTCATTAGATTCTGAGAATCTCCCCAACTTCTAGGGACTTCCAGAAGTTTTTCTAGAGCCTCTCACCTCATGTGATAACATCGAATTCAGAACCCATGGAGTCATTAAACCACTTATCCTCCTATTCCTGTGAACAAGGAAACCTATTCATCCATTTTTAGGAAATAAAATAAATGATTAATTTATGACAAACCACATCCATCTACTTATAAATATATCACTGAACATAGTGCACAAGACAACAATAATTTGTGTTAAGTAGAGTTATGCTGGTTAGATATCAACTCTTGAACATGTTGTGCATGTACTGTGATGTTCCTAGATTGTTGATGCTGGATGTGATGAGGATGGGACTCAAGATGGATGAGTGACAATGGATCGATCAAGTGGTTCTACTCTTCCTTCTACTTCATAGTAAAGACATTTGTTCCTTTCCTAATGCACGTGTCAATGGTTTTATATGTGTATTAATGAGTTTAATCGACCTAATTTTTTTCTTGAATAGATCATATTACCTTTATGTTGTTTTTTGTTTGATGTTTTTCATGGTTGGTATCAATTGAGTGAGTTAAGTTGGATTGAGAGCAACGGAATCGACGAAGGGAGGCGAGGGAAAGAGAAAATATTTCAATTAGGTTGATCTCCCTTTATCTATTCACGTTAAGGAAAACATCATACATATTTCTTTCTATTGTTCTACGTCAACCACCCACTTAGGGAAAACATACTTATCTGTAGGTTTTTATTTCCGTAAAACATATATTGTACTTTCTGGTAAATTAATGTTGGGTAGATCACAAACAATTTTGAAACTGTTTGATTTGCTTATTTTAGAAAAGCTCAGATGTCCCAACCTTTTGTGCCATAACCAATTTTCTACAGATTTTCCTAGATAACATTGTTCTTGGCCACCTTTTAATATATAAATATTGCTTGGTGTTCTTGTTCATTTTTTTATGGTTTTTCTGATGTCAAGTTCTCGTACCACACACTCCCTTTGATCGGAAGAGAACTTCATTTCCTTGGTCACACATTTGACTAACACTGAAAAAGTTATTCTTTTATCCATCAATATACATAACATTGTTAGCTTTAAACTTTTCTTTTAGAAAAATATATCCTTTACCCTTAATGAGAGCAGGAGAGTCATCTCATAAAGTTACATTATTTTCCTTTTCTAATGCATTGTATGAAATAATTTTATCTTTATCACTTGTCATGTGTTTTGAACATCCACTATCAATGTACCATTGATATTCTTATCCTTCTACAAATAACGTTATGCCACAAATTTCGAATTGTAAGTCCTTCCTTGTCCATACCTTGGAAATTGTGGATATTTGTTTTTTTCGCTAAAATTTTCTCCTGCATAGATTCCTCATGTCCAAATTTATTTCAAAATGAACATTAAATTTTGTCTTAAAGAGGAGAAAAATTGTTATAAGTATTCTTATTTATTCCTCTCTCATTTATTTTCTTTCTTGCTTCTCTAGACATGATGGTTTTGTATGCAATACATTGAGCTGCTTTGTGACCAAAATAATGACATAACAAACATTGTCCATTAATGAAGAAATTTATGCGATCATAGAACCTTATAGAGTTGTTTACCTCTTGACTGATATTTTTTTTATTGTTCATCCTTGAATTTGAATGATCTTGCTTTACCTCAACATTGCCTTTGTTCTTTTGTTGAGTGATGAAGCTTTGTTGGCTAGCTTTTGTTGCATTTACATAGCTTGTAGCTAAGGATTTTTCTGACTGAGAATATTCGCCAATATATCCAAGACCTATATTCACAAGAGGAGAGCATTGAACCTTGATAATTGGATCTAAGGTTTCAAATCCTTTAGCAAATCTAAGTTTAATAGTTTTTACTTTCTCAAGTTCTTTTCTTAGACTTACTATTTCACATTCTAATTTCTCATTGTGTTTCTTATTTTCTATGAGTCTATTATTTAAAGTACCTATGGTGATTTTGTTCTCTTCCAAGCATATTTTGAGTTGAGTGATTTCTTCAAGAAAATCATTTTCTTCTGAAGCATCCATAAAAGTATATTTAGCCTCACTAGATTCTTTTTCAAATGCCATGAGAAGTCTAATATCTTGATCAGATTCTCCTTCTTCACTATTTGACAAGTCATCACTATCTTCATGAGTATAGTAACTTTTTCTATTGACAAATCATCTCCTATTTCCTTTTGATTAATCATTTCACTTATCATGATTATCTTTATGAGGACATTTAGCAGCATAATGACCCACTCTTCCACAAGAAAAACATTTGAAAGCAAGCTTAGCTCTGAACCTTCCAGTGCCAAGTTGAAGTTTCTTTACAAAATTTACCCCGTTGTCTTCTGATACCTACCTTGATTCTTTTTGTTCTTCCCTGTCCTTTCCTTTTGCAGTAGCTCTAAAAGCAACTTCTTTGACTTCAGACGTTCCTCCTTTCTCATTTCAAAAGCAGTCAAGATCCCATGAAGTTGGAAAACAGTAAGAGTCTATAGATCCTTCTTCTCTTCAATAACAAACACTTTTGATTCAAATTTAGGAGTTAAAGAACTTAATATTTTCTCTACTAAAGTTGTGTCTCTTATTTCTTCACCCAAATTTCTCATACGATTTACGATATCATATATATGCAAAAATAAACTAGCAATACTTTCATCATTATGCATTCTCATATTTTCATATTGAATTCTGAGATATTGGAGTTTAACATTAATTACCTTGGCATCAACTTCATAGCTCAGAATGATTTTCTCCCATATTTCCTTTGTTGTATTTAACTTCTTAAATTTGACCAATTATGATTTAGTCAGACTTCTCAATAATGAATTGACAACTTTTGCATTGGTTTCATAGTTCTTCCTTGTTTTTGGATCTGTTTGAACTGTAGCTGGATATTGGTAACTGCCTTCAACTATTGCCCAAACATCTACTCCAAGAGACTGAAGATAGGATCTTGTTCTTGTCTTCTAGAATATTGAATTGTTTCTGTTAAAGAGTGTTGGTCTAATAGATGTTGTTCCATCCAGAAATTAAGCTTCTTCAGAAGGACCTACTGTGATACCAATTGTAGGGAAAAATACTGAGAGGGCGAGGTGAATCAATATTTCCAATAATGAAAATGATTTATTTTTGTTTTACTAATTTATATACGCGACTCTAATTAGTCCATCTAGCATACACACATGGATTTTGTAAAGGGAACATGCATATACCTATATAAATTTAATTTTCAAATAAATCTTCATAAACTTTACTTAGCCGAGATCATCAATTATGCATCATACATTTAAGCAGTATAAAAAGTATTCAAATAATCCATATCTAGATGAATACTTCATTGGCATATAGAAGAAACAAAGCAGAAATGTTCAAACATTTTCTTCAAAAATATTCAGAAAAACCCTAGCTTCCATACACGCATTTGCCGAAGCGAACCCGTGAGTATAAGCGCTTTCACCGTGATGAACCAGCTTATAGATCTGTAAATATTACAACACTATGAAATACTTCAAAGCAAAAAACATGCTCATATGATATCATTTACTTCATAAATTATGCACCAGACCACCGATCTAAACAACTCATAAACAAATCATGCAAATTTATAGTCATTTCAGGTCTAAAGATCCTGATCCATTATTGTATTCATGAGTGCATCAAAATATCAGATCTATCTATTGAATATACCCCAATCCATGCAAATATACTTTAGACTAATGTATTAATTCCATTCTCATTAATATGCACACCCTTGCACTATGATCTTCTACTCCTTATATAGTTGAGCCTTTACCAATACCATGAACCAAAAACCACACAAGTATCGGTGGTATTCTTGGATGGGATCAAATAGCCATTACTATGCTCAATATTGTGGGATAATACCATGATAAAGACCCTTGGTATTGCTAAAATTAGTGTTCCAACTCATACGCAACTTTTCCTCTTTGTACTCATGTGTACACACGAATTTTCTTCACAAAAATTGTGTATCATCGCTCTTTCACTCACTGGAATTCCTCTCTCTGTCACATCTGAACAGGCCTGTAGATACATAAAGTTTACACCTTCAAAAAAAAGGTTTCTATCAAAGCACAACTCATCGAGGACAGCATATTACATCATAATGCCAACAATCTCTTAAAGTTTCATGAATTTCTGGGTAGTGACCTAGGCTTTGGGGCTGAAAAGGAAGCACAAATCCAAGAGTTGGAGACACATAAGTGACTTTTTGGGGCCCTAACCATGACCTTGCATTGGAATACCCACAGATATATCATTTTAGTTGCTCTCTTTCCCTTAAATGCCCATGGAAAAGGCTCAAAAGGGTCAAAAATAAATTCCCCCTGAGTGTTCAGGGGTCCGGGAGGTTGGGTTACCTCCTAAATGTGTTGTTGATGTTGTGTAAGGTCTGTTTGTCAGGTTTTTTTCATTCCACTTACTTAAGGTGATCTAGGAGGTTGAATCTCATATTTGTAGCCTATCGTCACATGTTTACCCCAATTGGACGGTTACTTGGGTAGATGTGGAAAGAGGGTGTGATAGTTATCTTATATATTAATGGTTTGAGCTACACAAGGAATATTGGTGAAATATTTAAAACAATTAATTCACATATGATTTCTATGTTTGAGATTCCATATCTTGGTGAGTTTCATTATTTTTTGGGTATTGAATTTTTGTAGAAGGAGGATTGCATTTTCATGTTGCAAGCCAAGTATACTTGGTACATTCTTAAGAAGTTTAGAATGTTGAGTTGCAAGACATTGACAACTCCTTAGGAATTTGGGTTGAAATTATGCAAATGTGATGACTATAACTCAGTTGGCGCTACTTTGTATCAACAACTGGTTAGAATTTTGATCTACTTCACTACAACTTGACTAGATATCTCATTGGCAGTCAATATGGTATCAAGATTTATGGCATAACCCAAGAAATTGCACTAGAAAGAAGAAAAGAGGATTTTAATATATTTGCGTGGAAAATTTTTTATGGTTTGGTATATAGTGCTACATAATATTTTAGGTTGGTTGGTTATACATACTCATATTGGATTGGATCCATGGATGATAGGAATTACACTTCAAGGTACTCGTTCAACAAGTTTTTAATAGTAGCTTCTTGAGTACCAACAAGAAACCTATATTTTCTCTCTCCATAGTAGAAGAAAAGTATAGAACAACAATGATAACAACATGTAAAATATTTTTTCTAAGAATAATTATAGAGTCTCTACATGAGGAACAATAGAAACCCAGTCAAATTATATGCGATAATCAATGTTTTATTGAAATGACCAAGAATTTATTTTTTCATAAGAAGACCAAGAATATTGATATTCATTGTTATTTTGTTTAACATTTGGTTCAACATGGAGTGATAGATATTGAGTAGTACATAATAGATGAAAAAGTAGCTGATATATTCACCAAAGCACTACCTAAGGAATAATTATGCAAATTCAGAGATGATCTTGAAATATTTCCAAATGATTGTTATAGGGGAGAAATATCACTCATCTAAAGGATATAGAGAATTGTATTTCGATAAAAATTCATATTTGAAATATATTTAATAAATAAAAAAGTGTGAGAAGATAAGACATCTAGTTAAAAAGAAACATAAAATATCTATATACTAATAAAAAAATTAAAAGTAGACACAAACATTGTTTTTATACATTAAATTAGTGTTTCATTATTATTAGTATTATTAATTAATTACCCTAACTAAGACTCTAATATTCTATATTGGGATGTTTAACAAACACCTAATAAAAAATGAAAACATTTAGTTATTATTAATTCATTTTTATTATACATGTCAAGTATGTACATAGTGTTCTTGCCAAAATTTTAGAATCTCTAGAAGGTAGTCTTTTTTTAACTTGTTTAAAGTAATGTTGAATGTAATAGAACTATTTTAGGTTTTCCTTGTATTATCATATAAGGCATTTAGTGAGTGACACTGTAAGATTGGAATTCTACCTTGAGATGTATTACACAAAGAAATTGAATTTGGAAACATAGTTCTCATAATTACACATAATAGTATTATTTTATTGCACAATTTCATTATTATCACACATTTATATAGTTGGTCACATATCCAATCACATCCAAACATAGATATCAAGTTTGAGATATTCTCTTAACAAAATCCCTAACCAGCTCTAACCTCAACATGGAAGCATCACCTCCAAGTACCTCCCTTAATGCTTACATGGAAAACATTGAAAGCACACATTACAATAGAAAGAATGATCTATTTCTGACAGGCCTTCATCGATACTTACATCCACTTTGAAATCTCGTAGAAACAACTCTTTCTTCACCACCACAACTTTGAGCTACCACTTAAACTCCATTTAAAACATAACTTCCTCTAAGCATCATGGACAAACTTGCATAATTGATGCTTCTTGGCTGCACGAAGGTCAATCTTGATATTGAACCACTCTATGGACTGACTTCCATCTATCCAAATGCAATGAACTATAATTTTGATAGTTATATAAGTAATTTGATTGGGTACTAAGTGTATTCAACAATGAATTATACAACTGAAATTTTTGCACATGCACACTTACATACCCAAAAAATTAACCTATAATTGCTGCTCCTGAATCATTGAAGAAAAACAAGGCACATCAGTATATAAAAAACTCATATAATCAAATAAATGTTATTCTCTCCTGGAACCGAAGATCGTTGAGAATCATTAATTTAATTACATTACCTTGATCAATTGTTGGTCTTTCGTAATATAATTTTACAAATGAAGTCATAATAACTTTTCACACTAGTAAATATCAAACACACAACATGGAATAGAAATACACATTAATATGAATATGTTGAAGTTCTAGACTCTTTTACTTAACTAAAAACAACTAATAGTCCCTCCATATATGAATAGAGTTCCTTGGAAATTCATCTGCAAATAGTCGAAACTTATGCAACATTTTCCACTTATGTTGTGTTACTCTAAGAAGCGGCGTTCAAATCCCATTGAAGTGATTACAGTAGCTACCTTCCATGTAGAATAGCACAAATTCATATTGAAATCGACTAGCTTCAATTTGGAATCTTACTAAGTCCCTCGCTAAATGTGTGGTCCTCTTATTAAACATGAGTAACTATATACGGTCATGAAAAATTAATTTTATTTTTAATCAATGATAGTTTTGTTGCATTTGATTATAAATACAATTTTTTGGATGTAATTTGAGATGAATTTTCCTAATAAATTGAGATTTATGAACTAGTCAATTGGAGTGGAACTACATGCATATAGTTAGATGTGTCCAAGTTGGACTATTTTTTGTTCATCATTCTCTCTCGAGAATGATTCTATGGATTTTTTGGTTGTTTCAAGGATTAGGAATGTGAAAGGAAAAATTATTGTGGTTGTTGTTGTTAAGAGTACCAGAGAGCCTTTGGCATGAATAGCGTTCTTTGTCGCTTGTGCCTTCTTCATCACCAACTGAGTAGAGAAAACCAATGGCTTTGATTATGGCTCCTATCTATCCTTCTCATTTGATTATGTCGTGACACCTTATCCTTAATAGAGAGGCTAGCTACCCAATCCTCCTTTGGTTCCTAGACTAGGAGATGGACTGATGGGTCGATTTATTCTTGCTCCCAGGGAAATCATTGAAAAGTCAAGGATGACATTAGAAAAAACTAATCCATTGATCCAGAAGAAACAACATTCATACGAAGTTATGGAAATATATAATAGATGCTCCTTGTGGTCTTGATAGAAAATTAGTGTCCACACGATCTCTTCGCCGAAGGCCCTTATCTCAAGAATTTACAACAAATACTCACAACAATATTTTACACATGATGTTATCTATTCTCACTCCCTAAACTATGCTCTATGTTGGCTAACCTATGTACAAAGAATCAACCTTCAAATATCTTTCATTTTCTTAGCCCTCTCGTGAAGGAGTCAAGCCAATACCCACTCTGAGACCATCTAAGAAATTGACTTTGGAGGCATAATAATCATACATAGACAAAATAATATTAGTTTATTGCACAATTACATTCAATCATCACACATTGATCTTAGATGCAACTACTTCTAAAAATAAAGATAGAAATGGAGATATTCTCTCAAGAAAATCCCTAAAAAACTCTAAACTCAAGGTGAAAGCATTATCTCCAAGTATTACAAACACCTAAACAGAAAAAAAAACTAAATAGTTTGATGTTGTAAGAAATGAAGAGTAAAATGAAAAATAACTAGTTGTTAATAAATTATTTTTGTTACACGTGTCAACTACAAACATAATGTCAACTACAAACATAGATTTCTTACGAAAAAACAAAATATCAGTCTTCGTTAAAGGTTGTTTAAAATAACGTTGAATGGAATTGAAAGAGTTTGGTTTTGCCTTATCATTTGAGAAATTTACTGAATGAGACTGTGGGATTGAAATTTTGTAAAAAATTAAATATCTATATTTTATATTCTTTTTGGATTTAGATTTTTATTTATTATAAAAAACATTAATGTTAAGTAAAGGATTCTTTTAGTTTTGGAGTATTTAGTTATTAATAAATAAAATGTAAAATGTTTGAGTTTTTTTAATTGGAGTAAGTTATGGGCTCTTTTATCAAGTTCAAGAATGAGGTTGATTTGTGTTTCAATGATTTTATAAATTTAAAAAATATTTTTTATTATTATTCATGAGGTATATAATAGTTGGTTTATGTGGGGTGCAGTGTGTCTTTCAAGTTCAAATAAGTTAAAGGGATTGAATATAGAGTACATTGAAACAAGTGAATTAATCCTTGGTATTGGGCCATAATATTATAATGAAAACAATTTATACAGTAAAATCATCATCTTTATAAGTGAAGGAATTAGATTTAATTTAAAACATATATAACTAACTTATATATTAATTTATGTTATAAGAATAATAATAATAACTTATATATTAATTTTTTTTATAATAATATTAATAATGATTACACTCTCACAATTTAGTTAATTTGTATTAATGTTTAGATGGTTTATTAACAATTTAATTAATATAATTATAATAGTTATAATCCTATAAATAAAGAAAATAAAAAATAAAAATAGTAGTGGATTGTAAATGATTGTAAATATAAATTTACATTATTAATTAAACACTCTATATTGAAAAATCACGATTAAAAAGAGTTAATTCTAATTAAAATGCTAATTATAATTAATTGTGTGGTAATTATTTTTGGGAAGTGAGTGATTCAAGAAATAAAATTTTAATTGATTTGGATTTCATTGTGAAAAAAAAATTATAACTTTATTTTTTATTTCTAGTTTTTTTTTTTTTGAGAAATAGCATTCACAATTTATATTCATATCCATTATTAAAATAAAATCTATATAAATGAAATTCCATTTTCAATAAAAAAACACCAAAAGAAAATATTGACCATCCAATTTAAATCATTGTGAAGCTCGAACTGTCATCGAAAATTCCTTCAATTTCTATTCAAATTTACAACCAAAATAAATCTAAGTTTATAATGTGTATTCACCATCAAATTTAAATTATGGTAAAGCTCCAACTGCCATCGAAAATTCCTTCAATTTCTCAAATTTACAACCAAAATAAATCTAAGTCTATAAACCTTATAAGTTGAAATTGTAACTTTCACTCTTAGATTATTACCATTATATAAAAAAAAATTCACTTACCTTAATACTTGTCAATATAAAAACCATTTATATTAATACAATACACTTTTCATATCACTGTGTGATATTCAATTCAATAAGGTTATCCGATAGTACCACGATTTAATCGCCACAATACAGCTGTTACTTACATTGGATTCTTTTTGTTTTTCGAGGGAAAACTCCAAAAGTCACTGCAGTTAACTGAGAGCGAAGAATTGCATCTAGGAATTTTCGGTAGTTTCCAGAGCTTGGCTCCTTCCCTGCGAACTCTGCCTCAAACCCTTATAGGTTTGCCATTTCCTTACGCATTGCTCCATTGCTCTGCTAACTTACTCTGTTTACTCATCCTCTGTTTTATTTTCTTTTGTAAAGCTTCCCGCCGGCTCATCGAACTGAGTACTATTTTTATGTTGATTAAACTCTACAGAGAGGTATAGTGCTACAAATCTGGTTCAACTATCGCAAATGCAAGGAGGATGTGTTATTTTCGAAACATCAAAGGTATTATTTAATTTTCCCCTTTACTTGCCACGGAGTTTAGATTGGACCGACCATTCGTTTTTTGTATTTAGAGGTATAATTTCTGAGTTTTGATGCTCTTATCATGCGGCTAAATGGGAGTCTTTACCTTCTTCAGGTAACATTCGCTCCAGAATTTACGGGGTTTAGTTTTTGTAGCTCATCTATGGTTTTTCTACAAACCATGGTTGACATCTCTTCGCTGGTTTTTTTTTATGCAGGTTTGTGGTTCTAACCCGCCATTCTTCAAGAATTAAACTTTCTTTCGGGATTCTTGATGCAGTCACCTCAGCCCCAATTGACATCTCCACTCTTGATTTCTCAAGTACCCTAAATGTCTTCGAAGGAAGACCAAATTACTAAGTTTTCAATGTGTTGTTCCAGTTCTTGATTAAAGTGCTTGACTTCTTCTATATCAATGAGTAGTTTCAGAGAATAGGGTTGTAAACCGCAACCTAGGTTTTCAAACAACATTGTTAATATTTTGTATAAGGATTCTGATAGAGTTTAACCTGAGTTTTATTGGAATAAAAAGCACATTTTTAACTCTGGTGCATGTCATTGATATATATATATATATATATATATATATATATATATATATATATATATATATATCGAACTAAGCTTTACCATGTGCGATTATGTTTGGATTATTATAGACTATTTACTTTTAAAAGAACTGGTTTCTTTGCTCGATTTATAGATTTTTTTATTAACTCTATTTCTCCTCAATTAATTAGTAGGTTTCTCCCTACGGTGTCCGGGCCACCGTAAGATAATGCCCATTTTTAAATTGGGTTATGGGCCACAGATGATGTATCTCTATTTTGGGTTCATACCCAGAACTAGGGTCGACAGTCCATCGGCTCTATTACCCCTTTTTCTTGTTAATTTGGCCTAGACATGTATAATTTCATATGCATTTACTTTATAGTACATCATTCCATTCCTGTAAATATATGTTTATACCTGTGAATTCCATGGTAACAAGAAAGGTAATAGATGAATATTATTTATTACTACATATTCTATTTTAGTAATACTGCTTATTATTTTTCCTTTGTTGTACATTAACAGTAATAACAATTTTCAGTTATCTGTTATCTTTCCACACGACATATAGAGATTTAGGCAGTAACTCTACCATGTATTGATAATAAGAAAGAGGTAGTATTATCATTAATTACTTATGTTATATCATATTAATAGAAAGAGTAAAGTTGCCTACAGACCTCATTTCCTATCTAAAGCATTTATAAACAAATATACACATGTTTACATGTTTTCATATTAGAACAGTATCTACTCAACTGTAACACTGTAGAACAATCCTACCAATTTAGTATTAACCTACTTAAAATTTCACATTAATACTTATCTGGATTAGGTAGTTTAAGCTGTGGTCCTCCCAACCATCAAGGGAGGCTATTACGTCCTCCACTTTCCCCCTAGCTCCAGAATCTGGACACTGTCGCGGGTTAATAGTGGAATAGATCATTTTTCTACTATGACCTTTGGATGGTCAATCTAGTCAAACTCAGAAAATTTGGTTTTATAAGGGTTGTTGTGAGTTATTTTCAATTGATCACCACCAGCTCTAGAAAATACTCCCTTATACCATTTGGCACAGAACCCCTACTCCTCCTCTGGGATTCAGCTTTATCCTCAGAGGAGTAGGTAACTGTATTCCAAGCTTGTCTAACCATCTATTATTCCCGGAAGCCATTTAGCATGTTTAAAAAAAAATATTTATTTTCATTAATTAATTTCTCCTAATTAATAAGTCAACAAATTAAATAATTATTTTTATCAACAGTAATGATTTAAGTTTTTCTTGCCAGATAAAAGAAAATTAAACAAATTTTCTTTAAATAGTTAACACTAGTTAACTTAAATGAAGCTGTCACAAATTCCCCCCTGGAAGTAACACCATCCTTGGTGTTTCATCCCAGCTCTGCAAAGAGCTCTGAGTAAGCTTCCCGCATGAAATTATTGCCCTCCCAAGTAGCTTCATCCTGTCCAAAGTGCTTCCATTGCACTTTTACCTGGATGACTACTCGTTTGCAGAGTTCGGTTTCTCTTCAGTCAAGTATGCGTTGCGGATTGACCAGAAAATCTCCGTCTAGTTTTACGTGAAAAACGAAAATGTTTTCAAGTCAATATGCATCAATTTTGTTCAGAACTTCGAGTTAGGATTTTTATTTCTATCCTACCTTAATTTTTTGCCAATCAATCACATGCTTTTCATCATGTACATATCGCTTCAGCAAGGACACATGAAACACATTGTGAACTTGAATATGACTGGATAAAGCCAACCGATAAGCTACTGGTCCTACCATTTCTAGTATTTGGAAAGGTCCATAGTATCTGGGACATAATTTGGCACAAGAGGTCCACCTCATGGTACTCCTCTTGGGCTTAATTCTCACATAAACATAATCCCCCACCATGAATTCACGGTAAGACCTTTTCTTATATTCATAAATCTTTTTCCGGTCTTGCGCAACCTTCAAATTCTGCCTTATTCTTTTTACCTCAGCTTCCATTTCTGCCAACATTCCAGGTCCCAAAATTAATTTAGTCTCGGGACTGCTCCAATTTATAGGTGTACGACATTTCCTACCATACAATGCCTCGAAGGGACTCATTTTCAGAGATTCCTAATACCCATTGTTATAAGAAAACTCAACAAGATGCAAATAATCCTCCCACTTGGTTGGTTGCTGCATCACATACATGCGCAACATGTCTTCCAATACTTGGTTTACCCGCTCCGTTTTCCCATCAGTCTGAGGGTGATAGGCGATGCTAAAGTGTATTTGTGTTCCCAGACCTGAAAATAAAGACTTCCAAAATGCAGATGTAAACTTAACATCCTGGTTTGAAATCACAGTTTTTAGTATACCATGCAGCCTGAAAATTTCCTTCATAAATATATCAGCAATCTGTATTGTCTTATACGTAGACTGTACAGGTATAAAATGTGCAGTTTTGCTTAATATGTCCACCACTACCATGATTGAATCATTTTGTCTTTTTTTTCATGGTAGACCTATGATGAAATCTAAGGAGATAACCTCCCACTTCCATTCAGGTATGGGTATGGGTTGCAATAGTGTCGCAGAATACTGGTGCTGCACCTTTACCTACTAACACTCTAAACATTTGCTTAGATATTCAACAATATTCTTACGCATGCCCGGCCAATAATATACCTTTCTTATTGTAGTAAGCATTTTCTGATATCTCGAATGACCAGCGTAATTGCTGCGATGGAATTCATTCAATATTAACTCCTTTAGAGTTATACGATTAGGCACATATATTGTTCCTCGGAAGGTCAACACCTGATCTTCATTCTTTCCATACTTAGTTATTTTACCTTGCTTCTTATCTTCTTCCATTTGTTGCCATAGGAATTTGTATTCTAGATCTTTCTATGCCTCTTCTTTTAACTGTTCAAAAATTGTCTTTCTAGCTGATTATAGTATAATGCATAAATACCATGTAACTTTTTGCTCAATGCATTTGCTACTCGATTCTCCTTTCCCTTTACGTGCTGAATGTCCATATCAAATTCACTTAGAAAGACATTCCATCTTGCTTGCCTGGAATTTAGATATGCTTGCTTAAAATAATTAGTCAATCTACTATGGTCTGTTTTAAGTACAAACCTCTTACACAGCAGGTAATGCCTCCACACCCAGAGAGCATGTACCACTGCTGTAAGTTCCAAGTCGTAAGCAGAATATTTATGTTCATGGTCCTTCAGTTTCATATACTCATATGCCACCACTTTGCCTTCCTGGGTTAATATTGCTCCAACACACTCTTTACTTGCATCCGTACAAACTTCGTAATATTTATCAGGGTTAGCTACCCTAAAAGCCGGTGTTGTAGTCAAAAGTTGCTTCAACTTTTCAATGTTGTTTTGACACTCATTTGTCCATTTGAAAATCATTCCCTTCTTCTGCAAAGATGTAATAGGAACATCAATTTTGGAAAATCCTTCTATAAATCTTCTATAATAACTAGCTAATCCCATGAACGATCTAATGTTGGACACATTCTAGGGTACTTGCCATTCCATAATAGTTTTGATCTTTTCCGGATCAAAAGCAATTCCTTCAGCTAATACAACATGTCCCAGATAATGGATTTCTATTTTAAAGAAATCGCATTCACTGAAATTAGCATAAAGATGATGCTTTCTTAGCATCTCCAAAACTATTCTCAAATGCTCTTTATGTTCCTCCAAACTTTTAGAATATATCAGAATATCATCTATGAAAATAAGTACAAAGTTATCCAAGAATTGATGAAAGATGCCATGTATCAACCTCATAAAGGTTGCTGGTGCATTCGTCAATCCGAAGGGTAACACCTTGAATTCATAGTGCCCATAACGAGTGCGAAATGTTGTCTTACAAATATCGTCATCTTTAATATGAATCTGATGATATCCAGATCTTGAGTCTATCTTAGAAAACACCTTAGCTCATCGTACTTGATCGAATAAGTCATCGATTCTTGGTAAGGGGTATTTTTTCTTGACAGTTAGCTTATTCAACTGCCTGTAATCCATGCACATACATATGGTTCCGTATTTCTTCTTAACAAATAGGACTGGTGCTCCCTATGGGGACACACTTGGACGGATATAACCTTTGTCTAGCAATTTTTGTAGCTGTGTTTTCAGTTCAGTTAGTTCTGGTATGTTCATTCTATAAGGAGCTCTTGACACCAGAGAGGCTCCTTGCAACAACTCTATGGTGAAGTCAATATCCCTCTTAGGCGGTAAACCAGGAATGTTTTCTGGAAAAACATCCAGAAATTCATGTACCACAAGAATCTCTTTCGTCATTGGTGCCATTTCCTTAGAGTCTGTGTACCCCACTTGAATTGCATATAGCTAGCATCCTTTTCTGATACACTTACCCTTTTGAAATGCTGTGATTGGATGTAATTTCACAGGCTTTTTAATTCCTTGAATCTCTTTACGCGTGCTATCTTGCATTCTATAATAAATGATCTTTTCCTTGCAATCCACTAAGGTCCAGTGTCTTTCCAACCAATCCATGTCCAATAACACATCATAAGACCCCAATGCTAAGATATTTAAATCTAATTGTAACTGTTGTTTTTCCACCTCCAATGTACAATTAGTAAATTTTGCAATTACCTTTCATTTTGCCCCGGTAGCTAGCTGTAATAACAAGGAATTCTTAAATTTTTGTTCTTTTAATTTGCACATTTCCACTAATTTGGGACTTACATAACTCAAAATTACTCCAGGATATGCTAAAATTGAAACAGGTTTAGTTAGTAAAGTACCTTCTAATTCAATCATTGTGGGCTAAAAATCAGTCTGCCGGTCTTCCAAGGTTGTGTTGATGCAGGGTATTTTACACGCCACGTCCCCCACTATATATGCTTCCTGAAAATTTGTTACAGTTTCATTTCTGATTCGTTGTGGACATTTTTTATAATAATGAGCCTCCCCACAACCCCAACATTATAGAGGAGGTTTAGTAATCTATCCCTACTCTGGCTTACTAGATGCTTCTGTGGGTTTCTCTTCCACTGGCCATTTCGTTCTTTGATGATTCCTACCAAATTTCTTACTGATAGAATTTCGTGCTGAGCCTTTAAAGTTTCCACTTTTACTGTTTTTAAAATTGGAATTATTTTTCTGACTTTTCTTTGGCTATTAGCTTTTTCCTCCTTCACCCTTGGCCTTGGACTGCTGATAGCACATTCGTGCTTTACGAATGGCTTAATCCATGGTCTGAGGATTAACAAATTCTATTCGTTCTCTCATATCAGTAGGTAGGCTACTTAAGAACCTCTGCACTTTCACTTTTTCTTCTCGGAGATAAGGAATGTAACGTAACAAGCAAGTGAATTTAGTGACATAATCATCCATGGTCATTTTTCCCAACTGAAAATCATGGAATTCCTTAGCCTTGTCATCATAAAACCTCTCTGTCAAGTACTTGTCTTTAAAGTACTGCTGAAACAATTCCCAAGTAATATCCCATGCACCAATGCTGCGTACATTTTTCACTTCTTCCCACCACAGGGTGGCCTTTTCTTGTAACTGGTATATAGCCAATCTGGCCTTCAGATTGATGTTGTACTCATAAACCTAAAATTATTTATTTATATTAATTAACCAGGCTTCGACCACCTCCTCTGCCTCACCATCAAACATTGGTGGTTTAATTTTGCGGAATTCTCCCTGCAGTTCTACTTTTTGTCTCTTAATATCTTTCTAATCGGACAGATTGCCTGACTTTGCCTCATTGTAATTCTTATTTTTACATCTCTGGGAGGGACTCTTTTCAACTCTATCTGTAATATTATTTCTTATTTGTTGATCTTCATCTGCTCGTATGCTTCTTTCAGCATTCAGATGATCCAATTCTTGATTTTGTTTGTCAGAAACACTTTTTAAAATTTTCTCCTGGTCTTGTAACAGTCACTTATTATCCTTCCCGACTCTTAGCATTTCCTCTTGTAATTGTTGCACAGTGTTAAAAAAAAAACCAGTTTGGTGTTGTTGTTCTTCAAGTAACCGACTGGTCTTCTGGTGCTGTTCTACACTTGATTGAACACACATTTCTGGATTCATGATTGTAGGTGTTTGAGTTTCCTCTAGTTGCGATTATGATGCTATATCTCTTCTCATTATCACTCATTCTCTCTCTCTTTGCACTATTTACATACACAGCTTCACTGTTAGTAGACCCTTACAGTCCCAGTGTAGCAACCTGCTTGATACCACTTTTAACTTTCACTCCTAGATTATTACCATTATATAAAAAAAAATTCTCTTACCTTAATACTTATCAATATAAAAACCATTTATATTAATACAATACACATTTCATATCACTGTGTGATATTCGATCCACTAAGGTTATTTTAGTACATGAATTAAACAATATTTTCGCTAACCTCTATGCATGTATACAACCTATCATATCTTGGGATTCTATCATAGGTATAACGTTATGATATTTAATCAAACAAAAATAATATTAAAGTCACATGATTAATACGTATCCGTTCCGATATGGAGATTTATGAAAATTATTACAAAGATAATTTCCGCACTCCACTTGGCATTCTTGATGCTCCTCCATGGAGATATGTCAACTCCATTCATTACTCGATAGTACCATAGTTTAATCTCCATGATACATCGGTTAATTTCATTGGATTATTTTGTTTTTCGAGGGAAAACTCCAGAATTCACTGCAGTTAACTGAGAGAGAAGGATTGCATCTAGGAATTTTCGGCGGTTTCTAGAGCTCGGCTCCTTCCCTGCGAAATCTGCCTCAAACCCTTATAGTTTTTCCATCTCCTTACGCATTGCTCCATTGCTATGCTAACTTACTCTGTTTACTCATCCTTGGTTTTATTTTCTTTTGTAAAGCTGCTCGCCGACTCATCTAACTGAGGATTATTTTTATGTTGATTAAACTCTACAGAGAGGTATAGCGCTACAAAACTGGTCCAGCTATGGCAGATGCAAGGAGCATGTGTTATTTGCGAAACATCAAAGGTATTATTTAGCTTTCTCCTTTACTTGCCGCAGAGTTTAGATTTAACTTACCATTCATTTTTTGTATTTAGAGGTCTAATTTCTGAGTTTCGATGCTCTTATAGTGCGGCCAAATGGGAGTCTTTACCTTCTTCAGGTAACATTCACTCCAGAATTTAGGGTTTTAGTTTCTCTAGCTCATCTATGGTTTTTCTGCAAACCATGGTTGACATCTCTTCACTGGTTTTTTTTATGTAGGTTTATGGTTCTAACCCACCATTCTTCAAGCCACAAGCTTTCTTTTAGGATTCTTGATGCGGTCACATCAGCCCCAACTAACATCTCCACTCTTGATTTCTCAGGTACCCTAAATGTCTTAGAAGGAAGACCAAATTCCTAGGTTTTCAATGTGTTGTTCTGGTTCTTGATTAAAGTGCTTGACTTCTTCTATATCAATAAGTAGTTTTAGATAAGAGGGTTGTAAACCCCAACCTAGGTTTTCAAACAACATTGTTAATATTTTTGTATAAAGATTTTGATAGGGTTTAAACCAATTTTTATTGGAGTACAGAGCCCATTTTCAACTCTGGTGCATGTCATTGATATATATATATCAAACTAAGCTTTACCATGTGCAATTATGTTTGGAATATTATATACTATTTACTTTTAAAAGAACTGGTCTGTTTGCTCGATTTACTGAGTTTTTTATTAACTCTATTTCTCCTCAATTAATTATTAGGTTTCTCCCTACAGTGTCCGAGCCACTGTAAGATAATTCCCACGTTTAATTTGCGTTATTGGCCATGGATGATATATCTCTGTTTTGGATTCATACCTAGAACTAGGGTCAACAGTCCGTCGGCTCTATTACCCCTTGTTCTAGTTAATTTGGCCTAGACACGGAGAATTTCATATGCGTTTACTTTATAATACATCATTCCATTCCTGTAAAAATATTTTTATACCTGTGAATTCCACAGGAACAAGAAAGATAATAGATTAATATTTTTTATTACCTTTACAGTGTTTTTACTGCATATTCCATTTTAGTAATACTGCTTATTATTTTTCCTCTGTTGTACATTAACAGTAATAACAGTTTTCAATTCTCTATTATCTTTCCACACGCCATATAAAGATTTAGGCAGTAACTCTACCATGTATTGATAATAAGAAAGAGGTAGTATTATCATTAATTACTTATGTTCTATCATATTAGCAGAAAGAGTAAAGTTGTCTACAAACCTCATTTCCTGTCTCAAGCATTTATAAACAAATATACACATGTTTACATGTTTTCATATTAGAACAATATCTACTCAACTATAACACTGTAGAACAATCTTACCAATTTAGTATTAACCTACTTAAAATTTCATAGTAATACTTATCTGGATTAGGTAGTTTAAGCTGTGGTCCTCGCAACCATCGAGGGAGTCAATTACATCCTCCACTTGCCCCCTAGCTCCAAAATCTGGAAAGTGTCACGAGTTAACAGTGGAATAGATCATTTTTCTGCTATGACCTCTGGATGGCCAATCCTGTCAAACTCAAAAAATCGGGTTTTACAAGGGTCACTGTGAGTTATTTTCAAATGATCACCAACAGTGCTTGAAAATACTCCCCTATACCATTTTGCACAGAACCCCTACTCCTTCTCTGAGATTCAGCTTTATCTTCAGAAAAGTAGGTAACTGTATTCCAGCTATCCCCAACCACCTCCTATTCTTGGAAACATTTTTACCATCAACTTAAAAAAAAAAAAAAAAAAATTCATTAATTAATTTCTCCTAATTAATAAGTTAGAAAAATAAATAATTTATTTTATCAACAGTAATGATTTAATTTTTTTCTTCCCAGATAAAAGAAAATTAAACCAATTGTCTTAAGCTAATTAACACTGGTTAACTTAAATGACGCCGTCACAGAAATTTACAACCAAAATAAATCAAAGTTTATAACGTGCTTAACATCTTTCCGTGTCAGAGGAAGATTCAACCTTCCCAATCAAGTGAATTCATTTCGTTTGCTACAGGTAAGTAACCTTTCCGGTTGGCATTTGCTACAGTTAAACAACCTTCCAGTGGGCATCTCTAGTTCCAAATGACATTCTGCAATAAAGAAATTTTTATTAAAAGCAAGCTCATGTCGTTGAAATATGCACAAATTATGATAATGGGAAGTTTTATCTCCTGTTTCAATTGACATTCTGCGATTAAGGTTTTTTTTATTAAAGGGAGGGTCATGTTGTTGAAATATGCACAACTTATGTTCGCTGGAGGTTTCCTAGGTTTCAATGAACTAAATTTTTACATCACCGTGTATCGAGTTTCGATGGAGAGAAATTCAGAATATCTTGAGGGAAGTCCTGGTTCATGCTGGTTTAAAATAAAATAATGGTGAATGGAATTGAAAGAGTTTTTGTTTCACTGTTGTTATCGTAAGGCATTTAGTGAGGGAGAGTGTGAAATTGGAATTTTTTTAAAGTATCTACCTGTATTTCATTTTATAAATTATTTATATTGTTCCAGAATGGTTTTGGCTTAAGCGTTAATGATTTGGTAAAGTTTATAAATTTTGATTTCTTATTATTTATGAGGTGTCAATTAGTTGGGTTGTGTGGATTTTAGTTTTGGTTAGGTTTTAAGTTGAAACTGTTTAAGAGTTGAGGATAGAAGTCATTTTGCAAAATTGAATTAAGCTTTGGTATTGGCTTATGGTATTGTAGCAATGCCCATTTACAAATCAAGAATCTCCATATTTCAGTAGGGATAAATCTAACTTCTTAAAAGTTATTTTCTACATGAGGGAGATGTTGTATGTGTCGGCTAATGAGCATAAATTTATTTTAAAAAAATAATGTTACTTTAAAAATAACTTTTCAGTATGAGAGATACATGCAAACATTTTAACTTCATGAAAATAAAATTAAAAATAACCCTATAAAAATTAAAAATTAAAAATTAAAAATGGTATTGATTGATGGTTTTAATGGTTTTAAGAATCAATGATACTGACCCATGGTATTCATGTTGAATATCACCTATTTAAGGGGGGAATTAAACTAGGCTAGATCCATTTTAGTTTGATGTTAAATTAAGATACATAATTAGATTTAGAAAATGATGGTGTTGAATCCATGTAACCTATAATATTAGGAAAAATGTAATGTGAGCATCACCCAAGCAATCAGTGCTAAGTGGACTATTTAAAAATCATGAGAAATTAGTTAGATTTCATCTAATATTTCTGCATCCACTTTTTACTATGTTATAATAGATAAAATATAATAATATAATACTACATTTTACCCAATATTTTCCGGCAAGAGGTCCGCTTCGTACTAATTTTTATTTATATTTGAAGTTTAAAAGTAAACAAATTCGACTATAAAATTAGCAGAGATGAGCTGGAATATTACCTCTTACTAATTTTTTTTTTTATATATTTGAAGTTTAAAAGTAAACAAACTCAACTATTAAATTATCACAGATGAGCTCGAATATTGAGCAAAATGAAATATTTAAGTTGGGGTGCAACGAGTAACGATGTTTAGGTCTTTGACATTTTGATTAGATAAAATATGATTAATAAAATACAAAAATATGAAATTAATAATTATAATTAAACCAACCCAGATCTATTTTAATTCTTGATGTACCAAATGTAGAGAGGGAACAATTTTCTTGAAATGTGAAGCTTTTCTTGATATAAAAATACAGAAAATAAGTTCATGGGGTTTTGGTTGAATGGTGATGCGGGTTGTTATAGCACTCATCAAGGGTCAATGGTTAAAGGGTAATGAGACGGGCTATTATAACACTCATCACCGGTTCAATTCCCTTCCCCAATGAGAATGATGTATTTGGACATGTTAATGAAAATAGAGTGAAAAAAAAAAAATGAAAAGTACTACCAAACTTATAAAAAAAAAAAGACTAAATTACAAAGTATAAATATAATATGTGATGAATTAGTATAAAGTTAAACTTACATGTTAAGCACACTATATTGAAAGATAATATCACCTCCGTGCTAAAGAGTTAATTCTAATTAAATTGCTATTTATAATTAAATGTAATAATTATTTTGGAGAAGTCGTGTTGATCACCTTAGTGAGCCAAAGAATTTATTCTAATAAAAAAGCTAATTGTAATTATTTTGGTGTGGTGATTTAAGAGATAAAGTTTTAACTGGTTTGAATTTGAACCTTGTAAAAAAAAGTGGAGTTTTATCTTTTTATTTGTAATATAATTGTTATTCTCAATGTATATTTCATAAACATTATTCGAATAAAATCTATATAAACGAAATTTCATTCTTCATAGAAATACAAACAAAATTCGATTGACCGTCAAATTTAGATTACGTTAAAGCTCGAACTTCAATCGAAAATTCCTTCACATTTTGTTGAAATTTATAACCAAAATAATTCCCAGTTTATAGCCTGTTTAACTTCTTTCCATGTCCAATGAGGATTCAGCCTTCCCATTCAAGTGGATTCATTTTGCATGCTACGAACCAGCCTTCCCATTAGGCCATGTTCAGTTCTATTTGACATTCACGGTCAGAATATTTTCTGGAAAGTAGTTTTGCGGAAATATGTAGAAATTATGATTATCGGAAGTTCATCACGTTTCAACGAACTTATAATTAGATTCGAGTTATTTTTAGTAAGATATTTTAGAAATTTTTATGATGGTTTTTTTTGGTTTGATTTTTTTAAAATTGGTTAAGAATTTACTGAAATCATAAGTTTGAGAGATAATCTTGCTCAATTACAATGTCCTGGGTTTTTTTAGAGTGCTGAATACATATATTCAATTAAAAATTGAATTTAAATAATAAAAATCAAGATTTCATTTCAAAATTTTTATTAAATTCCAACTCCAAAAAATCTAAAAAATGACACTAAACACAACTCCATTATAATATTTCAAATTTATACATTATGTATAGAATCTCAATATAGGAGTCTCTAGATAGGACATCCAATTTAATATACTCTTGGGTCAATAGGATAGATAAATAGAGTTATTATCTTCACCAAAAATAGATCTAACTTTTAGGGTGCTGAATACATATATACAATCAAAAAATAGATTTAAATAAGACAATTTAACATTTCACCTCATATTATTTCTATCAAATACCAACACCAAAAAAATCCAAAAAATAACACTAAACACAACTCCATTATAATAATACATCAGATATAGAATCTCGATTTAGGAGTCTCAAGATAGCACATGGAATTTAATTGACTCTTGGGTCAACAACATGGATGACTAGAGTTATGACCTTCACCCAGAATGGATCTAACGAGTTCGTAAAGCACGACGTCTTAATTTATAATTATATATGGACTGTTTATGGAGGCCTGCGCCTTTAATGTTTGTTCAACCTTCCTATTGGTTTTCCTTGGCTCTGAAAAAACATATTACAAATGAATCCTCTCTAATTCTTCCCAAGTCCCGTTCGGCACATCTTGAGAACACGCTATTACAAATATGTCCTTCTTTACAGTGGACAAAACATTTAATTGGTCATCTGATATTTATTATTTAAAGTTTCGGCTTTCCTGAAAAGTGTTAAAGAATGTAATTTCAACTATGTGTTAGGTCCAAGTGTTTAGTTCAGTTTTTAATTAGTCCAGTTTAATCGAGTTTAACTTTAGACATTTATTGCTGATGTTCTCAATGTAATTTTATTTAATCTATTCGTAATATTGAGATGAGCAATCCTCTACTCCACTTCTTTTCAGTTTTCAATTCTTGTCATTGTATTAGAGCTAGCTTGCATAACCCTCCCCAGAGAGTAGCAACAGAGACAAGTTGACACAGTAGAGAAGAGAGGCGAGCCTGGATAAGACTCTTTAACAGAGCCGTAGAAGTTTGAGGAATGTAAAAGACGCCTCGTGAGAAGAAGCCGAAGAAGAAAAAAATTCCAGGCGAAGCCAGTGAAAGCGCCAGCAAAAGAAATAGAAGAAAGCCGGAGAAGAAAATTATTTTTTTCTGTAATAACACACTGGTTGTTCAGCGCATCAGCGTTAGTCTTAACGCGGGAGCCAAAGGTAACAGCGGCGTTATAACGCAGGAGCCAAAAGCCAACAATCGCGTTATAACACGGGACCGACGTGGATTACCAGCGTGACCGGCGTGGATTACCAGCGTTAAGCTACACGCAAGTGCAGAGTTGAATCACCTGCGTTAAGGTAACTTTTCTAGAAATTCAAATCCCTCACAGAGAAATTGCGTTAAGATTTTTTTTTAATTTGACTTAAAAATTTCCGTAAAGGTCAAATGCATTCATAAAAATATCTTTAAAAATAAATACATGATGATATTCAATGGAATTCAACGTGACTTCAGAAAAGGCATTCAACCTGACTTTTAAAGGTTGAGGAAGCCTTTTATATGAGAAAGAATTTGTTTATTAGTTTAAAAAGAAAAAAAAAACACACACAAAGGTTTTATGAAAGGAAAGAGGGGTTCGCAAGAGAAAAAGGTTAAACTTAAATTGTGAAAAGGTTTCTTAAAAAGGAAGGGATTTTTATAATTCTTTTTTGGCATCAATTTTTTTAAAGAAGAGAATGTGTGAAAGGATTTTAAGGTATGTGAAACGAGAGAAGAATTTTTTTTTGAGTGTTTTTTTTTTTTTTTTTTTTGGCACTCTCAACACTTAAAGTTGTGATGTGAGAAAGTGAAAGTGCATCTGTTAAAAGGAGATTTTTGGACGAAGATAATTTTTTAGAAACAAGGTATTTGATGTATATGTAGACCTATCTGTTTGTGGAAGCCAAACAACGAGGTCATCGGAAAAGCCAATAAGCTAAAGAGAAAACAAAAATTGTTCAAGATCTTTTTAGATCTAGAAATAAGAAGGCAAAAATATGCCTATGCGTTAAAATGCATAAAAGAATCTGTTGATGATATCATTCTCCCTATGATCTCAGATGCCAAGACAGCCAAGGAGGCATGGGATACCCTTGAGAGATGTTTTGGTGCAAGGGGGAGCATTGAAGTTGAAGATGAAGGTGGATCTGTAACAGCAGATCTACATCGAGATGAAAATTTTGCTCAATCCCACTATGCTCAGTCACATGTAGATGAAGTCTGCGAAGGAGGTCCAGAAGTAGCAAAGAAAG
The DNA here is from genome assembly GCA_034641835.2 of Pinus albicaulis. NCBI lineage: Eukaryota > Viridiplantae > Streptophyta > Pinopsida > Pinales > Pinaceae > Pinus > Pinus albicaulis. The sequence goes on along the minus strand of CM076573.1, from coordinate 867,728,903 downwards.
AGTACGAAGATGCTTGTGAACCCCACTGTACACAACTACATGCCGACGATGATTTGATGATTCTAAAAATGGAGTTTGCTAACAAAGAATTGATGATATCAACGACATGGCTCTTGACGAATGTTGATGATGCAACAAAAATATGATATCGACATGATTCTATTTGCTGAGATAATCCCACTTCAGTTAATGGAAGACAATCTGATTGCACCAGCATAGGTTAGTGAAGAAAAGACAAAGATAGAAACAGAGATAAAGACAGTCTGCAAAGGGAAAGAAGAAACAGAGAAAGAGGCAGAGAAGGAAGCGTAACAGCAGAAAGCTCTCATTGCAGAGAAGAATGAAGAAATAGAGAAAGTAGCAGAGACAAAAGAAAAGAAAGTTGTCTACAAAGAGAAAGTAGAAACAAATACATAGGAAGAAGTAGATAAGGAAGAACAACTGGAGAAAGCTCTCATTGCAGAGAAAAAATACCAGAACCAATGTCGTATTGAAAATATTTTTAATTCTAACATTGATTTTCAGTGTGCAGGTAAACAAACAGATTATGAAGAAGAGTTATAGTTTATTGAAACATTGCTTGCAACACCACGTCTGGATGAGATCTACACAAAATATGTGGATATGAATGATGAAGATGACATGCATGATGAACATGTCAATGAAATTTTTAAATATTGGAGTTATGAACAGATAAGATATTATTCTAATCTTATGTTTCAACAGATTGATGATGAAAAACACACTACATAAGACAATATGTGGCCGCAGCTCACATACAAGTCAAATTTTGAAAAAGTCCAGGACATGCTTAGACAACCTGAAACAATAAAAGACCTACATCATCAAATGAAGAAAGAAAGGTTTGAAGGATACAACAAAGCGGAAAATCTGAAAGAATTTAGAGGCTACAGAATTTGTAAGAAGAGAAGAAGAAAACCAAATCTAGTTGAAGTCAATTTTTTTTTAAATTGTAAGCCTCGCTGAGACATAGACCAAAAGGTATCTAAATTAAATTTTTATGTGGTTGTAATTAAAAGGGAGTGTTAAAGAATGTAATCCCAACCACTTGTTAGGTGTCGAAACCGTGAGTCTAAGTGTCCAGTTCAGTTTCTAATTAGTCGAGTTTAAATATAAACATTTATTGCTGATGTTCCCAATGTAATATTATTTAATCTATTCGTAATATTGAGATGAGCAATCCTCTGCTCCACTTCTTTTCAGCTTTCAATTCTTGTCAAAAAGTGTACATTCATCTTTTTTTATAGTGAAGTTTATTGATAGTAATGATTTTTTAATCTGCACATGCTGATTTTCATTTTGTCTTTGGAACCTGATCTATTTAGCTAGCCTATTTTCATGAACTTTGAAAAATTTAGTGTATGAATATAGATTTTTATTTAGATCAAATAATTTATCAGATGAAAGCCATAGAAAACACCAGCAGAAGGAATCATCCCTACTTCAAGTTTAGATCAATATGAAGTTAAAAGGAAACCGCCTTTTGTAGTTTCAAAGGGATCCCAAAGACATTCATGCAGTAAGCAGCAAAACCTTGGTTTCCTGCAAGTTCATTATGAGACTGACTCAGCCGCTTGCTCTACTTCTCCACTAAACATGTTCTCTATTGCTGGCGTTACTAGAAGATCTAACAATGTGAGCACTTATCAATGTGTGTGGAAAGTTAAAGCTCATGACGCCTGCATATACTCTGTTACCTTTATGGAGGAATAAAATTTTCTTTACAGTGGATCTATACGAGGAAAAGAGATCTGAGTATGTGGAAAATATGATTAGTCCGTAGAACTGGTAGAATATTCCAAATTTGGCTGTGAAGGAGGAGCAGCTAAATCCATTCTAGTTGCCCAAGAGAAAACTTTTAGTGCCCACCAATATAACAAAATTAGAGTATGGAAATGCTCTTAGGCTCCTCAATATTCCACTCTACATCATAAGTTGAAATCAACGATACCCACCTTAAAGGACTCTTCGCTAAATTATGTGATGCCTAAAAACTATATACAAGTAATGCAACAAATAATGCGGAAATAACATTTAAAAAATTCATAGATAGACAACGATTTTACACAGGGGAGGAACTCATTCAAATTTATTGAAATCTTCTCTGAAAATTCGATTCATTCCTTCAATCTGAATCATATGAAATTACATGGTTTTTAATACAAATGACCGAAGTTTGAAACTTTAATGCATTTCAATGTGGGAATGGATGAGTAACAACCCATTGTCCTTCATCTCTAGTTTTGTTGTTTTTACACGACACAACGTACAAAGAACACAAAATAACGGAATTGAAAACTTATATGATTCGGTTTAGAAAGCACATCACGTCTGGCGCTCCATCACACATCGGCGAACATAACATTTAACATATGCGCGAACACAGGAAAATCTTAAGTTTTGTGATATGCGATGTGATGTGGCACATCGCATCGTAACTTCAAAACAATAACATGCGGGTGCTTAGTCCATTAACTCCTGATCTTACAGGTGTCGATATGTGCTATCCTCCTGAGCTTGCCACGTGCCCCTTTTGCAATCGCATCACAAACAAAACAAAATAACTTGCAAGAAGATTTTAAAAAGGTAAGACGAAAACTTTGCAAAGTGCATACTGCGAGGGGAGGAAAAATATTAAAGCATAAAACTTGTGAAGTGCAGGCGCGATGAGGCTTAAAACTATGGTAAGTGTGAAAACGGTTTGAGGTGGGTCCTGCCAGATCTCATCAGTGGAAACATAGTTTTGGCGGAATTCTTAAGGGTTAAAACTTAAATCTTGCGAACTGCGATATCCAGGGAGTAAATGGAAAAAGATGCGACAATGCGATAAAGTGAAATATCAAAGGTTTGCATGGTTTAGGTAATGCAGTGAGGTTAGTGGCGGGTCCCACCCATATCGCATTGGAGGGGAAATAACTTATGCGAAGGGCTTAAGGGGTAAAAACTAAACGTTGTGGGCTGCGAAGTGCGGGTACGGTAAGTCAACGCGGCAAGTAAGAAATAAGCACAAAGTGTGGGCTGTGAGTAATTTGCTTGATTTTGCATAAACACCTTCTCATTTGTAGTTTTCTTTTTGTCCTTCCCTACACAAAGATTCAATAAAGTTGTTGGCTGCTGCCACTGTTTATTCATGGCGGTGGTTGGGAGTAATTCCAACACTCCTCCTTAATCACAACTACCACCATCAGTCATTCCCAGACACTGTCTGAGATAAAAAAAAATCTTCTATCCCAATGGTTTTGTGAGGATATTAGCAAACTATTCCTCTGACCTACAATGCTGCAAAAAAAATTCACCATTGATAACCATTTTCCTTATAAAATTATATTTGGCATCAATATGTTTTGTTCTCTTATGGAAAAATAATTATTTGAAAATGAAATTGTTGAGTTGTTATCACAGTAAATTGTGGTTCCTTTGTCTTGCTCATGATATAAATCTCTTAGCATCCTTCTCATCCAAACTATTTGGCATGTTACTGCTATTGTTTCTACATATCCGCTTTTATTGTTGATAATGAAACTATTGGCTGCTTCTTGGAAGCCCATGATATGGCTCCAAAGCACAAATGAAAGATATACCTTGATGTACTCTTTATGTCATCTACACTTCCAGGCCAGTCAATGTCAGTGTAACCAATCAGTTTAAAATGATCAGTTTCGGAGTATGGAACACCATACTCCTTTGTTTCATTCACATACGTCAATATTATCTTTTTTTCTTGCCAATGTGTCTCCTTGGGTTTCTTCATGAATCTGGATATCAAAATTACTGCATACATTATATCAGTCCTAGTTGCATTCAAATACATTAGACTTCCAACCATGATATTGTAGAATGTCGAATTGACATTCTTGCTGCAATCTTCATTGCTCAACTTCAACCCTGTGACAATTGGAGTTGTTGATGTTTTGTTTTTCTACATATTGAACCTCTTTAAAAATTCTTTAACATACTTTTCTTGGGAGATGAAAATCCACTTTTTTGTTTGCTTTAATTTTATGCCCATAAAATATCTCAGGAAACCCAAGTCATTCATTTCAAACTCACTTTTCATGACTTCTTTAAAATCAAGAATGAGAGAAATATCATTGCCAGTAAAAATAATATCATATACATACAAAACAACAATAAGAATTTTACCATCATTTTCTTTGATGTAGAGGGTGGGTTTGCCATCACATTTTTCAAATCCATTGTCCACCAGGTAAGCATCAATCTTGTTGTACCATGCTCTTGGGGCTTTCTTCAACCCATAAAGAGATTTCTTCAACTTACAGACTTTGTGTTCTTGGCCTTCTATTTCATAGCCAGGAGGTTGTTCAACATACACCTCCTCTTTCAACACTCCATTCAAGAATGTTGATTTCACATTCATTTGATAAACTTTCCATTTTTGTTGTGCTACTATGGACAACACTGTCTACACTATCTCCATCCTTGCAACTGGTGCAAATGTTTCCTCAGTCTCTTCCTTGCTGCTGCTTGTAGCCTTTGACAACTAGCCTTGCTTTGTGTCTTTATATCTTTCATTCAATGTTGCTTTAGGTCTTGTAGACCCATTCCACTTCAATAATTTTTTTTCCTTCTGGGAGGTCCACTAACTCCCATGTGTCATTCTTTTCTATTTCTCATATCTATTCATTCATTGTGTCAATCCACTTCTCTTCTTTTACTACATATTCAAAATGGATTGGATCATCAACATGAAAAAATAAAGCAAATAAAGAATTAATACCATCATTACCATTTACTTCTTCTTGATCATAGATTTCACTTAAATTTTTGAGTTTTGGTCTTCTTGTATTTGCTGAAAATGTGCTTCGAGTTGCTCTTGAACTCGAGGGAGTTGTTGATCCCTATGGTGTGCTTGGAGAAACACTTCATTATTTTTTCACTGCTATTCTATTTCTTGCTTTCAGTGTGCTCTGTTGAGCTTGTGTAGGTGGAGGAGGAGCCACCGTTAAGGAATTATTTTTTGCAATCGATTCCTCTTTGTCTTCATGTGAAATACATGTTTTCACATTTACAATCTTCTATAAACTTCCATCCCAAGCTTCTTCTTCAATGCACTAAAAATCTCCGTTGATTATTACCTTCTTGGTTGATGGATTATAATGCTTGTAGGCCTTGGATTCATCACTGTATCCAACAAATATACATTTGTCCCCCTCAATGTCCAACTTCTTCCTTAACTGATCCGAGACATGCGCATATGTCACACATCCAAACACTCTCATGTGAGTGATAAATTTCTTTGGTCCACTCCATGCTTCTTCTGAAACTCTACTCATAACATCTTTGGTTGGACATATATTTAAAATATAAGTTGCACAATTGACAATTTTTTCCCAATACTCATTTGGAAAATGCTTTTCCTTCAACATACTTCTTACCATGTCCATGATGGTCTTATTCTTTCTTTCTGCTACATCATTTTGCTGAGGTGTATACCTTGTGGTAAACTTCTTGTGTATTACATGCTCCCTGTAGAAACGTAGGAAGTCTTTGGAGATATATTCTCCACCCGTGTCAGCTCTCAACACTTTTATGTAGTGTCCACTTTGCTTCTCTTCAAGATATTTGAAGTGGTAGAACTATTAAAACGCTTCACTTTTCTGATTTAGGAAACACACACGTCTTCCTTGTGTAATCATCTATAAGTGTCAACATGTAGTGATAGCCTGCTAATGATGGCGTTTGCATTGGTCCACACAAATCTGAGTGGAAAATATCCAAGGGTATCTTTTCCCTTATACTCTTTCATGCTGGAAATGATTCTCTGTGTTGTTTTCCCAAAATGCAGCCTTCACATATGCTATCTAGTTTCTATATGAGTGTTAATCCCTTTACCATCCATTTTATATGCAACAAATTCAAACCTCCGAAATTCAGATGTCCAAATCTCAAATTCCACAATCGGTTCTCATCTTTCACTTCTTTTTGAAAGACTTATTGTGTGACAACTGCTACAACACCTCCTTCCTTCAAGTATGATCTGACCTTGAGAGGGAAAATTCTATTGCTTTTCATATGCACTTTTGCAATGACTTGTCTACTTGGAGGTATATCCATGATTGTGTACACATCATTTTTAAAAAACACATTGTAGTTGTAATGCACGAGATGTCCAATGCTTAGAAGGTTACATTTCAGGCCAGAGACATAATAGACATCTCACACAAACTTCTTCTCTCCCTTCCTTGTCAGTATATTTACTCTTCCTTTCCCCATGACAAAGACCTTGCTATCAGTCTCCGTTGTCACTTCAGGTTTTACACTTTCATCTAGATTGGAAAACATTGCTATGTTTCTAGTCATTGGTTACTACACCCTGATTGCGCACATATCATTTTTAAAAAACACATTGTAGCCCTTATGCACGAGATTTCCAATTCTTAGAAGGTTACATTCCAGTCTAGGGACATCATAGACATCTAGCACAAACTCCTTTTCTTCCTTCTTTTTAAATTTGTTTACTCTCCTTTCCCCATGAGAGAGACCTTGCTATCAGTCCCCATTGTAACTTTAGATTTTACACCTTCATCTAGATTGGAAAACATTGCTATGTTTCCAGTCATATGGTTACTACACCGTGAATCTAAGAACCATACATCTTCTTATTTTTCTTGTGCTACATTACAATTTAAAAGCACGTTTTCTTGGTTCTAATTGTCTTTTGTAAAATTTACACTAGGTTTACTACCCATGTCATTTTTCTTGTTTTTACATTTATTTGCATAATGGCCATACTTTTTGCAAAAATGACATTGGACTTGAGATTTATCATACCTCTTTCCTTGTGCTTGATTCTGGGTTGAGCCTTGTCTTCGACTCTGATTGCTGCCCTTTCCACTTATGCTTTTAAGGGTCTCTTCTTCCACCTCTGTGTGGGCTTCTTCCTCTTCCTTGCTAGTTTGATTTTCCTCGACCTCTACCTTAAGAAAAAGACATTTTTTTCTTGAATGCATGCTCCAATGCGGAGTTTTTTGCTCTGTTCAGTTAGTGCTCATGAGACATCAGTGATGCATGAAGCTCATCCACTGAAAACTATGAGAGATCCTTTGTCTCTTCTATGGCCACTACTATGGCATCAAACCTTGATGACAGACTTCTTAAGACTTTCTCCACTATTCTCCTTTCTTCAAATTTCTCTCCATGAGATCTTATCTGGGTAACCAATCCAATCACATGTGTGAAGAAAAATTATATATTATCAAACTCTTTCATACAAAGAGTTTCACAATTTCTTCCATGCCTTGATAGGTTGTCTGGAGGGTATCCCATGCCTCCTTAGACTTTGTTGTTACTGAAATCCTTGGGAAAATACTCTCATGTACTCCTTGGGAAATATAGAAGAGTTTTTTGGAGTCCTTCTTCGTATTTTGTCTCAGCAAATCTCTTTGTGCTTGTGTCAAAGCATTATATGTTGCTGCATTTGCTGGTTCTTGGAAACCATGTTCCACTAGCTCCCAAATATATTGTGAGGAGAATAGGGCCTTCATTGTAATAGCCCAATAATTATAATTCTTCTCATTGAACTGTGGTAGTTGAGCATTTTTCAGGCATGTGCATGTTGCTGCTATCTTGACTGTGTAAACACAAAATTTATTACTGTTGTAAAAAATTTCTCGCTATTGGAGATTTCCACTTCTACAAAAATCCTTACAGCTTCTTCAGGAAAGACTTGTTCTTTTAATGAGAGCCTAGACCTGCTCTGATACCATGTTGGAAATCTTGAATATGACAACCAAAACACAAAGGGATATGTGTTCCCCCACAACACAGAGAATGTAATGAATAATGCAGAAATAAAAGTCAAACAATTCATAGACGGACAACGATTTTACACATGAGAGGAACTCATTCAAATTTCATCAACTCTTCTCTGAAAATTTGATTCATTCCTTCACTCTGAATCATACGAAATTACTTGGTTTTTAATACAAATGGCTGAAGCATGAAACTGTAATATATTTGAATGCGGGAATGGAAGGGTAACAACCCATTGTCCTTCATCTCTGGTTTTGTTGGTTATACACGACAAAGCATACACATAACACAAAATGTCGGAACTGAAAGCTTATTCGATTTGGTTTAGAAATCACATCGCGTCCGGTGCTCCAACACACATCGGAGAACATAACATTTAACATATGCGTGAACACGGGAAAATCTTAAGTTTTGCAATATGTGATGTGACGTGGCACATCGCATCACAACTTCAAAACAATAACTTGTGGGCACCTACACCATTAACTCCTGAGCTTACGAGCACCGATATGTGCTATCCTCCTGAGCTTGCCACATGCCTCTTTTGCGATCACATCGCAAACAAAACAAAATAACTTGCCGGCAGGTTTAAAAAAGGTAAGACGAAAACTTTGCGAAGTTTGCACTGCAGGCAGTGGAAAAAGATTAAAACATAAAACTTACAAAGTGCGGGCATGATGCAGCTCAAAACTATGGTATGAGTGATAAAGGTTTGAGGTGGGTCCCACCAAATTGCATCAGCGGAAGCCTTAAGCATGAAAACATAAATCTTGCAGGTTGCAGTAGGAAATGAGTAAATGACAGAAGATGCGACAAGGCAATAAAGTGAAATGTCAAAGGTTTGCATGGTTTGGGTAATGTGGTTAGGTTGATAGTGGGTCTTGCTGGTGCGATATCGGCGGGAAAATAACTTATGCGAAGGGATTAAGGGGTAAAAGATAAATGTTGCACAGGCAGAGTAAATTAACGCGACAGGTAAGATATAAACACAGAGTGTGGATTGCGGGTACTCTGTTTGATTTTATGTAAATTCCTTCTAATTTGTAGTCTACTCCTTGTCTTTCTCTATAAAATATTCAATGAAATTGTAGGTTGTTAATATTGTATATTCATGGCGATGGTTGAGAGTAACATTGTCTTTGAAAACAACATGTGAATACCATATCTGCTATCACTGTAAAAGACAACAATTTATATTCAACGTGGGACACAACGGTGAATGTGTGGAGGCTTATTGATTTCCCTTGCATCGAATCAATTAGAGCGCACAATGATGCCATAAATGCACTTGTCATTTCATCTGGTGGTTCCCTATACACTGCCTCCGCCGATTCAAATATTAAATTTTGGACCAAGTACCTTGACAATAAATAGAATTCTGTCATTGATAGTCATAAACATGTAGTGAATGCTCCATCTCTAAGCTCGGATGGTCTCATGTTGTATTCTAGTGGAGGTGATTCTTCTGTTTTCATGTGGGAGGGCGATAAAATGTCACATAGAATGAATAGTGCAGCCGAAGAACTGAGAGGGCATAGGCAACCTATTTTGTGCTTGCAAACCACGTTTTATATTGTTTGTTATGGATCTACCGATAATAATCTTAGATTTTGGAGAAGACAAGCAGTTAATTTTCATATTTTCGTAGCCGTCTTGGAAGGCCACATAGCTCTACTAAATTGTATTACTTCATGCATTGATGAAAACCTGAACTTTATTATGATCTATGCCGGGAGCCTGAATGGAGAAATTTGAGCATGGCGTGTTTTACTTCATGCAACCAAATAAGTGAATAGATTATAATCACATTGAATTAAATTGATGATTATATTTGAATGTTTAAGCACCGCCTCCAGGTGCGAGCTAGGTTATAAATCTCTGAATGTTTGTTGTGATATTTTATGTCAGTGCTTCAGATTGCATGGTCATCACAACTAACTTTGTAAGTGAAGGCCCAATTTTAAGAGTATTTATTTTGTATTCAATCCTTTATTTCTTAACCATCCTAGATCCATCTTAACTCCAGATCTATCAAGCACCAAGAGGGATCAAATCTCTCAAGGTTAAAACCTCTTTTTTGAGTGCAAAACATGAGGAAAGGTTTTCACCTCGAGAAATTTGATCCCTCTCGGCACTTGATAGATCCGGAGTTAAGATGGATCTAGGCTGGTTTCAGTCATGTGTGACCAAGGAAAATATATCGATAATATGAGGAACATATGCTTAATTTTATCAATAATATGTAAATACATCTAATATTAACATAACCATTTTAAATATGTTAAATATGTCTGAGATTTATGGAGTCACTTTAATTTTAAATTTGATTAGTTACCTTAGTTTGTTGAGATGAAAAATATTGTAAAATAACTTTAATGATGAAATAAAATTTTGAATGCAAAGTGACAATGTAATAATATTGAATGATAGAAACTGTGAATAATAAGAATGTAGTCAATTACGAATAGTCTTCATTGTAATCGATTTCAAACTATTTTCTTCTACTATTCTTATTTTCACCCATGTTAGTTTTGTCATATTTTCATATTGATTATTTGAAAAGGACAGTTGGAATCGTAAACCATTTAAATATTTAGCTCGAGCTATTGTAGTAAACATCATACCTTGTCACTCTTGCTCTCCAATATTAATAGGTTGAATTACTATAACACAAAAATCAATGTACATTGTCAATAATTTTTTGTGCTTACACTGAAATCATTGCACACACATTATTAATCCAATGACTTTAAAATTAATGTACCATCATACATCCAATTACATCAAATTATAAATCAACATATACACTGAAATCAATGGAACTAATGCAAGAAATCAAATAATAATAGAAAACAACATCTACACTAAAATCAATGCATCTAATGCAAGTAATGAAATATGATTAGAAATAAACATCTACACTCAAATAAATCAATCTAGTGCAAGTAGGAAAATAGGATTTAAAGCCAACATCTACACTTAAATCAATGCAACTAGTGCATGCAATCAAATAGGATTAGAAATCACTATCTACACTGAAATAAATGCATTTATTGCAAGGAATCAAATAGGATTATAAATAATCTACATTTAAATCAATGCATTTAGTTAAATCATCTACATTTAAATCAATGCATTTAGTGCAAGCAATCAAATATAATTATAAATCAACATCTACATTGAAATTAATGCATCTAGTGTAATCAATCAAATAAGATTAGAAATCACCATCTACATTGAAATCAAGGCATTTAGTGAAACTAATGAAATAGGATTAGAAATCACCATCTACATTGAAATTAATCCATTTAGTGCAAGAAATCAAATAGGATTAAAAATAATCTACATTGAAATCAATTCCTCTAGTGAAAGAAATCAAATATAACCAAAAATCAAAATCTACATTAAAATTAATTCATCGAGTGAAATCAATCAAATAGGATTAGAAGTCATCATCTACACTGAAATTAGTGCATTTATTGCAAGCAATCAAATAGGATTAGAAATAATCTACATTAAAATCAATCCATCTAGTGTAAGTAATCATATATCATTAGAAATCAACATCTACACCAAAATCAATTCATCTAGTGCAAGAAATCAAATAGGATTAGAAATCACCATCTACAATGAAATCAATGCATCTACCGCAAGAAACCTTCTTCCCTCTGTCCCCCATATATATCTATATATCCATCCATCTCTCCTTATTTTTCTCTTTATCTCACCCCACCATACACACACTCTCTCTCACTCCATATCTATCAATTTCCTGGTCCCTACTTCCTTCTCGCCATCTATCTTTTTTCTCTTCACCTTACATCTATATCTATATATCACTCTATCTCTCTATATCAACTCCAAAACACAAACTCTCTTTCTCCAATCTATCTATCTATCTATCTATCACTCCCTCATCCTCCTCCTCCTCCTCCTCTCTCTCTCTATCCCTCTCTCTCTCACTTCTATCTCTCTTCCTTCCTGCTACCCTTTCTCCCTCTCTCTCCATCTTCTTTATCACTCCCTCTCTCTCTCTCCACCTTTCACCCTCTATGTCTTTATTCTTACCTCCCCCTCTCAACATCTCCAGCTTCATATCTCTTTCCCTACCTCTCTTCACTCTCTCTCTTTCTTTCTCTTCCCCCCCCTCTATCTCTCTATCTTCACCTTCCAACTTTGTTACAATATGCCTCTCTCTCTCCTTCTGTCCCTCATTCTCTCCATATCTCCATATTTGTCTCTTTATCTCACCCCAAAACATACACGCTCCCTCTTCATCTCTCCCTTGTCACTCCCCCTCTCTCTCCACTAATGACTCTCCATGTATTTATTCTTCCCTCCCTCTCGCCTCATCCAGATCCATCTCTTAATCCCTCCCTCTCTCCCCCTCCAAATCCATATCTCTATCCCCCCCTCTCTCCTTTACTTCCTCTCTCTCCCTTTCTCTCCTACCTCCCTTTCTCTTCCCCCATCTCTTTCTCTCTCCATCTCTCAATCCCTCCCTCTCTCCCCCTCCAAATCCATATTTATATCCCTCCCTCTCTCATCCTCTCTTTCAAGTCCTCTCAATTTTCCTTCCTCTCTCTCCCTTTATCTCCTACCTCCCTTTATCTTCCCCCATCTCTCTCTCTCTCCTACAATCCTCTCTTCCCCCATCACTATGTTCCTCTCTAATAAATCCTCTCTCACCTCCTCCTATTTGACCCCCCATCTCTCTTTCTTACTCTCTCTCTCTGTCCTCCAATCCTCTCTCTTCCCCCATCACTCTTTCTCACTCTCCAACTATATTACTATTTCTATCCCTTTATCCTTCTCTCCCCCCTTGTCTCCGTCACTCCTCCTTTCTCCTTCTCTCCCCCTTGTCTCCATCACTCCTATGTATCTTTATCCCACCCATAAGCATACACACACTCTCTCCATCTCTCCCTTGTCACTCCCTCTCTATGTATTTCTTCTTCCTTTCCTTGCTCCGCCTCCAGCTCCATCTTTCTATCCCTCCTTCTCTCCTCCACCTCTCATCCTTTCTCTCTCTCCCTTTGTCTCCTACCTCCCTCTCCCTTCCCCCTTCTTTCTCTCTCTCTCACTCTCTACCCTCCAATCCTCTCTCCTTCTCCCTTCCTCTCTCCTTATCTCTCTCCCACCTCCATCTTTATGTCTCCCTCTCCCTCTCTTACCCTTCTATAACTCTCTCAATCTTCTCTCTCTTTCTCTCTTCATTCCCCTTCTCCTTCAATTTATCTCCATATCTCCCTTGTCACTCCCCCTATTTGTCCACCTCTATCATATATCATGATATATTAATATATATTACAATATAATAAATTTAATATTGTATTAATCTAAACATATTAAATTTAATAATATTAATATTTTAATATTAATGTTAGGGTTAATAAAGTTTTTTTGGCATGGTATTAATAATAATTTGGTCCATGGTATTTGACCCTTATAGTTCATATATAATTAGATCTTGATTTCTAATCGTATTTGATATATTTTTATTTATTTACCTTATCTCTTTATAGCTTTTTTATATTTACTTATTTACTATACCTATTTTATAAATATATTATTTGGCCCATGTTATTTTCCCATGGTATTATTAATAATTTGTCCCATGGTATTTGGCGCATGGTATTAATAATAATTTTTCACAGGCTTCACCTAAATAAAAACCTGTTTTTGAGTTTTTGTAAATATAAAGTGGTTTATTGAGTGAATATAAAAATAAGTTTTATTTATTTACCATACCTCTAGTTTATTTATATTTTTATTTATTTACCATACCTCGTGAATAATATAAAAAAAGGTTTTATTTATTTACCATACCTATGGTTTATTTATATTTTTAGATATTTACCATATTTTATTTATTTACCATATCTATTTTTTGAATGTTAGTAAACTCTTCATATTTTAAGTTTATATCGTTTAAATTTATTTTTAATAAATTTTTAATTGTTCATTTATATGTTTATGTAAGCTATTGTTCAGGCCGACATTTTTTTTTGGCTTCCGACATACTTACACATCGGAGTCATACTAGGCTATAGAATGCGCCTCTTGGCGCAATAACTGAACTGTAAAGAATGGTTTTTGTCTTCACAGATCAAATGTCGATCTAAATGGTGTGAGAATATATGTATCTGCATTCGATTATGTACAAGAAGAATTACCGCTCTATTAGGCGTGAGAACACATGTATCTGTATTCAGTTACGTGCAGGACCAAAAGCCGTGAACAAAATTTGCCGCATCATAGAACCAGGAAAAAACCAGGAAAAAAATAAAGAAATAGGGAACGTTTATGGTAATAGAAATTTCTATGTTCATTCATACTGATATAGGCCTTTTAAATTAATGAAGGAAATGTATATGTTTTTTCAAGCTCTTCCCCACTTTACCCTTGTGAGCCGTATTTTCTCCAATCTCTTCTCCACTTTACTTTTGTGAACGGACGGTCATTACGAACAGAATCGTCATAGATTTCGTTTTGAAGGCTACCATATGTAAAATTCCAGTCTATCTCATTTTGAGGATTATGTAAGGCATGGTTTTCATTATAAGATGAAGCATAGGAGCGTCTTAACATAACTGACCTTAATTTTTATTTGAGTTTTACTGAAATAAAGTTAACGGTGATAGTGACAATATGAAAGTAAAAATGATATTCTGTTACTTTTTCAGTTCTTACAAAGACTTGAAGTAATGTTAGTTCAAAGAAATTTTGGAGGAGATTTCGCAAGCTTTAATAAGTCTGTAATAATAGACTTGTACGGTTATAATAGTGCGTATATTGCTTGTACGGTTTTACTAATGTGTATAGTGTATTCTTTTTCCATGAATGCAAGTAGTGTAATATTTCAAAATTAAAAATGACAATGATATTGAGCTATCTTGTCAAAGCTTTCAAGTATTGTAATCTTTATCGGATAATATTTGGACGGTTTGTCATAGTTTCTAATCTCAGAAGTAGTTATAATTAAAGTATACAGCTCTTTCGTTAATATGAATTTAGAATGTCTTCAAAATATTAAAAACCACTCTTCGTTAATGTTATCAAAATATTGAAGACCACCTTCAGGTATGAATGTTAAGGATGACCTATTTCTAAATATTTGTCATAAAAACATTTAGTGTTCGACTTTGGATCCATGATCGTTTGGATCATTCATTGAAAAGACTATGTTACTCATGAATGAGCGATTAATTAAGTTTTGATATTTTTTACATATACGTTAAAAAGTATTAACGTATATAAATATTTTTTATAATTAAATAAATTAATTTTTAATTTAATATAATTTAAATGTAATTAGATATTATTTTTAAAAATTGATAATAAAATACTTAATAATTAGTTTTAAGGGTAATTTAATTGTTGATTAAAGTAATATGAAATTTGTGAAAACTAAAAGATATTAGGTTCAAATCTCCAAGACGTCAGAGGTTTTACAAATTACACAAAGAGAACAAGTCTTGTACCCCATAAGTTTACTAGTAATTACTTGTTAAATGGATTGTTAGATTCCTATGAAATATATATATATATATACAAGGATTCATGATCATTTTGGTCAATATTTGGGTTCATTATAATTCATAATAATGGTGAATGAATGATAAGGTGAATTTGGTCATCTAATTAATTTTTGTTAAAAAAATCTATATTTAAATATTTATTATAATTTTAATGAAATAAATCAGATATATTTTTGTTTTAAAGACTATTAATATTATGTTAAAAATAACTAACATAGTTATATTAATGAAATGGTCTGTAAATGTTTATAAGATATTTATAGGATATCAATTTATGATTAATATCAAAATACATAATTTCATGATACATTTCACATTGCTATGATTAAAAATTTCATAAAAAATAACTAAATTATAATTTCATTTTAAATTATTATTATTATTTTGTGAAATAAAAGTTTGTATTCCTTTCTAAATGAGAGAGTACATGAAGAAGTAATGAGTTTAGTTTACAGGGTCACTAAGGATGAACAAGAGATTACACGAAGAAATAATGACTTTAGTTTAGTGGGTCACTAGGGATGCTTGATCAAAGCAAAAAATGGACCATGTTGAAAGAAGAAAAAGAAAAAACACTAACCAAATATTGGGTAGATGAACCCGGCTTTGTGAAGCTTGTCAATTTACTGCTTGATTGCTTCTGCCTTAGATGGGTGTAATTGGCGATGTTCTGGGAGGACTGGTGGTATGCCACGTTAAGTGTCAATGTGGTGTTCTACGATAGTGGGACTAAGTCATGGTATTTGCGAATAATCCCATGCGAATATGTCCAGATACTCTTGTAACAATTTTGTGTAAGCGACTACCTCGTCTGGGGAGCATGCCACCCCTAGAGATATTTCTTCAATTTTGCCTAGTTTTCTCGAGATATTCACCTTAATTGTTGGCGAAATATTTGACATATTCCCTTATTCAAATGCATTGGGCGCTGGGATGGGATTTTTGAACTGGTCTACCTTCCCAGATGGGAGGAATTATTTAGATTCAATGGCGTATATATCTTGGTTTTATGGGTTGTTAGGTTCGAAAGCTTTTCCTGGAAGAAAAAACAAGCAGTGATGCGTTGAGTCCTACAGACAATTTGGTTCTATCATGGCCTCTAGAATATATTCGTATGAATGAAACAAGATGTGTAAGGGGGAATTGGTTTGTCCAAGGCTGTAAGGAATTGGTTCGGGCCTAATAGTTCTAGTCGACAGACATGAATATGATTCCATAGTTGATGTTGTGGAACCAGATGAGGTTGACAGGGTTCAAATGGGTCGAGTTTTCACTTTTGATGGTACAACTACTGTTGTGGTAGTTGTAGTGGTCTTGACACCAATAAAATATGAGCAGAAAGCACAAGTCATGGTTCCCATGCATGATGAGATGAATCATATATGGTGTTGTGTGTCATCGATGTTGAATGGTTGAAGAATTTCCATGGTGGTGGTTTATTTGAGAGCAAGCTCGTGCTCTTCTGGCGGCGTATTAAGGGTACTTACACATTCTTGGATTCGGAAGTTGTGTTGAGTCCACAAGTGCCGAAATGTTTCCATTAAGGGGAACAACTTTGTTTCACGATCGTGACTTATGAAAATGGCGCATGGCGTCAAGGTTCCTATCGAGTAGATGGTGTGAGAACCAATGCTACTCTTTGTGCTTGAAGTGGATGCTCGAAGATGATTGGGCAATGGGGCATGTTTGTTCTTCTGCCATCTCCGAGTCTTTGGTTTGGTCAGTCTCGATCTTTTAGGGAGTTCAAACTCAATGATGCCCTTGTCGCTCGTAGCCTTGGGAGTTATTCACAATTCACGGTAAGTTTGGATTACGAGTAAATCATGCAATAACAACGTGTGATATTCTCCCGATGAGAGAGATTGATCTGTGGTATGATGGTGACCATGCAGAGACTGTTCGTGAGTTTCTTGAGTTCCTCACATTGATTGACCCCATGGTCGTTTCTATCACATAGAACACATGTGGTTCTTGGCTAGTTTTGGGCCCTTCTAGGATGATGATTTTTCTTAGCCTTCCTAGGTTTTTGGTAATGATGGGGGACACGGTACCTTATGCCAGGCTACCTTGGTTCTAGACCAGTTACATGCGGGTAACGGGTAACTAATGAGTGTATGGTATCTAGCAAAGGTTGAAATTGAGGAATGTAAGTAAAATGTCGAGCGTGATCATTGTCATGACAATTTAGACAAGACTATTTCTCTTTGGTTCTCCACTCCCTTTGGATTGCTGGAGTAACAGACTATTTGTGAAATGATTTTAACTCTGTTCATTGGGCGACCAAATGGTTGTGGGCATTGCAAAATTCATAGGCTTGGTTTATTCATGGAGGGTTGGTGGGGCAATAATTGTCCCCCGTGTTGGTTGTTTTTCTATTGATATGAAGAGAATGGACTTGCTTGCCTCATTTCTTGAGTTCTCAAACTTTCCATGGATTATGAATCGAATCCGTCCGTTGCGGCGAGGAATGTTATGGCCTAGCGTAAACAGTTTAACACCGAAAAAAATCAAGGGATGTAGGGATAATGACAAATCGGGTGGTCGCCTGAACACTCTTGCCACGAATACTGGATTGCTCGTAGGTTGTCGTAGTATATTGGGTTGAGGGGTACCATCATTGGAATAGCTCTAGAGCTGCACAGTTATCAATTAAGTGATCTCGTTCATCACACAGTGCGTAGGTCTACACTCGAGCTTGACGACGATTACTGGGGGGGAGGTGGTCATTAAGGTGACCATCTGTACTCGAACACATACAATATGGCCTTGCTGCTTTCGCCCCTTGAATTGTAGTACTGTTTACGAATTTTGCGTCCGAGCTAGATAAGTTGGAGTTTTTAGTGATGAGTCATCAGATGAAATCGCACATGGAACAAAATTGATGGATATGGGGACAACGACACAAATGGTGGTTGCTCCAAAAAATATGACATGTATGTCATCGATGCCGAACCTAGTTGATTTGGTCAATGTGCAGGACTTGATACCAACGGTTAAATTCCATTAACTTGGGACAGTGTGTGATTAAGTGGTCAGGCTCATCAAATAGCACACAAACTAGGGCTTGTCGTGTGGTCTCCCTTTGACATCTATGGTCTGTTGGGATGACAGTGTATGAGCAAGATGTAGGCTCCTCTCATATGCACAGTCTCCCTTATTCATTTGCATGGGTGGAGCTTAGGGGTCATGGTGGTAATATTTCTCTAGGGGTTCTAAGGCATCCCTATATTGTGGCATCTCTTGGAAATGGTGAGTATAATGCCCATAATGGTCGCATATGGTGCACGCATGGCGGGTGCGAAATTATTTCCCTTGGTTGTTCATGGCTTGTTCCTTTTTATGGGAACTTGAGGTCGTTGCATTTCTTTCAGTGTGTAGAAGAAGTTTTAATTCTTCTAACTCTAGGAAAATATTAGTAGGATGGCCTAAGATATCACATAATGCACAAGTTTGTTATGCCCTAACATGGGTTTTCCGAATTTCTTCCCTTTTTTGTTATTTTTCTCGGTCGCATTAGCTGGTGCTGCTACTAATGTTTCGTTAACCATTGTGGCCTCCTAAGGGGCAATAGAGGTTACTCCTGTAGAAGTGATTCCAGGACTTCCTAGCACGGCTGGTGGGACCAAATACCACAGGTATTGTGAAAGCCATATTTGGCAATGTTATAGTTTCCAAGACTTTTTTTGATACAAAACCAGGTGAGGGGTATAAAAATGGGTTTTACGAAATGGCATAGGGTATGAAATCCATGTGAGTTACTTTGACCTCCGTAATACTGGTTTCTAAGTCTGGGCTAGTTTCAGTGTTTGATGAGAGAATCATGCACACGAGTGCCCCTATGCTTTCTAGGTCTCCATCTCGTATGATAGGGGCATCTCCTAGCAATGATCATAGGATGGATGATGGTTTCAACTGGCCAGGGAAAAATTATGTATATCGCATAAGTGGTTCTGTAGTTGTGTTTACGTACGGTAATATGACATCGAGAGTCGTCATGGGTTTCTTATCATAGTATGTGAGTTGGTTGATAGTGATTATTCAATCGTCATAGGGGACATCATTACTTGAAAGAAAAAGGACACGATTACAGTAATGGCATACATATAACTCCACCTGAGGAGTATATTGTAGTCTAGATGTGCGTCTAAGACTTCAATGACTATAAGTACTGTCTTTCTAGCCAATTTTATAGGGAAATTTTGATATAGACCAATGGGGGCTGAAGGGAGACCATCATATGATCTAAGCATGATGCTAGATGGGTTAAGTCTAGGTGATCTTAACATTTTCTAAACGAATTTGGACATGATGCATGTGGATGCTCCTTCATCGATGATGCATCGGTGTATGATGATGTGTTGAATTGAAACTGGTATTTGGAAAGCAACCAGAGAAGTATGCTTGGGGCTTGCTTTGTCTAGGTCAAAAACTATTGGGCACAAATCATAAGGTTTTATTATGCCTAATACAGGAAGTAAGGCTTTCCGTTGTCTTGGGCATGATTGTAGGACTTCCAAGGTTGATATAGCAACTCGTGATTGTGATAAATCATCAACCATGTTGTAGTTATGAGGAGCTTTAGAGTGATGTCCTACGTGCCTATTTGGTCCCTTGAACATTTTTGAAAGGGGATATATATGTACTTTGGATATGGTTAACGATGGAGTAGGCGCACTCGTGCTTGTACCTGATGGATTGGTGTCGAGGGGGGTATCATAGTTCCTATTTCTTGTTTGGAAGAAAAATTCTTCACCAGACATGTAAATTTTGTGGTTGTTTCCTCTGATATTGTTTTGGGGTGGTTGTTGTTGTTGTCTGTTAACCACTCCTTAGTTGGGGAAAGGCTCCTGCATTACAACAAGTTCTAGCGTACAACCCCCTTGTCCATGGTTACCTTGATTTTTTTTCATTTGGGGAGTTCGAGATAGTGGTTAGTGTAATGGCTATATTCATCACATATGGAACAAGAGTGATTTTTTCTTAGACTGGATCTCTTGTTTTACCCTTGGTTGTTGTTATTTGGCTCTTGGTTTTTATTTCGGTTAGGGTTGCACACAACTGAAATCGCGTGGGTGTTTTTGATTACTGCCCCCCTATCCAAAGTGTCCCTTTTGTTTATTCCTAGGCTTCTTTTTCGCAATATTAAGAGGGTTATTCCGGTTCTCCTGGTGGTAAGATTGGCGTTGTTGAGCCTGGGATGGTTGAACTAGGTTCACTGGCATGTTGTTTTGCAGTGGTGTATTTTGTGTAGGGAAAGTGGGATATAGGTTCCCCTATCCTTGATTGGTGTAAGGTTTCTTGGGGGGGCGGTCTCTTCCATCAGCACTCCTAGATAAGTACTATTTCCCCTGTAATTAAGGTACGAGCCTCCCTGCTGTTGATGGTATGGTAATGCCGTATTCATCATATTCTGCAAAGGTGCAAATTTACTTTGGTGGTAGCCACGTTTCGTCATGTTCTGGGGAGAATCGTACAAGTATCATGGGTACTTGATACTACTGCCTACATGACCTTGATTCAAGGGCCTGATCAAACCATTTGCAATATTCGACACGCCTGGTAACTCTGTATAAGTCTGCAAGCGCGAGGAATTTGGGAGGACATTGTAAATATATCTTGATTAGGTGTAGATGAGCTCAAGTTGTTCGGCTTTCCTAATGGTGTCCTCCTCAGAGGTAGGTTTTTGTGTTGGAATGTATTTTGAGATCTTTTCTATGAGAGTTTTAAAAAGTAATTCTAGCAACACTCTATTGTCGAGTTTGAATTTTCACAAATTCTGATGTCGCCACTATTCATGGAGATGGTCTGATATATGGATGGATGGCTTTTTCCTAAAATGAGTGAGAAGTTCCATTACTAAATCGTGGTGAATGGGTAGCTGAAAATAAGTGAGGAACAGGGTAGCGAGGGCGTTAAAGGTTCCATACGAAGCAGAAGGTTGCTTGACATCCCATTTCACTGCAGGCCTTGTTAGGGTGCGTTGAAAAAGTCTCAATAAAATAGTATCATTAATGATACTATTGGATGAATACCACACGTGGAAAGTTATAATATGATTTCCCAGGTCTTTTTCTTCCTTCCCTTCAAGTTTCGGTATATTCTAAGGGAGATTTGTGGGCATGGGAGGCCAATTAAGGCTATGTACAATGGGGTCATTAGTTAAATTTGTTAGATCTGGAATATTGAGTGACGATAATAAGGGTAACTGAGTATTGAATGTCATTATGTGCAGTGGAAACATAGGTGTCTGAGTGTGAAGGTTTATGGGGGGTGTCTGGGGAATATTACCCTGTGGTGTGCCCTGATGAATATTTCGTTGGCTCCCTGAAGGGGTACCGATCCTTTGCCCTCTAGGGGTTGTGCGATGAGTTGAATGTGATGACCCTGCTTGGGTTTCCACTGGTGTGGTTTTGGGTGACCCTCGGGTATTTCCAATCACATATGCCCCGAAAAAGGATGAACCAAGAATGTTGGTGATTCTCATCTTTGACGCTTAAATGGTGATAGACCTGGCACTCCTCCCTCTAATGGGGGGAGGTCCAAGAAATTCCTAGATCGACGAGGTCTCGTTGGGTCCATTATGGTGTCGACTAGCTTAGTATTGGTGATACTTTTGGGTTGCTAGAGGAAGGAAGATTTTTATCAAAACAAATATGATCACATTCATAAAAAAAGCGAAAAAATAAGAGGAAATTTTTATTTTAATTTAACGCTATGTGATCAAGCAAGAAAAAAATATAGTTTTGTTTATTTTGTGTATGATACTCAAAAGCCTAGATAGACCTATTCATCCTCACACTCTCAATGTCACTTGATCTCGTAAAGATGTATTCTGATGGGTGTTGGGGCTAACGTCTCGAAAGAATTGGCAATGCCTTCCAATGGTCGAAGAATTGACCAAGGTAATGGTAAGAGGATCGAGTGTTGCCTGCATCATCACCTGTAGCGAGGGATTCCCTATTTTTTTCCCACTAAAGTATCATTGTCCCACGTGAGTGTTTGAGTCTTGAGCTTCTTCGTATTCAACTACCATTATCGAGCATTATATGAGCCAGGTAGCCAAAAAGAGTATCGCATACACTGGGTCTAAGCTTAACCCCCTCTGAAATGGGTCTTTGGTAACACTCGGGTATTTTTTCTGTGGGTATATCGACAGATTTGAAACTCCCTAAAAGGTCAACATATATGCTTCAAAATGTAGAATGACCATGGTGACTTATTAGATGCCTATCCCTGTTGTCCCTAACCTAACTTATAATTTAATTTGTGGCCCCTGTGGGGAGAATTTAGTGAGTTCGATTAGAGATTATTTTTAGAGAGGCTAAATTTTCTTAGTGTGTGCCCTGGTGAAATAACTATAAGAAGAAGATAAAGGTCCCAACACAATAGGTGCCTTTAAATCCAATTCTGACCAACGCTTCATGTGTGATTTTAAGATTAAAATCACAAGTGTTATGAGATGTGAATATGTGTTAATCCTTTAGAATCCTTTTCTAATTACCTTATCTGTGATTGTTCCTTGCAAAAATAAAGGATGTGCAGATTATGGGACACTTACACCTTGCCTAGTTAGACTAATTTTTCACTATATGGAGGTGGAAAATTTTCTTAGGAAAGCGCTCATATACATACCTAGGCTCACCGTGAGTTGCAAAGTGATCGAGATTACTAGCTTTCCTTCTGACAGTTTGGTCTTGGTCCCAATTCCTAATGAAAATTGAACTAATCTATTGCGAAACCTGAAAAAAAATTGAACTAGTTAACGATATGTGGATATATGGGTCACTTAATTTTATGCTAAATACGCTATGTGCTTTGTATCTTTTATGATTAAATCGTTTGTTTGGAAAACATATATGGATTTAAGGCCACTTAATTTTTCCTACTCACACTATGTCTGATTTGCAAAAATAAAAAACTAAAATAAAAACTGCTTAGTTGCTAAGCTAAATTCTAGCAAATAAGAGCCCTTAGCAGTCATGAAATACAAGGAGAGAGTGATGAAAATTTTCTTATGGGTTTCCAACACTTTAAAACTTCAAGAAATGAGAAAAAACGAGTGAAAATGGGCTTGTTTCCTACCACGACCTTATCCAACCACGGGCATGAAGCACACATCTATCTAAATAGAATGCACACGGTCGGGCAAAAGCAAAAGAATTATCCTCTTCTGGGAAAAATTTCTCATTGAGGATGATTGAAGGTGTTGAGAGGATGCAAGAGTGGTTTTTCAAGAAGCTGAGTAGGAAGAAGGATCTGCATCAACAACCATTAACTCAAAATAAATAATCTAATGGAGTCACCATTCATATGGTAGCGTATTCAGCGCATGAGCGAACAAAATATACTTCGCTTAGTAGGAATGTTTCTTTCCTACATGCAAGTCACAGGACAAAGTGGTTTGTCATATGTTAGTGGAACAAGTTCAACATGTAATAAGCTAAGGTAAATGAAAACATAACATTCTACATAAAAAATGAAAGAAAAACAAAAAAACTTGCACAAGAAACATGCACAATAGAGAAACCACACTAATAAATCAAGAATGGAGAGCTTTCTCCCTTTATTAGGTCCTGATAGTAGTAGAATATAGAATTCTAAATCTGTTGTAGTGGATCCTTTGAGCTACTGAGCTCCAATATCCAAGACAAGGGGGTCTCTTCCCCTCAATTTTTCTGCAAACCTCTCTTCCCTCTCAAAGGATGGTAGATGGACAAATACACGGTGAACTATTCTCTCTTGTATTGAGGTGTTGGATGGCCAACAATTGAATCCTTCCAATCCTCTTGCTGATGGACATCAAAAGCTGGTTTGCTAATGAGCAATATTGCCATTATAATCATCTGCCTCTTATTTCTCTTCCCATGGATGGCTTTTTATAGATAGATTTCAAATTTTCCCTCCCTCTCTTGGTCCAAAATGGATGGTGACACAAAAATGGGGGTATTATTCCTTTCTGTGATGAGGCAAAGCCTCCAGATGGCTCAAAGGCAATTGTACTTGGTTAGGTTGAGTGAGATTTTTTTTCTCCAAGTGTGACAAGTGGTATCGGATGGTGACATTCCGCATCCCCAAGACCACACGACTATTGAAGAGATAATCATGCACTGCGCAGCTATCGAAGGAAAAGTCACAATGCATCCTCAGAGCTAGTGTTTCTTGTTTGTGGTCCAAAATTTTTTCCTTCTGACCTTAGGAAAATTTAAATTTTCATCTACTCTAATGTATTTTTTCCCTGTAAATATACATTTGTACCTTCTACTTGAAATTTTCTAATGTCTTCTGCCTTTACGATTTTGCAGTGTTAAGAGTGTTAAAATATTATTTTAAGGTAAAAATAGTTAGAGTGTTCTTTTTGTAATGTTAAGAATGGTTTTGATTTAAGTGTTAATGATTTTGTAAAGTTTATAAATTTTTATTTTTTATTATTTATGAGGTATAAATTAGTTGGTTTGTGTGGGGTTTAGTTTTTTTTTTTTTTTTAATACTAAAACTTTGGGGGAATTGAACTAAGGTTTGGTATTTCCTAACGGTATTCTAACAATGTCCATTTACAAATCAAGAATCTCCATAATAAAGTAGCGATGAATCTACCTTGTTAAAAATCTTGTTCAACATGAGGGAGATGTTGTATATGTGTGCTAAATAGCTTAAATTTGCTTTAAAAAAATAATAATAACTTTACTTTAAAAATCAATGTCGGCCATAAATCAAATACTTCAATTTTCACTTTTATTTTACATCAAACTTTATAGTGTGAGATAAAATAATTGAAATTAAATTTTAAAAAAAATAACTTTTTAGTATGAGAGATATATGTCAACATTTTAACTTAGTGAAAATAAAATAAAAAAACCCTATAAAAATTGAAAATGACAAATGGTATTGACAATTTTTTTTAAGAATCAATGATATTGACTTATGGTATTCATGCTAAATATGACCTATTTAAGGGTGAAATTAAACTAGGCTAGATCCATATTAGTTTGATGTTAAATATAGATACATAATTAGCTTTAGAAAATCATGGTTTTGAATCCATTTAGCTTGTAATATTAGGAAAAATGTAATGTGAGCATCACCCCAAGCAATGAGTGTTGTGCACTATTAAAAAATCATGAGAAATTAGTGCTTTATGACTATCTCATTGAAATGGTCATAGATGAATGACTTACTTAAAGAAATTGAATCCAAAAAATGATATATAATAAAAATGTAATTATTACATTTTATCTAATATTTCCGTCTATTTCCATCCACTTTTTACTAGGTTATATTGGGTAGAATATAATAATATAATATTAAATTTTACCAAATATTTTCCCCCGAAAAATCCACTTTCTACTCATTTTTCTTTATATTTGAAGTTTAAAAGTAAACAAACTCTATTATAAAATTAGCACAAATAAGTTGGAATATTGAACAAAATGTAATATTTAAATTGGGTGCAACTAGTAGAGATGATTTGATCTTTGACATTTTGACTAGATAAAATAAAATTAATAAAATAAAAAAAAATATGAAATTAATAATTATAATTATAAATAATAATTAAACCAACTGCAATCAGCTTAATTCTCCATCTATTTAAAGTGAAAAGAGATTTGGTTTCTTTGAGAGTTTAGTATATCAAAAATTAAGATAAATCTATGATGATATATTAATTCTTTCTATTATAATATTAATGATATTGCTATAATTTACTTAGTTTTTATTAATATTTATAAAAGCTTAATAACCATTTAGTTAATATAAAAATATATATTTATATATATATATATATATGATAAATTAGTGTAAAGTTCACACGTGTGTGTATATATATATATATATATATATTTGTTAAGCACACTATATTGAAATATGACCTGTGTACTAAGGAGTTAATTCTAGTTAAAAAACTAATTATAATTAAATGTGTACTAATTATTATGGAGAAGTGTTAATCAGCTTAGTGAGCGAAAGAATTAATTCTAATTAAAAAGCTAATTGTTGTAATTATTTTGGTGTGCTGAGTGATTTAAGAGAAAGTTTTAATTTGTTTAGATTTGAACCTTGTAAAATAAGTGGAGTTTTATTTTTTTATTTGTAATGTAACTCATATAAATTATTCAAAAAATATTTATATAAACGAAGTTCGATTCTTCATAAAATAAAATAATTCAGACTTTATAGCCTGTTTAACTTCTTTCGATGTCCAATGAGGATTCAGCCTTCCCAGTCAAGTGGATTCGTTTTGTTTGCTACAAACCAGCCTTCCCATTAGGCCATCTCGAGTTCCATTTGAGATTCTTCCGTCAAGAATATTTGATGGAAAGTAGTGTTGTGGAAATATGTAGAAATTATGATTATCGGAAGTTTAGTAGGTTTTAATGAAATTATAATACCATTTGTTTTTGGTAAGACATTTTGGAAATTTTTATGATGTGTTTTTGTTTTCAGTTTAATTTTTTAAAATTTGGTAAGAATTTATTGAAGTGTAAATTTGATGGTTAATCTTTGCATAATCTAAGTATTTTAGAGGACTTTTTTGAGAGTACTAAATACACATATACAATCAAAAAATTTAATTTAAATAACACAAATCAAATTTTTATAACAAATTCCAATACCAAAAAATAGAAATAAAAAATGCTAAACACAACTCTAACAACTCCATATTTGAAACTTATACATCATGTATCGAATCTCGATATAGGAGTCTCATGATGGGACATGCAATTTAATCAACTCTTGGGTCAACAAGATGGATGACTAGAGTTATGAACTTCAGACTCGAGTTATGAACTTCACTCGGAATAGATCTAACAAAATCGAAATAGATCTAACGAGTTCGTAAAGCACGAGCCTTAATTTATAATTATATATGGAAGGTTTGTGGAGACTTGTGCCTTTGTTGTTTGTTTAGACTTCCTATTGGTTTTCCTTGGCTCCGAAAAAACAAATTACAAATGCATCCCCTCTAATTCTTCCAAGATCCCGTTCCACACATCTCGAGAACACGTTGTTATCAATATATGATCCTTTTAAGTGGACAAAAAATTTAATCGCTCATCTGATATCTATTATTTAAAGCTTCATCTTTCCTGAAAAGCATACGTTCATCTTATTTTTACACTGAATTTTATTGATAGTACTGATTTTGCAGTCTGCATATAATGATTTTCATTTTGTGCTTGGAACCTGATCTATTCTGGTAGCCTGTTTTCATGAACTTTGATGAATTTAGTGTATGAATATAGATTTTTATTTAGATCAAAGCATTTATAGGATGAAATCCGTATAAGAACACCAGTAGAAGAAATCAGCCCCATCTTCAAGTTGTTGGAAATATTGAAGGCAAAAAACAGAGGAAATGTGTTTCCCCCAACAACACAAAGAATGCACAATTGATGCAGAATTAACATTCACATAGACAGACAGACAGCGTAAACATGAGAAAAACTTCTTTTTTCAAATTATTCAAATCTTCTCTGAGTTTCAATTCATTCTACTCTACTACATAATGAAAATTACATGATCTTATATCAAAATGGTCGTAGCACATAAAACCTAATCTATTCGATGAAATTGAATTTCTAAATGGACGTTCAAAAACTTCTCGTCCTTGGGCTCTCAAAAGACCCCATTTCTTCATTAAAAAAATAGAGCGCACGAATGATGACACAGACACTACACCAAAACACGTAAAAACGCGTTCAAACACAAAAGGGAAAGACTTCCAAATAATATGCAGTACGATTCTGAGTCTACATTGCATCCGTACCAAATACGACGATAATAAAATTTAACTATTGCATTATCCATTAAACATTGCGGGTTGCGATGTGCGATAGTGACATGGCACTTATCGCATCACACTTATTACATCACATCGAAAACAAATTATTTGCAGGCGCTTAGGGGAAAACTTAAACTTTGGCGATTATGATACGCTGTGGCATTATCACATCGCCAAAAAAATAACATTATGGGCGCTTTTATGGTAAACACAAAAGTTTGCGATTTTAGGCGGTAGGAAGGTAAATGAAAAGAATCGGAATTTTCGGTGTTGCGGGCGATAAAGGTTGGTAAGTGCAATGAAACAAAATACAAAGGAAATATTGGAATAACAAAGGTTTGGTTCATGCGGTAAGGATAAGGTGGGTCTCGCCGATATCGCATCGGCGGAAACATAACATATGTTGCAGGTGGCTAAACAGGTAAGGGATAAACATTGCGAAGTGTGGGTGGCAATGTGGTAAAGTGCATCAAGTGCGAAATGCACAAATCAAAGGTTTTGTGGAGATAGAAAGGGATTTCACGGTTTTGCAACGTGGCTAAGGTGTACAGTGGGTGTTGCCGGATATCATACCAACGATAGAATAACATTGTGGCGAAAGAGTTAAGACGTAAGGTAATGGAAATCTGATGTGGGAAAAAAGTAAGTCAACACAGTGGGTAAAGAGATAATGCAGAGTTATGGCCACGATACTCTGTTATTTGGATTTTGCATGAGCTGCCTGTGGATTTGGAAATTCTGCTGCTTGTCATTCCTTGCACAAAATTGATGAAGTGTGGGTTGCTTCCACTGCTTATTCATGACAGTGGTTGGGAGTATAATTCCAACACAAGTTTAGAAAAAGTTGGAGTTAAAAGGAAACCACCTTTTGTAGTTTCAAAGGGATCCCAAAGACGTTCATGTAGTAATTAATAAACCCTTGTTTTCCATCATTATGAGACTGAATCGGCCGCTTGTTTTACTACTCCACTGAACATGTGCTCTATTGTTGGCATTACTAGAAGATCTAACACTGTTAGCACTTAACAATGCATGTGGAAAGTTAAAGCTCATGAAGAATGCATATACTCTATTGGCTTTGCGGAAGAATATAATTTTATTTACAAGGGATCTATAGGGAAGGACATACGGGTATGTGGAAAATATGATCACTCCAGAGAACTGGTAGAATATTCCAGATTTTTCCGCGAAGGAGCAGTAGTTAAATCCATTCTAGTTTCCCAAGAGAAAATTTTCAATGCCCACTAGAATCCCAAAATTAGAGTATGGAAACGCTCTAAGGCACCTCGAGATTCCACACTGTGTCATAAGTTGAAATGCACGATAACCACATTAAGGGACCATTTGTTGAAATCCTTGATGCCTAAAAGCTATATATAGGTGGGAAGTCACAAACATTATCTTTGGAATCAACATGTCGATACCATATCCGCTCTGGATGTAAAATATGACACTTTATATTCAGCGTCGTGGGATAGAACGGTGAAGGTGTGGAGGCTTCCTAATTTTCGTTGCATCGAATCGATCCTAACGCACAATGATGCCATAAATGCACTTGCCATTTCATTTGGTGGTATCTTGTACACTGCCTCCATGGATTTGACTATTAATGTCTGGACGAACTACCCTGATAATAAAAAGGGAGTTGTCCTTAGTACGATTTTTTGGTGTTTCTAGTGCCTGAATTCAGTAAAACAATTTGAGGTAAAATATTGATTTTTGTTATTTAAACTACTTTTTTGAATCTATATATGGATTCAACACCCTAAAAAACCCATAGAGCACTTCGAATGTGCAATTTTACCCATCAAACTTCTGTTTTCAATGAATTTCGGCCAGATTTTAGAGAAATTAAACCAAAAATTCCCCCCATGAAAACCTTCAAAAAGTAGCACTAAATAATACTCGAATAAAAACCATTCTATGGTTAAGGTCATTGATAGGCATAACCATGCAGCGAATGCTCTCTCTTTAATCTCAGATGGTCTTATGTTGTATTCCGGCAGAGGTGATTCTTCTGTTTTCATTTGGGAGGTCGATAAAATGTCGGATAGAATGAATAGTGCAACCATAGAAATGAGAGGGCATAGACAACCTATTTTGTGCTTGGAAACAACATTTTATATTGTTTTTTATGGACCTGCGTTAGGTCCCCATGTTACTAGTATAGTCCCTTATTGTTGTTATCGTAACCCCCGTATTTTTATTTTTGTACCCCTATAACCCCCATATTTTTATTATTTTTCCATTACATTATTATTGTTAGGTCGGCTAGGGTTACATTGTGGCCCCACTAGGATTACATTATGGCCCCCTGGACTCCTATATATAGAAAGGAGGTTTTGTCATTTGTATCATCCAAGAATTGTTCACTCATGTAATGTATTGGAGGTTTTCCCCTCGAAGTGGCTTATTTCTAAGGCATTTATGTCTCTTTTCTTCTATTTTTTGAGCTTTTTTCACAACATTTGGTATGAGAGCTTTGGATTCTAGGGTTTGGTTGCTCCAAACACGTCATCGTGGCATTTGCACTATAATTTTTTTTTTATGAAGGTTTAGAAGCTGAAATTTTCAGAGCGCGAAGCCGAAATCCTAAGGAAAATCGTCTGAACAATTTAGAGCTTGGTTCCCAATATTTGCGGATATATGATCTATGGAAGTTAGGCCTTTTTCAGGCTCCCAAATTTCATCTCAAAGAGGTGATCGTGGGAAAATCTTGATAACTTTCGCTCTGAGCATCAGATTGGGATTCTGTAAAAGGTGGCTGGAAGTACATGGAATGTAGTTTCTTTTCTATCAATTTCAGAGTTGAATGAGCAAAAAGTAATTTTTGGAAAGTCGTTCGAGTTCACTCTACTGAACCAGTCCATAATTAGGTCATTGTGGGAGACTGAACATAACTTTGTCTTGAAGAATCCAAATCAGGTCAGACTTGTACCATTTGAAAGAGGATTTATAGGGATACCTCAGGGCCAAATATCAGATATTGAATATCCAAAATCACAGAGATAATTCAATTTCCATATCGAGCTCCTCAAAAGAAAGAAAAAGGTGTGTATTTTTTTTTTTTTTATTTTTTATTTTATTTTATTTATTTTTTTACGAGATTTCATAACTCTTATTTGAACAATCAATTTGAATTGATTCCAATGGAATA
Organism: Pinus albicaulis; assembly: GCA_034641835.2. NCBI lineage: Eukaryota > Viridiplantae > Streptophyta > Pinopsida > Pinales > Pinaceae > Pinus > Pinus albicaulis. Next base: position 867,697,630 of record CM076573.1, on the reverse strand, counting down.
TTGTAGAATAGATATTAGTATTGGGTTCTAAAATTCCCCCTAAAAAAGAATTCAACACCCATTAAGCCTTCGAGAGAAGGCTCTCATAGCTCGGGAATATGAAGAAATGCAACATGACATATCGTAATTACAAGAGAAAATGCAACAAATTTCTCTCTTGCAAGAAAGAAACAAAAAATGACATGGAGAAGTTTTGAAGAAAGGCATGGAAACTAATATGGATGGCTTGAAGAAAGGCGTGGAATCTAAGATGGATGGTTTGAAGAAATGCGTGGAATCTAAGATAGATGGCATGGAAGTTGGCATGGAATCTAAGATGGATGACATGGAAGCTAAAATGGAAAACATGAAGAATGATATAAAAGCAGACATAGAAGGTTTGACAAAGTTGATACAAGAAATTTTTTCTAATGGTGAAAAGATAGTAGAGGAAACTCATGATGAGAACAAAATAAATGTTAATCATGATTTCATAAACTATAATGTTGGTGGGAAGAACCGCCATATTCCAAAAATGTATATGAGGAAGTTTGATGGAAAGGATCCTGTAACATGGATACTACAGATGGAGCAATATTTTGATCTCAATAATGTGAAAAACACACAAAAGGTACGCATTGCAACTTTACATTTAGAACAAAATACATTTTTATGGTATCGATAGCTTTGCTCCCATAAAAAAATTGTCAATTGGTCAATTTTTATAGAGGAAATTATAGCACATTCTGAGGATACAAAGAACAACACCTTCTTTAGCCAATTGATAAATCTAAAAAAAAAAGGGTTCAGTGGGGGAGTACATTGAGGACTTCCAAAAATTTAATATAAAGGTAACTAATATTCCAGAGGAAGACATGATTGATTTCTTCGTAAGGAATTTAAAAGATAACATCCAACATAAAGTTCACGTTTGAGAACCTGATTCATTGGAGAAGGCATTCAGGTTGGCAAGAAAAATTGAATGTAAAATTATGGCAACAAGGAAGCCTACCACTTACATCTATAAAGATGGAAGCATTGCTACTCCTAGACTTCCACAACCTACAAGGTTCACACCACAACAATTGGAAGAAAAAAGAGAAAAAGGGCTTTGCAACAGTTGTGATAACAAATACACTAAAGGTCATAAGTGTGTTGAGAAGAAATTAGTTTACATATATTGTGAAGAGGAGGAATAAAATGAGCAAGAAACTTTGAAATAAGAGGATATACACCGGGAAACAACCCTAGAAGAAGAAGAATGAGTCCTACCATATCATGTGATGCAGTGGAAGGAATTACCACTCCTCAAACTCTCAATATAGAAGGACATATCAAGAATAAACATGTAATAGTGTTGATTGATTCGGGTAGTACCCATAGTTTTATTCCTTGTAAGGTAGCTAAGGAATTGAATTGTTTCCTATACCTAGCACCAAAATTTCAAGTGATTGTTGCAAATGGAGGAACTATAAATTGATCTAGAAAATGCCATAATATCAAGCAAACCATGGGGTAATGTGTATTGAATAGTTCAATTATTTCCATTCCAATGGGAGGTGATGATGTTGTACTGGTAGTACAACGGTTACAATATTTGGGGACGATAGCTTTTAATTTTCAAGAAATTTTCTTGAAAATATTTTTAGAAGGAAAGGAAATCAAATTACGGGCTATCGCAAGGAATATAGGAAAGAAAATAAGCTCTAATTTCATGAAAAATATTTTGAAGAAAGAACAAAGAGGCTTAATTTCACAATTATGCTCACTAGAAGTTCCAACATCAAAATCATCTATTTCTCTAGATCTCCAAAAATTCTTGGAAAATCATTCCAAGGTGTTTGAAACTCCCAAAGGACTCCCACCTCTCGTGATCATGATCATGATATTCATTTGATTCTAGGAATTTTTCCTCCAAACATTAGGCCTTACAGATACCCTTATGTCCAAAAGAGCGAAATTGAACGTATGATTGCAGAAATGTTAGAGGCTGGTATAGTTCAACCTAGTCAAAGTTCTTTCTCTTTTCCAGTAGTATTGGTGCACAAGAAGGATGGATCATGGCGCATGTGTCCATATTATAGGGAGCTCAATAAGATCGCTATTAAAGATAAATTTATCATTCTTGTGATTTATGAATTATTGGATGAATTACATGGAGTAATTTATTTTACCAAGTTGGATCTTAAGATTCTAAGATATCATAAAATTAGAATGAAGACTAAAGATATTCAGAAAACAACATTTCGAACTCATGAGGGTCATTATGAATTTTTGGTCATGACTTTTGGCCTTACCAATGCACTTTCTAATTTCAAGGGTAGATGAATTCCATTTTCAAACCCTTCCTTAGAAAATTTGTGCTAGTATTTTTTGATGACATACTAATCTACAGCAGGTCTTGGAAGGATCATGTTCAACATGTTGACAGGGTGCTCAAACTATTAGAGGAGAAAAAATTATATGCAAAAACATCCAAATGTTTCTTTGGAGTACAGGAGGTGGAATATCTGGGTCATATTGTATCTCACGAGGGTGTTAAGGTAGACCATAACAAAGTTAAAGACATTAAGGAATGTAAATTCCCCACAAACATAAAGTAGTTGCGTGGATTTCTCAAGTTAACAGGGTATTATCACATGTTTGTTAAGAATTGTGGGAGAATAGCAGCACGTCTAACAACATTATTGAAGAAAGATGCATTCTCATGGACTCCTGAAGCAACTAAGGCCTTCGAACATATTAAAGAGGCAACGTGTCTAGCACTAGTCTTAGCTATGTCAGACTTCACAAAAACCTTTATTGTGGAATGTGATATCTCAGGAAATGGAATTGGTGTTGTTTTAATGCAAGAAGGAAGTCCCATTTATTTTGAAAGTCACTCAATCAAAGGAAAGTATTTACAAAAGGCTATTTATGAGAAGGAAATGTTGGCAATACTACATGCAGTAAAGAAATGGATACCTTACCTAATGGGATGACACTTCAAGGTAAAAGCCAAATCATGATAATCTTAAACACTTTTGGAACAAATACTATCTTCGGGCGATAAAAATGGGTCACAAAGATTTTGGGTTATGACTTTGAAATAATCTACAAAAAATGGAAGCTAAATGTTGTTGCAGATGCACTCTCAAGAAAGGATGAAGAGGTGGAAGCATTGCTTTGTGCCATTTCTATTATCCAACCAAATTGGATAACTGAAGCAAGGGATGCATGGAAGAAGTACAAAGAAGTGTGGACACTCATTCAAAAGTTGCAGCAAGATCCTAGTACATTTGATACATTTAGTTGGAAAAATGATTCCTTATGGTTCAAAGATCACTTATATATTTGCAAGAATTACCAACTAAAACAAAATATTATTTTGGAATTTCACACTTCTCCTTTAGGAGGATAGTAGGTATTTTTAAAAACTTACCACAGGGTGAAGAAAGATTTTTTTTGGGATGGCCTTAAATCTGATATTCAAAATTTTGCGGGGGAATTTTTGGTTTTCTAGCAAAATAAAGTTGAGACAATTAAGACCTCGAGTCTTCTACAACCTTTATCCATTCCAAGTCAACATTGGGAGGATGTTTCAATGGATTTTATCATAGGTTTACCTAATTCCGAAGGAAGGAGTGTCATCATGGTGGTAGTTGATAGAATTACCAAGTATGCAAACTTTTGTGAATTATCTCATCTATTTAAAGCAAGTACGGTTTCTACTGCATTTATGGAAACAATTCAAAAGCTACATAGAAACCCGAAGATTATTATACGTGACAGAGATCCCATTTTTACAGGAAATTTTTGGAAGGAATTGTTTTCTTGTTTGGGTACTCAACTAGCTCATAGCTCATCTTATCATCCTCAATCCGATGGTCAAGCAGAGATAGTGAATAAATGTTTGGAAGGATATCTTCGTTGTTTTGTATTTGATAAGAAAGCACAATGGGTCAAGAGGTTACCTCTCGCTGAATGGTGGTATAACACTTCCTTTCATACTACAGCAAAAATGACCCCATGAATGGCACTTTATGGATATCATCCACCTTCCATCACATCTTCTTTAAGGGAAAATTCTAGGGTTCAAGGAGTGGAGGATCACATCAAGCATCAACAAGAAGTTCTCCAACTCTTTAAGGATAACCTAAATTTGGCACAAAATCGAAGGAAACAACAGGTAGATCAACATCGTAGTGAGAGAAGTTTTGATGTGGGAGAGTGGGTATTTTTATGGCTACAACCATACAAACAAATGTCTCTCAATCAAGCTAAGAAAGATAATAAATTATCTCCAAAGTAATATGGTCCTTACAAGGTGTTGCAAAAGATTGGTACTATGGCATACAAATTAGAGCTTCCTGCTTCTTCACGAGTGCATCCAGTTTTCTATGTTTCATGATTAAAAAAGGTTGTAGGGGAAAAAAATTATGTTCAAAAAATATTTCTAGAACTTTATGAGGAAGGAAAAACCATATTGGAACCTGAAGCAGTCACAGAAACAAGAACTTGATAGCTACGAAATCGATCAATTTGAGAGTATCTCGTCAAATGGAAGAACTTACGCACTAAAGATTCTACATGGGAGGATGAGAATTTTATGAAAAAGCATCCAGATCTACTCAAGCGTTGAGGACAACACTTTTTTGAAGGAGAGGAGCATGTTAGGTCCCTATATTACTAGTATAGTTCCTTATTGTTGTTATTGTAACCCCATTATTGTTATTGTTGTACCGCTGTAACCCCCATATTGTTATTATTTTTCCCTTATATTATTATTGTTAGGTCGGATAGGATTCCATTGTGGCCCCATTAGGATTACATTGTGGTCCCATGGACTCCTATATATATAAAGGAGGTTTTTTCATTTGTATCATCCAAGAATTGTTCACTCATGTAATGTATTGGAGGTTGCCCCCTCGAAGTGGCTTATTTATAAGGTGTTTATATCTCTTTTCTTATATTTTTGGTGCTTGTTTCACAACAATATTCCGATAAGAATGTTAGATTTTGGAGAAGAAAAGCTGTAAATTTTCATATTTTCGTAGTCGTCTTGGAATGCCACACAACTCCAGTAAAGTGTATTACTGCACACAATGATGAAACCTTGAATTGTATTATGATATATGTCGGGAGGCTCAATGGACAAATTCGAGCATGACGTGTCTTAATTCATGCAATAAAATAAGTGAATAAATTATAATCACATTGAATTAAATTGATGATTATATTTGAATGTTTAAGCATCACCTCCAGGTGCGAGTTATAACTCTTTGAATTTTTGTTGCGATATTTTAGACCACTGCTTTAGATTGCATGGCTTTCACAACTGAAAATTGTGAAGTGAAGGAGAAATTTTAACAGTAGTTCTTATTGGAAATTAATCTCAACCGCCGCGTTAAATGAACTGGCAGCAACCATACCTCAGTTAATGTTTTGCAGGTTGCGGATTGCGTGTGCAGAGAAGGAAAAGTTTTGAGAAAAGGAAAATTATCCATTCTGAAACATATTAAATAATTAAATTCAAATAGGAATGTAATGCATGGTTAGTAAATGTGCATGGGAAAATATTTTATCTACAAGTTTTGTTTAGTTCACCCAAGTTCTGTAATGTTCAGAAAATGATGTCCGCCCATACTATGTGTTAAATTGTGTCTGTCACGAATTAAATTTCTTAGATATATATGTTGTTTTGATTTAAATGTTAGAGTGAGCAAGTAAAAGGGTGAAGAGAGTGTTTTGTAATGTTGTGGATGTAAGTCTGGAAAGTCAAGTGGAGAAAATAGTGGAGTGAATTTTGGTGGGTGCGTGAAAACAATTTTTACTATGTGTTACTCCACAACCGTGGTGAATGTAAATCCATATAAGAAGTCTTGTTTTACTTTTAAAGGAGCCAAAACCTCCATATGTTAATGTATTTCATGTGTTGAAGTTTTAATATAAAGTTTGGTCAGTTGCAATATAGTTCTGGAATTTTCAGGTATGTGTTTTATCGCAACACTCTGTTTTACTCTGTTTCACCGTGAGTAAAATTAGTTGATCATATTTTCTCCTCTCTATAGTTGTGATTTTAATATCTTCCATTCTCTATTGAAATAAATATTCATTTGAATTTATTTCTGCAACCGTATGGTATGGATTAAGTGAATTCTGCAACTCTATGTAAACTTCAATAAATGTGATGTCTTAGTAAAGTAGTTTCTGCAAATCTATGTGAACTCTGTGTGTTGAGGGAAAAGAATTATTCCCCTATGTCCTATTTAAAATTTTCTAACATGGTATCGGAGCGAGTTTAAAAATATCAATAAAAGATAGTGTCTTTACTGAGGAGTTAAAAGGAGTTCTGAAAATTTTTGTGGAACGTATTCTCCAGCAGTAAGAAAGTTTCACGCAGTAAGAAAAGTTTTACATAGTGAGAAAGTTGTTTACACAGTAAAAATGGCAGCAACAAGAACAAGGTTGACTAATTCACAAATACCGCATCTTAATGGAAAAAATTATGATTATTGGGTCATTACAGTGAGAGCCCTGCTTTCTTCACAAGATATATGGAAGCTGGTGGAACAAGGTTTCCAAGAACCAGCAGACGCAACAACATTGGCTACTTTGACAGCAACAAAAAGAGACTTGTTGAGAGATAAAAAGAAGAAGGAAAAAAAATCCCTCTTCTATATTGTCAAACCAGTACATGAGAGTAGTTTCCCAAGGGTTATAGTAGCAACGAAGTCCAAGGAGGCATGGGATATCTTCCAGACAGCCTATCAAGGCATGGAAAAGGTGAAGACAACAAAACTTCAAATGCTGAGGAGAGACTTTGAAACTCTTTGTATGAAAGAGTCTGATAACATAGACTTATTCTTCACACATGTGATTGGGTTAGTTACCCAGATAAAGTCTCATGGAGAGACACTTGAGGAAATAAGAATAGTGGAGAAAAACTTGAGAAGTCTACCTTTAAGATTTGATGCCATAGTAGTGGAAATAAAAAAGACAAAGGATCTCTCACAATTTTCAGTGGATGAGCTTTGTGCATCCCTAATGTCTTTTGAACATAGACTGAACAGAATAGTGAACTCCTCCTTGGAGCTTGCATTCAAGACACATATGTCTTTTGGTCAAGGTAGAGGTTGAGGAAGATCAAACTACCGAGGAGGAGGAAGGAGCTCACACAGAGGTGGAAGAAGTAGCTCTGCAAGCACAAGTGGAAGGGGCAACAATCAAAATCAAAGCGAAGGCTCAAGCCAGAGTCAAACAAATGGAAAAATGTATGAAAAATCCCAAGTCCAATGTCATTATTGTAAAAAATATTGACTTTATTCCAATGAATGTAGAAAGAAACAAAATGACATGAATAATAGGAAAAAAGCAAATTTTGCAAAAGAAAATAAGAACCAGATTAATGTGATTCTAACATGTAATGTAGCACAAGAAAAACAAGATGATGTATGGTTCCTAGACTCAGGTTGTAGTAACCACATGATTGGAAAATAGAAATGTTTGCTAATTTTGATGAGAATATGAAATTTGAAGTGACAAGAAGGACTAATAGCAAAGTATCTGTCATGGGAAAATGAAAATTGTCAATATTGACAAGGAAGGGAGAAAATAAATTTGTGCCAGATGTATATTATGTACCTAGCATAAAATTTAACCTTCTAGGCATTGGACAACTCGTGACCAAGGGATACAATGTATTTTTGAATAATGATGTGTGTAATGTCATGGACATACCTCCAAGTAAAAGGGGCATTGCAGAAGTGCACATGACAAAGAATAGGATGTTTTCTCTCAAGCTTAGAACATACTTAAAGGAAGGAGGTGTGGTAGTAGTAGTCACACAAGAGGCCTTTCAAGAAGAAGTGAAAGATGAAAACTGGTTATGGCATTTGAGATTTTGGCATCTCAATTTTGGAGGTTTGAACCTCTTGCATAGAAAAGGCATGGTAAAGGGATTATCACTCATATAAAAACTGGATAGGCTATGTGAAAAATGTATCTTGGGTAAACAACATAGAGAAGCATTCCCAGCAGGGAAGAATATAAGGGCAAAGGCACCCTTAGAGATTGTCCACTCATATTTGTGTGGACCAAGATAAACGCCATCTTTAGCTCGCAACCAATATGTTTTGACATTCATAGATGATTACACAAGAAAGACATGGGTGTATTTTTTGAAACAGAAGAGTGAAGTGTTTGAATAGTTCTACAACTTCAAAGCTCTTGTTGAGAAGCAGCGTGGGCACTACATCAAAGTGCTGAGGTCTGACAAAGATGGATAATATATCCCCAAAAATTTCCTACGTTTATGTTGGGAGAATGGGATACACAAGGAGTTTACCACAATATACACACCACAACAAAACGGTGTTGCAGAAAGCAAGAATAGGACCATCATGGATATGGCCATGGCCAGAAGTATGTTGAAGGAAAAACATTTACCAAATGAATATTAGGTTGAAGTTTTCAATTTTGCATCGTATATTTTGAATAGATTCCCAACCAAAGTTGTTATGAACAGAGTTCCAGAAGAACCGTGGAGTGAAACAAAGCAACTTTTCACTCACATGAAAGTATTTGGATGTGTGGCGTATGCACATGTCCCAGATGAACTAAGGTAGAAGTTGGACAATAAGGGGGCAAAGTGTATCTTTTTTGGATACAATGATGATTCCAAGGCATACAAAATCTATAATCCATCAACCAAAAAAGTAATAATAAAAAAATATGTGCAGTTCATTGAAGAAGAAGCTTGGGATGGAAGTTTAGATAAAACAGTGAACATGAAGACATGTGTGTCTCATGAAGAGAAAGAGGAATGCATAGCAATGAATAATTCCTCCATGGTGGTTCCTCTTCCACCTACATAAGCATAGTAGAGCACACCACAAATTGGAAACATAACAACCTTGATAAATCAAGGAAGTGCCTCTCTAATCACACCACAAGGATCAAAAACTCCCTCGAGTTCAAGTGGAACTCCAAGCACACCAAGAAGACCAAGATTTAGAAATTTGAGTGAAATTTATGAGCAAGAAGAGGTAAATGATAATGCTAGTTTGAACTCTTAATTTGATTTCTTTTTTCATGTTGATAACCCAATCCATTTCGAAGAGGCGGTAAAAGAGGAAAAATGGATTGAAGCAATGAATGAAGAGATAGGAGAAATAGAAAAGAATGACACATGGGAGTTAGCACACGTTATAAAAGGTAAAGAATTCATTGGAGTGAAGTGGGTCTATAAGACCAAGAGAAATGCTGAAAGAAAGAATGAAAGGCACAAAGAAATACTTGTTGTGAAAGGTTACAATCAACAACATGTAAGAGACTATGCGGAAACATTTGTGCCAGTAGCGAGGATGGTGACAATGTGTACAGTGTTGTCAATTGTAGCGCAATAGAAATGGAAAGTCTATGAGATGGAACTAAAGTCAGCATTCTTGAATGGAATGTTGAAAGAGGAGGTGTATGGTTTGTAACCTCCTAGTTATGAAATAGAAGGCCAAGAACACAAGGTGTGTAGGTTGCAGAAAGCTCTCTATGGGCTAAAGCAAGCACTACATGCATGGTATAGTAGGATAGATGCTTACTTGATGGAAAATGGGTTCAACAAGTGTGATGGTGAACCTACTCTCTACAACAAACAAAGTGATGCTAAGATTCTTATTGTCGTTTTCTATGTAGATGATTTTATTTTTAGAGGCAATGATGTTTCTCGCATTGTTGATTTCAAATTAGTCATGAAAAGTTAGTTTGAAATGACTAACTTAGGGTTGTTAAGATATTTTTTTGGCATAGAAGTGAAGCAAACAGAAAATGGAGTTTTTATTTCTCAAGCAAGGTATGCGGCAAAAATCTTGGAGAGGTTTAATATGCAGAACAACAAGCCATCACCAACTCCAACCATAATGGGGTTGAATTTGAGCAAGGAATATTGTAGCAGCAATGTCAATCCGACATTATACAATAGCATGGTGGGAAGCCTAATGTATTTGACCGAAACTAGGTCTGATATAATGTATGTAGTGAGTTTCGTGTCGAGGTTCATGGAGACATCGAAGGAGACACATTGCCAAGCAGCAAAAATGATTTTAAAGTATGTAAAAGGGTCAAAGGAGTATGGCATTTTGTACTCTGCAACTGATGATTTTAGGCTGGTTGGTTACATTGACAGTGATTGGGCAGGAAGTGTTGATCACGGAAAGGGGTAAGGATATGTGTTTCATTTAGGTTAGGAGCCATTTCTTGAGCTTCAAGTAACCGATAGTATCATGCAATGTATTGACTAAGTATGTTCTAGCAGCAACCAATGTATCAAGTAGTTTGGATGAAAAGGATGTTGCAGGATTTATGTCATGAAATATATGGAGCAACTACAATTTTCCATGATAATAGTTCAACAATTTCAGAAATATACCAACTATCAGTGCAGCCCTGGAAAATCAGCAAGTAGAACATCAAGCAACCATGGTGGAAATGGAGGGTAAGATTTTTGACCTATCTATTACTGTTCTGATTGATCCAGGTGCTTCTTTGAGTTACATTAGTCCAAGGATTGTAGAAAAATGTAACTTAAAAACTGAAAAATTTCCACAGTCATGGTTGGTACAACTGGCCACTGGAACTAAGAGAAAGGTAACCCATAAACTTCCCAGAACAGTAATCAAATTAAATGAGTTTCAAACAGAAGTAAATTTGAATATTCTGCCCTTGGGGTCATATGATCTACTGATATGAATGGATTGGCTGGAAAATAAGAAAACCTTGATGAACTGCTGGGATAAGACTTTGCATTGTGTACATGAGGAACGAAAACATTTTATTCTTAAAGGTAAACCAAAACCTATTTCTGTAAGACAAATTTCAGCATTATAATTAAAAAGAACAGCTAGAAAAGGATACCAAGTTTATGTAGTGCATGTGGAAGAACCAGAACAGAAAACAGAAGAAGAATTATTGGATGCTGTACCAGTAATAAGAGAATTTAAGGAAGTGTTTCCAAAGGAAATCCCTCATCTTCCCCCCAAAAGAGAGATTGATTTCTCAATCGATCTGGTGCCAGGAGCAACCCCTGTTTCCCGAGCGCCTTATCGAATGAGTCCTCCGGAACTAATGGAACTGAAAATGCAATTACAAGAACTATTAGACAAAGGGTATATCAGACCGAGTGTATCTCCTTGGGGAGCATCGGTGATGTTCTTGAAAAAGAAATATGGAACTTTTAGGATGTGCATTGATTATCGTCAACTGAATAAGTTGACCATTAAAAATAGATACTCTTTGCCTAGAATTGATGATCTTTTTTATCAGGTGAGAGGAGCTTCAGTATTTTCGAAAATTGACTTAAGGACTGGTTATCAGCAGCTTAGAATTAAAGAAGAAGACATCAACAAAACAACTTTTCGAACCAGGTATGGTCACTATGAATTTGTAGTCCTACCTTTTGGTTTGACAAATGCCCCTGCCACATTTATGTGCCTAATGAACAGTGTGTTAAACAAGTACTTGGATAAATTTGTCCTTGTATTCATAGATGATATCTTAGTTTATTCAAAAAGTGAGGAGGAACATAAAGAACACTTGAGGATAGTATTGCAAACACTAAAGGAAAATCAGCTATATGCCAAGTTTAGAAAATGTGAGTTTTTTAAAGATAAGATCCAGTATTTGGGACATATTATTTCTGAACAAGGCCTTGCTGTAGACCCTGAGAAGATAAAGGCTATAAAGGAATGGCCTGTACCAACTGATGTTTCAGCAGTGAGATCATTCATGGGGATTGCAGGCTACTATCGCAGATTTGTAGAAAGGTTTTCAGCCATAGCACATCCCATCACATCACTACAAAGGAAAGGTGTCAAATTTGAATGGGCTGAAAAATGCCAAAATAGTTTTGACCAATTAAAACTGAAACTTACTACTGCCCCTATACTAAAGATTGCAGATCCTGACCAAGAATTTGTGGTATGTACGGATGCCTGTAGAGAAGGATTGGGAGGAGTTCTTTTACAGGAAAATTCAGTTATTGCCTATGAATCTAGGAAACTGAAGATACATGAACAGAATTATAGTGCCTATGACTTGGAATTAGCAGTTGTTATCCATGCTTTAAAAATGTGGCGGCACTATCTCCTTGGAAAAAACTTTACATTGATGACTGATCATATTAGTCTCAAATACTTCTTTTCCCAAACTGATTTGAATGCTAGACAGGCAAGATCGTTGTCTTTTTTAAGTGAATTTGATATGGATATAAAACATATTATAGGGAAAGAAAATAAAGTTGCTGATGCATTGAGCAGAAATGCTTGTCAGAATATCAATAGCATTGGAAGTAGTGCTCAGATTGATGTAGAAGATTTGGTGAATAAGGCAACAACCGAAGACCCAAATTATGAAACACTTCTGGTGAAATTACAGAAGAAGGAGAAAATTGATTTCACTCAAAACCAAAAAGGCCTGATCTGTTATAAAAACAGATTGTATATTCCCAATGTAGCGGCTCTTAAAAGGGAAATTTTGGATGAGTACCACAAGCAGCCATATGCAGGACATCCAGGATATCAGAAGATGTTAACAGCCTTGAACAAGAAGTTGTTCTGGCCAGGAATGAAGAGAGATGTAGCAGAATATTTAAATAGATGCATGGAATGTTAACTAGTCAAAGTTGCACATCAGCATCCTGCTGGTCTGCTAAATCCTTTACCGATTGCAGAATGGAAATGGGATACAGTTTCCATGGATTTCATAACAGGATTACCCAAAACCAAACATCAACATGACTCAGTAATGGTGGTAGTGGACACCTTAACCAAAGAGGCACACTTCATACCTGTTAAGTCTACTTTTGGAAAAGCTCAAGTAGCAGATGTGTTTTTAAAAGAAATAGTAAGATTACATGGGGTCCCAAAAGTCATTGTTTCTGACCGAGATGCTAAGTTTACAGCAGCTTTTTGGAAAGGGCTATTTGGAGGGATGGGGACTAAATTGAATTTTAGTACTGCTTACCACCCTCAGACAGACGGCCAAACAGAGAGAACTAATCAGATTTTGGAGGATATGCTGAGAATGTATGTGATGGATAGGCCTTCAAAATGGGAAGACTACTTGCATTTAGTTGAATTTTCCTATAATAACAGCTACCAATCCTCCATCAAAATGAGTCCATTTGAGGCACTTTATGGAAGGAAGTGTCATACTCCTTTGAGCTGGAGTCAGCCAGAAGATAAACTAATGTTGGGACCAGATGCTTTACAAGAGATGGAAAGAATTGTTAAACAGATACAAAGAAACATCAAGACAGCCCAAGATCGCCAGAAGAACTATGTTGATAAGAAAAGAGTGCACCGAGAATTTAAAGTGGGGGAGCGGGTGTATTTGCGTATTAAACTAAGAAAGAGCACCCTTTATGTTGGAAGTTGTGCAAAACTGGCCCCTAGATACTGTGGTCCTTTTGAAGTATTAGAAAGGGTGGGACCAGTGGCTTACAAGCTGGCCTTACCACCCCATGTTAGAGTTCATGATGTATTTCATGTTTCATTGTTAAAAAGATATGTGCATGATGCTTCTCACATAGTTGTTTGGAATGTTGTACAGGTGGAACCAGAAGGGGAGTTTATGCCAGAACCGCTTCAAATATTGGAGCGAGAAGAAATTGAATTGAGAAGAAGAACAGTAACAAGAGTAAAAGTGCAGTGGAAGCACTTTACTGCTGAAGAAGCTACCTGGGAAAGGGAAGCTGATATGATGGAAAAATATCCATTTTTATTTTCCAAATGAACTCTAGTAGTTGAATAATAACACCGAGGATGGTGTTTATTTTCAGAGGGGGAATATGTAACACCCCCAATTCATGTGCTTGAATTTCAAAGTTAGACATTTGAACTTTAATCCTAAGGGGAGTGGACCCCAAAGGATAAATATTTTGTGAATGTAATTAAATATTTAATTGAGGAAATGAATAAAATGATATGGTGCAGATTGACCAAAATGAGATTTTGAGATCACTTGCTAAATCCATGAGGATGGAAGAGGCAAATATTTCCCCACAATCTTTCAAAAATCCTTGAAAGAAATTTATTTTTAAATTTAGATTTTTGAGGAAAAATCTGAATTTCCCCAATGATGAGGAAAGTAGTTTGGAAGAGGTAAAAAAAGCTGGAAAAGCTGAGGAAAAGCATAAAAAAACTTTAAAGAATCCCTAAAATGGGAATCCTAGGCAAACAGGAAGAAAAGCATCCTGAGATTCTGGACGCAGAATTAGAAACATGCTTTGGGGAACAATAGCTTAAATAAGCTGCTCTTGTACAAATTAGGGGTTGATCTGTTACAGGGAGGTGATCTCAGCTCGGGGGTGAGTTCTGGGAGACAGAAGGACTCTAAGGTTGGGAGGTTGGTCAATTGCATGAGTGGTATGTCTTTAAGTTTATTGTTGTTCATTTTATATAGGATGAATTGGCTACATATAAAATTTTACTTTAGATTAGAACATAAATTCTACATTTAACAGAATTGATCAAAAGGAAGTTACCCTTGAAATCCTGTATGGTTGTAGAATTTAAATCTATGAAGTAGAATGTTACAGAGTCTCTAAACCAGTGATTGGTTTAAATTTGTAGATACTTATTCTTCACAGGAAAAAATTTGTGAACTAGTTTTAATCTGCTTCTGTTTCTAGAATGATTTTAATATACACATACATGAGAGACAAAATTTGAAGTTCTGCATTATATTGGAAAATAGTAGAAAAAGAATTGTAATTTACACTGTGCATGTAAGCAACATATAGTATAGCAGAGGAAAGAAACTAATCATCTAAAGAGACTGATCATAGACAATTACCTTAGGAAACCACTCATCTATTATAGCACCGAATGGAAGTACACAAGAAAGTTAAGAAAATGTCCAACATGCATACTCATCACAGCCTGGCATATAGAAACATATATGTATCCTAGTCTATCCCGGTAACCTGAATTAAGAGGGTAAGTGATAGATTATAAATCCCAATGTCTTTTAAACATAAAAGATAGGGCTATAGATGCATTCATCCGTGTAGATAAATTGGATACATATGCTGTGAAAATTTATAACAACTTACTTCTTCAAAATTATGCATGGAGCTACTGTGCCATTTTTTTATAGATAATTATAGCACTCTGGTTATTTAAAATAACAACAAAAAGGCAGTTGAACTTTAGGGTCAGCTCAATAAAATAATGAAAGAAATTTAACTAAGATACTGATTTCCCTTATACATTTAAATGTTACTGTCACCGAAGCTATGGTTTCTTGAAATAGGAAAATCTATTCTACAGTATATTATTCATTCAACTATCACCACATTATAAATATAGTTACCCATGGTATGGCATGGGAGCCTGGAAGAAATAAACTACACAAAATGATGAATATGTATATATGTCATACTTATATATATATAACAACAAAAGAAAAATATAAAATGCCAACGATTAAGCATGTAGTTCCAGCCAAGTCAGAAGAGACAAGAAGAGAGTACTGCTGGAACATACTCTTAATGATAATAACTGAAATAAAAAAATTGGGTATTATGAAAACCCAACACGACATAGGCATATATGGATGTATTGAACAAATCCGAGAGCATTCTTACAATGTCCCATGAACAGGGATGTATAAATGTTTAGAGCGGGAATTAAATTCTAGCTGTCCAATAATTACAATTTCATTATTATAAATTTTACTGTCAAAGATAAAATATATATCTAGGAGAGAAGAACGAATTCTTCTGGAAGAGTGCGGTTAGTACCGACCTGAAATTAGCACGAGGAACCCAATGTTAATGTCTGGGAAAGTCTCGTATCTGTGTAGGAGAAAAGGAGAACATGACGCAAGTCGAAATTACCTGTGACACAAAACCAATACAAGTCAGACGTCGAACATGTAGAATAAAAACAACATTGAACCCAGAAAAATAATAACTGAGAAGGGTATCGTACCTCGTAAGGGAGAAACCCTTAAACCATCCTTAACCTGCTTCATAAAAATATACAATTCTCATGAATAGAGGTTGACAGGAAGAAGTCAAATAATAATTATAAACCTCCGGAGAATGAACAGTATCCATTGCGTCCTACGCTTGGTCAAAAGAAACACTTACCAACTCGTGAAGCCGAGAATCATAGTCCTCGTATAGAGCTGAATGTATACCCTCACAAACCCCTTTCAGTTGAGGAGAGGGTTGGGCTACGACGCCAGAACAGCCTGTGTTCAGAATATTCACAAGAAAATGTGAAGGCTAGGGAAGAAAACCAAGCCATTCGAACCCCAGAAGCGAAGCACATGCACTCTCTGCAAAACAAAATTAGCCATTCATCATATATATTACAACCTAGACCGGAGACATAAAACGATAATCCAAAATCGTAGCACTGGTGTGAAGAAATGAGCCAAATTCTCAAACAGAGATGGGAAGCCTGCGAAATAATATTAGAACGAAAACTTACAAAACGCATGGGGAAGGTCTTACCAATCAAGCGAATTAACGCACTGTCAAGCGATGAACCAAACGAACAGGGAGGTAAAAGAACCACCGTGACAATATCAAGCTTGATTTATATCAATGCGTCTGGATCAAACAACAAAACCATAATGATCCAAAGACATCTGAAGCGTACACCTGGTGAGATCCGAAGAGCAAAGCCACGGATCGAATAGTTAATAGGACCTGTACACTATCCGTCCCAAAAATTTAATATGACATGTATGGAAATAAATGAATATCGACCTGGCCACGCTGTGGATATTGCGTTGGGAACGCAGTAAAATGGTAGAATGAATTCAGTGTTACATGGAACCAACACCACGTGATCACAAATGAAACGTGATCACCATAACCCATACGACGAGATCAGGACCGGGTTAATGCACAGCGTGGAAGACAGATAGACATCGAATTTCCAAATTTGATTGCACAGAAGTTTAAATTGATAATTATGTGGAGGTTAAATTTAACACGCACAACTTCAAATAAATGTTGACAAGATGAAATTAAGAATGCAGGACGAATGCCAGACTCGAATGATTAGTGAGTCGAATTCCGCCAAGGTTATAACGTTATCAACAAAGGGTAAGAGTGAACGATCGCATAGATGTCCACATGACCGTGGAACCATAATCACATGAGACCAATGTAGAACCAAATCGAACCCACTTCTATATATGTATATGAAAATCGAATTCGAATTCAAAGGCATGCGATAGAAAATGAAGATTAAATATGGAAGTAGGGGGGGGGGAATAGGATTATAATTATATTGATGTAATTATAATTAATATAATTATAATTATTCCAAAAACAACTACCTTGCAAATGTGGTAAGATAAAGGGTAGATATGAATGGTAATTGAAAAGAACAGTAGTGAAAAACTAAAACGAAATTAATTATGTAAACCTACAATGAATGGACCGAATGCATCATTAGCATTAAACGGGAAAGGATGCAACCCAATAGAAAAAAAAACTTTGTGTCGTAAAGTGGGAGGTGTGACAATATCCTATTGAAAAATAGCATCGTACAATGTTTCTACTATATTGGAGGTGCATTTATAAGAACTTGCCACACCTTTTTTGGTGCATAAGTTGCGAAAGTCACACCGGACGTCTAATTTAGATAGACGCATTGTTTTCTTGATTTTTTTTTTTTTACCTGAAAAGTATGTGATTTATTTATAAAGTATATTAATGAATGGTACAAATTTTATATTGATAAATAAATGGCTGACAAGAGTTCAAGTAACAAAAATATCAATAGAACATCCAGAAAAGAAAAGAAGATAAGTTATCTGTAAATTCTCTACAAAAATTATTATTTTTGAACTATATGCAAGTTTAACTAATATGTATTATTTAGTGTGTATCACGTAGAGCCACAAAATGACAAAGCTTGATAAGATTCTTTCTGATCTAAGACCAGAAGAGTGTGAAATATTGATGGAGAAATTACAGAAGGATGAATCAGGTGAATGAAAAAATATTATTGATCCAATAAGAGTTTCTTTTTTGAATTTTCATTAATAATATACTTAAAAATATTAGATAACATGTTTCAAACAATCTGTTAATTAAAATATGTTTACTATTCTATAGGGACCAACAACGAAGAAAATGAATGTTGTTGTAAGAAAAAAAATAGAACATGCAAATGAAAATGAATTTCTCTTTAGCTCATCTGCAGTGGTGTTGGAGGTTAGCGAAAGGGGGAATTTTTTTTTTAAAACTTTGAGGGATCTAGTGGAACAAATGTATAAACGTTCTTTCCACTTACAATACAAAAATCAATCCAATGATTCTAAGAACCAAATATTATTTAAACTACAGGAAAAGTTTCCAGAGAATTGGTCAATGAGACATGTTAGAATTTTAATAGCAAAAACGTACAACAACAAAAAAGAAGGATTGAAAAAGTAATATTTCTTTAAATATTTTTCTAGAAATATATGTATATATTACTACAAATCAATCATTTATAAATATCACTTTTGTTATATTTAGTTTTCATATATCAATATAAAATTAAATAGTTTATTGTCATGTTAATTTTTCAAGAAGATTATGAAAATCTTAAAAAACAAACGAGCTAATATCAGAAATATGCGTGTAGGAATGTCCAAAAGGGTGTACAAGGAGATGGTCAAAGAAATGGAAATAACTACATCGCACGAGGAGCCATCTTAGCAAAAACGTGCTTCAAATGTAACATGTAATCATTGAATTTTTCAATTATGTACAAAAAATAAATAATTTAGCATTAAATATTATTTTTCAAGTATTTTTTTGCAGAAAAGAAAAGAAAATGGAACCCATTCAACACATAAAAGAGAATAACAAGGAATAAAAGAGTTGATATCTATGTTTGTGAGTAATTTTTACTTCCTTATAACAACGTAACTATATTTCATTTTTGTATATTTTAAGTTGTTTTACAACAATCATCATCGAATGTCTTCAAAAAAGTGCTAATATACAAAGAAGAACTGTGAGAAGAATTGATTGACATTGGGTTAATTATGGGTTGTTAGTATATGTCAGCATATCAAAAATTAATTGTGGAATTTGTGAGTATCTATCTTACTTTACTTAGCTCCGTCTATAATTAATAGAACAAAAAATTATTTTATATTAAAACTATGATTTCTTATGGGGTATAAAACTCGTAGGAAACAAGGTATGGAGCTACACCAACAAATGAATTGTTGAAAGATGGCATGAAATTTGGTTTTGAAAGAATGTGTATTGTTCACAAGTCAATTATTTCTATGGTACATTTCTTTTATATATACATTGATGTATATTATTTAATACTGCAATTTTCATTATTCTCACCAATGTATATACACTCATTACACTTTATTTTTATGTTTGTAGATGGAACTTGAAGAAGAAGAAGAAAACACTCAACGAAATGAACAAAAAAATCCTCCAAATAACCCAAGTCATGGAAGTAGCTCGAGCAGTGACAACAGTTCCAGCGAAGAATGATGATCAATATGTTTGGATATCAAAGCAAGGTGTTGTATTTTTAGAAATATTTGTCTGTGAAATCAGACAGTTTTTTTAATGTAATGGACATAGTGTCCCAATTTAAAGACAAAAGGATACCAATAAATGTCCCATTTTGTATGACAAATACTATCTTATTCATATCTATATATAATAAAATATTTTTTAATTTATTTGATTGTGTTCTCCATTGTCGCTATGAAATGTTACACCAGTAATTAAATATATGGATGATTAAATATTATAATGAAGAGATGTGAAATATGATGATATGATATAACAAATTCATCCAAACATCACATTCAAATGCATTAATAAAAATTTAATTGATATGTGTCTACTTTTGATGAATAATGAATTCTAAAAAAAATCACAATAATTGTATGGTCACTAGTCGATTTTTCTAAAAAATAGAAAATGAACATCGGTTCATGTGTATGATACTGCGCACCGGTGCATTTCTACGAACTATGAGCACCACACCAAATACGAATACCAATTAGAGCGCTCGGTGCACTTTATCGATGACTATGACCTGGGCAGATAGGCATTGCATGCACCAATATGGTTTGTCTTTAACGCACCGGTGTGTGTTTATAACTTAACATCCGAGTGTGTTTTAACACCTTAACGACCTATTCATGTTTACACCTTAATGGTGCATGTGCATGCACCTTCTATCAACCTAGTGCATATTTGTGCATGACACACACCGGGACATTGCTAAATGCCTCGGTGCTTCTAAAATTTGTTTTCCATCCCGGTGCTTGGTATTTTTATAGTACCGGTGCATACATGTTAAAATGCATCGGTGTGTTCACATATGATGCATGCAGTGATGAGAAAAACATCCGTAAAAACCTTCAGCCACCCAGATTTTTTAGTTATGTTGAAATTCCATTAGAAGCTCCATCAAAACCTCCGTTACCAAAAATGGATGTTGTGATAAATGTTTATTTGACAATTTTGGCGAATTTTATAGCAATATAAAAGTCCTTTATAACCTCCACCAAAGGGTCTTTTCCCTGTAGTGTTTAGTCTTCCTACCCAATCTAATTATTCCTTTGCCTCTAATGGGAACTGTTGCATCATTTCCAAAACTTACATTGTTGTTTTCATACTCTTTTAGCTACATGAATTTTCTCTTATCATTGTTCATGTGCTTTGAGAACCCACTATCAATCGCTATTTCTCATGTTGATCATGATCTATCAGAGCAAGTTCAAAAATTTCAGCCTTTTTCTTCCATAGTTTCTTAATTTTTTGTTGATGAGGTTTCTCTTGAGAGTGTTGCATGTAGGAATTTAGAAGGCTATATTTTCGTTCACTCACTTTGTGACAAAGTTATTGCATCTGAAAAACTTAATAAAATTATTTTTTTGAAGCACAATTCGTTGCAGCAAACTTTCCTTGAATTTACGAGGCTCATTAAATTGGCTCTTCAAGGAATTATAAAATAAAGAACATTTATTTTCCTTTAATTTATGTATTTCCCATTTCGGTTTCTTATTTTTTCCTCTAGCTTTGTTCAGCTCATCAATCGCAGTAATGAGCTCACCTTCATAATCAATCTCTCCATATTCTAGATCTGAATCATTTTTGGACAGAAAATCCATGTTAACACATTCATTGTTCTCTTCTTCTTATGATGATGAAGATTTCTCACTGCTTTAATCTGAAATATCACTTTCTTCTTTGGAGTACTAGCTCCTCTTTTCATATTTAACCTTTAGAAATTTCTAAGATTTATCCTTTCCTTCTTCTTTTCCTCCTGTTTGCTCCTTTTTTATGGATATTTTGCAACAAAATTCCCAAATTATCCACATTATAAACACTTGAAAGGAAGCATGCCTTTGTACTTTCCAGTACCTATCTTTAATTTATTCGAAAACTAAGAAAATTCAAAATCATGTTCACTACTATAGTGATCTTCCTCCTTGATTTTCTTTTGGAATTTATTGAGATTTTTAGTAATGGCCTTGTCCTTCTTGGAGGCCTTGAATGAAACTTCATTAGATTTAGATTTCTCTTCTACAATGTGAATCTCATAAGTTGTAATAATTCCAAGACATTTCTCCATAACGAGAGTTATTAAATCAATTGCTTCCTCAATAGCATAAACCTTGGGATTAAATCTTGTTGGTAAAGACCTAAATATTTTTTGAATAATGAATTCATAT
This sequence comes from Pinus albicaulis, assembly GCA_034641835.2. Lineage (NCBI taxonomy): Eukaryota > Viridiplantae > Streptophyta > Pinopsida > Pinales > Pinaceae > Pinus > Pinus albicaulis. The sequence goes on along the minus strand of CM076573.1, from coordinate 867,675,943 downwards.
TCATATTTTAAATCAATGCTCTTGATCATATTGGTCATTATTTCAACTCTTCTGAAATATCCCACAATAGTTTCATCTTCCTTAATTTTAAAACTCTCGGGTTTGGAGCTTCACTTTCTTCACCTTAGGATAACCTTCATAGTTATTCGTTTGTCTGAAACTTCTTTAGCTTATTTTCAATGCATGTATTTTATCATATCATTATCAATAAGTGTTGCAATGATAGCATTTCAGGCTTTTGAATTATTTTGAAATATCTTCTTTCGATCAGGGTCTGAAGGAAGAACGTCAAGAACAAGATAACCAGTCACCATAGTACAGTAGACAACTAAACCCAAACTCATGATATGCCCTTCCATTCTCATTCTGCATAGATTCTAATTCTCACCATAAAAAATTGGAACTCTCACATCATGGAAATTCATTTTCCCTTCTCGGATTCTACTTTCAGCGGTCAAGCTGTAAAAATAGAGCTGATTTTGATACCAATTGTTAGAAAAATTATTATTGAGAGGAAGGGGGGGGGGGGTGAATCAGTATTACGGAAATATAAAAATAATCTATGAAAATAAAACTTCTTCAGAAATAAACTTCAGAAATATATAACATAATCAAGCACATGAAAAACAAGAATAGCCATCAGATATAAACACTTAGATTTTGGGTGTAAAAAACCCCCTCTAGGGCCAAAAACCACTGAATTGTTTTTTTTCTTCTTATTATTGTATATTTCTTACAATTTTTATCATTACATTACATAACCTAACACCTAATATAAATGGAGCACCTACCCCTTGACTGAATGAGAAATGTTGGTCACAACCAACTTGGAGCATCCACTCCTACAATAGAAAAATAACATGCACTTAGGTTGAAGCCCCCACTCCAAGCACAAAAAATTATGTTCTAAAATGATATGATTCATAAATAATAATATTGTTGCATAAAATTAACTTGAAAAAAATAGACACACACATGCATCCATAATCCACACTCCAATTGAGAGAACAATTCTCTCCACAGACACACTCTCCAAATAAATTTTCAATCACTTCACACTACTCAAATTTTGCTGAAGATTAGTCTTTGAAGCACACTACAATTCTGAAATTTTGAACTCACTATTTCTGCACTTGCAACTCAAGCAGTCACACACACCCACACGCGCACACACACACACAACATTCGAACCAACAAATGACATTCTTTATTTCTCGTATATGTACAATTTGGAGATGGTTAAGTCAATTAATTTTTCAAATGATGTAGATCACACAAAACATTTTCACACACTTCAAAATTTATTTAGATTTCCATCTTGACCATATCAAACCACTCTTTCAAATATCATTTTTTATAATTAAAAACTTGATCACTTTCTGGGCACCCCACATCTCATCCCAACCTTTTTCGAGAAAATTTCAGAAATAAACCTCGTCAAAAACAATTTAATTCCAACAAAACATTTGAAATACATAGATAATTTCATTTTTTTCTTCGGTCGCACACACAACACTGGAAAAAATTGGATTTTCTCACTCCAACACAATTTTCAATCTAATTACTATAGAGTTCCAGTCACACCCACAACTCTGCATCCATGCGACTAGTACTTTACTCCTTTAGTCGTTTTCTCTGTGCAGTTTGACTGGAAAGGAAGCATTCCTTTGTAATTTCTAGTGCCTATATTTAATTTATTCGAAAACTAAGAATTCACTATTAGAGTGATCTTCCTCCTCCTTGATTTTCATTGGAAATTGCTTGAGATTTTTGGTAATGGACATGACCTTCTTGGAGGCCTTGAATGAAACTTCATTAGATTTGGATTTCTCTTCTACAATGTGAATCTCATAAGTTGTAATAATTCCATGACATTTCTCCATAGTTGGAGTTCTTAAATCAATTGCTTCCTCAATAGCACAAACCTTGGGGCTTAAATCTTGTTGGTAAAGACCTAAATATTTCTTAATAATGAGTTCATCTTCAAATTTTAAATCAATTCTCTTGATCATATTGGTCATTGTTTATTTTTTTTTTAAATACCCTGCAATAGTTTTGTCTTCCTTAATTTTAAATCTCTCAGGTTTGGAGTTTCGCTTTCTTCAATTTTGCATCACCTTCATAGTTATTCTTAAGTTTGTCCCAAACTTCTTTAGTTTATTTTCAATGCATATATTTTATCATCTCATTATCAATAATTGTTGCAATGATGGAATTTTAGGCTTTGGAATTATTTTGAAATATGTTCTTTCAATCAAGGTTTGAACGAAGAATGTCAAGAACAACATAACCAATCACCATAGTAGAGTAGACAACAAAACCCAAACTCATGATATGCTCTTCCATTCTCATTCTCCATAGATTATAATTCTCATCATAAAAAAATGTAACTTTCACATGATGGCCAGTCATTGTCCCTTTTTGATTTCTACTTTCAGTGGTGAAGCTATAAAAACAGAGCTGACTCTGATACCAATTGTTAGAAAAAATTGATATTGAGAGGGAGGGGTGTGAATCAGTATTACGAAAATATAAAAATAATTTATGAAAATAAAACTTCTTCAGAAATAAACTTCAGAAATATATAACATAATCAAGCACATCAAAAACAAGAATAACCATCAAATATAAACACTTAGATTTTTGGTGTAAAAAACCCCCTCTAGGGCCAAAAAGCATTGAATTGTTTGTTTTTCTTCTTATTATCTATTTCTTCAAATTTTTATCATTACATTACATGAGATGTCACCCAATATCAATGGAGCACCTGCTCCTTGACTGAATGAGAAATGTTGGCCACAACCAACTTGGAGCACCCACTTCTACAATAGAAAAATAACATCTAATCAGCTTGAAGTCCCCACTCCAAGCACAAAAAATTCTATTCTAAAATGATATGATTCATAAATGATAATATTGTTGCATATAAATAACATGAAAAAATAGACACACACATAAATCCATAATCCACACTTCAATTGAGACAACAATTCTCTCCACACCCACACTCTCCAAATAAATTTTCAATCACTTCACACTACTCTCAAATTCTGCTGAAGATTATTCTTTGAAGCACACTGCAATTCTGAAATTCTAAACTCATTTTTTGTGAACTTGCAACTCAAAATCTCACACACACACACGCACAAACACACACACAACATTCAAACCAGCAAATGATATTCATTCCTTCACATACATGTATAATTTGGAGATGGTTAAGTTAATCAATTTTTCAGATGATGCAGATCACACAAAACCTCTTCACACACTTCAGAATTTATTTAGATTGGTACCTTGACCATATCAAACCACTCCTTCAACTATATTTTTTTATAATTTAAAACATGATCACTTTTTGGGCGCTCGACATCTTCTCCCAACCTTTTTCGAGAAAATTCCAAAAATAAACCTCGTCAAAAACAATTTAATTCAAGCACAACATGATAAATGCATAGATAATTTCCTTTTTTTTCTTTGGTCGTACGCAAAACACTGGACAAATTTGGATTTTCTCTTTCCCACACTATCTGCAAGCCGACGACTATAGAGTTCTAGTCACATCCACAACTCTGTATCCATGTGACTGGTACTTTACTCCTTTCATCATTATCTCCGCACAGTAAAAAATTGACTTGAAAGGAAGCATGCCTTTGTACTTTCCAAGACCTATCTTTAATTTATTTGAAAACTAAGAAAATTTTGCATCATGTTAACTACTAGAGTGATCTTCCTCCTTCATTTTCTGTGGAAATTTCTTGACATTTTTGGCAAAGGCCTTGACCTTCTTGGAGGCCTTGAATGCAGCTTCATTAGATTCAAATTTCTCTTCTACAATGTGAATCTCATAAGTTGTAAGAATTCCAACACATTTCTCCATAGTGAGAGTTCTAAAATCAATTGCTTCCTCAATATCATAAACCTTGGGTTAAATCTTGTTGGTAAAGACCTAAATATTTTCTGAATAATGAATTCATCTTCAAATTTTAAGTCAATTCTCTTGATCATATTGGTCATTGTTTAAACTCTTCTAAAATATCCCGCAATAGGTTCGTCTTTCTTAATTTTAAATGTGTCAGGTTTGGAGTTTCACTTTCTTCACCTTGGGATCACCTTCATATTTATTCTCAAGTGTGTCCCAATATTCTTTAGCTTATTTTCAATGCATGTCTTTTATCATCTCATTATCAATAAGTGTTTCAGCTATAGCATTTCAGGCTTTGGAATTATTTTTAAATATCTTCTTTCGATCAGGGTATGATGCAAGAATGTCAAGAACAACATAACCAGTCACCATAGTAGAGTAGACAACAAAACCCAAACTCATGATATGCCCTTCCATTCTCATTATCCATAGATTATAATTATCACTATAAAAAAATTGAACTTTCACATCATGGCCAGCCATTGTCCCTTCTCGAATTCTACTTTCAGCAGTCAAGCTATAAAAACGGAGCTGACTCTGTTACCAATTGTTGGAAAAAATTAATATTGAGAGGGGGGCGTGAATCAGTATTACGGAAATATAAAAATAATTTATGCAAATAAAAATTCTTCAGAAATAAACTTCAGAAATATATAACACAATCAAGCACATGAAAAACAAGAATAACCATTAGATATTAGCACCTAGAATTTGGGTGTAAAAAACCCCCTCTAGGGCCAAAAATTATTGAATTGTTTTTTTTTCTTCTTATTATATATTTCTTCAAATTTTTATCATTACATTACATGAGCTATCACCCAATATCAATGGAGCACCTACCCCTTGAATGAATGAGAAATGTTGGCCACAACCAACTTGGAGCAGCCACTCCTACAATAGAAAAATAACATGCACTCAGCTTGAAGTCCCCACTCCAAGCACAAACAATTCTGTTCTAAAATTATATGATTCATAAATGAGAATATTGCTACATATAAATAACATGAAACAAATAGACACACAGATGCATCCATAATCCACACTCCAATTGAGAGAATAATTCTCTTCACACACACACACTCTGTAGATAAATTTTCAATCACTTCACACTACTCTCAAATTCTGTTGAAGATTATTCTTTGAAGCACAATACAATTCTGAAAATTTGAACTCACTGTTTCTGCACTTGCAACTCAAGCACTCACACACACACGCACACACAACATTTGAACCAACAAATGGGAATCTTTCCTTCTCATATATGTATAATTTGGAGATGGTTAAGTCAATTAATTTTTCAGATGATGCAGATGACACAAAACCTTTTCACAGACTTCAAAATTTATTTAGATTGGCATCTTGACCATATCAAACCACTCCTTCAACTATCCTTTTTTATAATTTAAAACTTGATCACTTTTTGGGCTCCCCACATCTCGTCGCAACCTTTTTCGAGAAAATTTCAAAAATAAACCTTGTCAAAAACAATTTAATTCCAACAAAACATGAGAAATGCATAGATAATTTCATTTTTTCTTCGGTACCACGCAAAACACTGGACAAATTCAACGTTTCTCACTCCCACACTATCTGCAAGCCAACGAATATAGAGTTCCAGTCACACCCACAACTCTACATCCACGCGACTGGTACTTTACTCCTTTATTCATTCTCTCCTTGTAGTAAAAATTTGACTGGAAAGCTCTATTCGGTCACACAACTTTGTCTCCCAGCGACTTTGTTGTTGCAGTCACCCTGATGAGCCTCCATTCATGCGTGTAGGGGAGAGCATAGCCTCAAAAAAATGATCCAATCCACAAACTTGCAATAGAGCTTTAGGGGAGTGAATTGGCATGTAAACCATCCCCCCAGACACATCGTGATATCACGAACCCAACTCTATGACTTTAACAAGACATCACACACATCATCAAATAGACCTCTAGAGCAAGTGTAGCTCAGTGTTAGATAGGCCTTCTTACCTCATGATACCTCTCCTACTGACTTATTACTGCACGTTACATCAGCCTGACAACTTTAACAGGTATACAATCAACTCAAGACATGATATAGAGATTCACGAGTACACATTTCATTAGGTGACATCAATGGAAACACAAATAGGCCAACAAGGAAGGGAGAGAGGACTCAAGAGAGAGAGAAAGAGAGAGAGAGAGATGGAGTTGGAGGGGGGGAGAGAGGGAGGAAAGAAGAAGGACATAGAGAGAGAAAGGTGGAGAGAGAGAGTGTGTGACAAAAGAGAGATGAAGAGAGTTTGAGGGAGAGAGGAGAGCAAGAGAGAGAGAGAGAGAGAGAGAGAGAGAGATAGATAGATAGATATGGAGAGAGAGTGTGTTTTTTTTTGGGTGAGATATAGAGAGAGAATAAGAAAGAGACACATATATACAAATATACATATTATACAGTATTATATAACCAACCTAGATCTATTTTAACCCCATAGTTTCTACAGGGATCAAATCTTTCCAAGTGTAAACCTTTTTTCAAGTTTTACACTAGAAAATGAGATTTACAACCCGAAAGATTTGATCACTCTCTTAATGAATTTGAAGTTAAGATAGATCTAAATTGATTTATACACTCAATTATATATAACCATTATCCTTAAATCATCATAATTTTTAATTTAATTTGTATTATGGTTTTATGAGATGAATGTACATTTCCAAAACTATAATTTAAAATCGTTGAGGTAACTATGTGAGATTAGTTATTTGTTATTTTTTATTATTTTTTTCTTTTAAAAGAAACGTACATATAAATTTTCTATAATTTCCCATTTTTGGCCACAGGACAATAGCTCCAAAGATTATAAATAAAAATAAATATTAAAAAAGAAAAAGACAAAGGAGACATTTTCAATCACGTTGACGAAAGTCGTTTGCTGTTTTGTTAATATAGTTTATAGCACAAACTTCAGATGCAATTTTCTTTGTTAATATTCATATCTCGGGTACCCCACCAGAAACCGAAAAAAACGATGACGCAAATTTGTACGAAGCTAAATAATAAAATATAAACAAAGATAACATTTTCAATGCCGTGGACGGTAGTAGTTTCGTTCGACGTTTTCTTGTGATCCTCAGAATGCTATGAAAATTGTAAACAATACGTTATTTTCGAAATAAATTTGACAGTATTCATTTTTAGCTAACTAAGACTAAAAGCTTGTATATGATTCATTCATGTTTGAAATTATTCCTGTAACTCCTCCGAATTTTCGTGACAACCAGCTTATTCTTCAGAAGATCGTTATATTTTTTGATATAATCTGGTCCATGTAAATGAGAGCGTTCAAATAAAGCCATCTGCTACTTTCCCCTGGGGAAAAACACAATATAGTGTCGTATCACAATATAGTGCTGTATGAAATAATTGAGGAAACGACAAAGGTTTAAAGAAAAATCAATTTGACTTTACTTTCTCATTACAGCCGTCATGGCCATGGCACCGTCAAATTCAAATTGACAAGTTTGAAGAATTCATATCTCAATGGACTGAAAACGTGGCCGTGTAATACCTGCAAATTGTAATGATTAGAAGTTTCCTTGGTTTTATTCGCTAATGGATGATATTTGAAATTCAAAGATAATGCATTTAGTCTCGATATGCGACCGTGTTTTTTTTGTGTATCTGGTAAACTAAATGGATATAATAGTCATAATCTTGCGCGTGATACATCTACCGATGTCGTGGCGTACTTCTTTAATTTCTAAGGATCATGGGACGGTAGTTGGAGGACGGTGTCAATACTGTTTGTCTTTTTCTCATTCAGAGGAAATATATACAAATTTCTCTGCTCTGATTCATCATCAAACCCGAAAATATATTGTTATTTGTATATCCGCAACGATAATTACGGCAGAACTCCAGAAAAATGTCAGGACTCTGTAACTGGAGATAGAGGATTCTGTTGAAAACAATTGACAAATAGTCCATTGAAATTTGAGTGCAATGTATCTGCCTTCGGATGGCGCCAAACTTTATGAATGCCCGTTATAAAAAAATCCTTGACGCTGAGTGGACTTTTGATCGACTAATAACTAACCGGCCCAGATTCGGATTATTTTTATGATTTAAGGTTTTAGTGGAATATTAAATGTAAGGTCATGATAATCCCCATGTTAGGTCGGTTGCAATTCATGGAACGTAGCAAACTTCACCGACCATATTCTATTTTATCGTAAATGTTCTTAAATTCAGAACTTAAATTACTTGTCCTTTTTAATCCTTACAAAATAGCATGCTTATGCAAAAGTCATCGAAACAGTCCAAATAATCAAATTCCTAGTACAGTTTGGAAGCGTTAAACGATTAAAACATAATATGCTTAACTAAAAGTCAGAACACACTCATAACGATTAAAACATAATATGCTTAACTAAAAGTCAGAACACACTAATAAAAATATAAAAGTGTTGTGAGCTTAATTTTATTTATTCTCTGTTAGTGGGATAAACCGTATATCCAATGTAATTGAGGCTAAAAATATGGTTTTTATATTTTACAAACTTTTATGTATATTTTTTTATTTTTTTATTTTAATTATATTGATTAATTAGAAAAAATATTATAGGAATATGTGTTATAGATTTTTGAATATATTTTCAATGTCAACGATATTATACAATAAATTTTTATGATAAAAAATCATGTCACATGTTTCTTTTAAAAGTATATATATTTAACTCATATATTAATTATTTTTATGGCTAATGGTTATAATAATGAAGTTATAATTTAAAAAATTTCGCTCATTTATTCATTTGGTAACATGAGATATATCATGAAGTGATTTTTTAAAATATTTATTAGGGTTTACCAACTATTTAACTACATAGCATCCTAATAATTGATAATAAATTTGTTGGACAATATAAATTACCGATATAAATCCATCTAACTCTTGATTTACCATGAGAACAAGGGATTAAATCTCTTTTAACTTTAAAAGATATTTGCATCTCAAGAAATTTGATTCCTCTCTTGGCTTTGTAGATCCAATGTTAGGATGATGGATCAACCTTCAGGAGTTAAGAAAGATCTAGGCTCGTTTAATTATCATTTATAATTATTTATAATTATTTGTTTCATGACTTTTTTAATTTATTAAATTTATTTTTATCAAGTCAAAAATTTAAAGATTATAACATCTCTACCGATCACACCCCACCTTAAATATTATATTTTTCTCATGATTCCCCTCACAGTGCTAATTTTATAGATGAGTTTGTTTATTTTTAAATATCAAATATAAAGAAAAATAGAATAAGAAGTGGACCTTGGTGTAAAATGTGATGTTATATTATTATATTTTATCCGACACAATTTAGTAAAAAGGGGATAAAAGGGGATAGTAGTAGGAAAAAATATTAAATAAAATGTAATAATTACAGTTTTCCTAATACTTCCCTAATTTCATTTCCCCCTTGAATAGGTTATAATCCACATGAATACCATAGGTCACTTTTATTATTTGTATTATTTAATTTGCATAGGGTTATTTTTATTTTTTTATTTTCTTATTTATCCTTTTATTTTCACTGAGTTAAATTTTTTATATTACATTATGTTAGATTAGACATTTCTAGCATATTATAAGTATTAGCTTAATGAAGGAAATTACATATATCTCTCATAATAAAAAGTAAAATTATTATTATTTTTTTAAATTTAATTTCAATTACTTTATCTCACTCTATAAAGGAAGGTGAAAAATGAACTATTTGATTTATGGACGATGTTGATTTTTAAAGTAACATTATTAATTTCTTTTAAGGTAATGTTAAGCACAAGATCTATTGCATATAAATATATTAGCCCCCACACACAAACACATACATTTCATTTGTTTTATAATTTATGAATTTTAAATAATCAATACTCTTATTACTTAAAAAATAATAATTAATTAATTTAAATAGTTCAAATATTACAATAATAATTATTATTTAATTGATTATATTATTATTATTATTTTTATTATTATCCAGTTTTAAGGTCACATCCATGCCAGACACTAAATTGGTGTATGAGACCCCCGTGTTTGTGGGATAAGAGACCCACCTTCGTGCAGCGATTTGACTCAGTCTACGAAGGCATACATAATCTACCCCCCTCTTATTTTGAATCTATCACCTCTTAGGAAGAAACACATGCTCTTAACCATTAGGCCCACTCAATATACAGGTTTTTATATTTCTTTTTTGAAATGCACAATACAATTATTGGCTCGATGTTGAATTTTTGTTGTTTAAATCAATTTTTGAATGTAAAAACATATCCGACACACTAAAAAACCTATCAGAGAAGTCGTTCTTGTATATTATGTAGTTGAAAATTAGTATTTCAACAAATCTCCTCTATATTTTAGATAAATCAATTGGAAAATTTTTCCAGAAAAGAGAAAACCCTCTAACAATTACAAAATTTCTTTGCACACAACCACTTGCTTTAAGGTTGATGAGGTTGACCGAAGTTGATCATGGTTAATTGTGGTTGGCCAAGGTTGATGAGGTTGACCATGATAAAAAATATTAGTAATGTCAATGTTAATGTTACATTAATGCTGCAAAAATGGTTACATTAATGGATCATCATGGCTAACATTAACTGGCCATGGTTGATGGTGGTGGACCATGGTTGACCATATTCAACCGAGGTTCAGAATATTCGACCATGTTTCACCATGAATGCCCACGGTTAACCATGAGTAAACAAATTCAATAAGGGAGACCTTCACCATGGTCGATCATCATCGATCATGGTTGACCATGTTTGATCATAGTTGATCTTGGTTTACCATGGTTGATCATCATTGATCATGGTTGACCATGGTTGATCATAGTTGATCTTGGTTGACCATGATTGAAAATGGTTGATGTGGTTGGCCATGGTTTTTACCATTGACCATGGTTGACCATGGTTTTCCATGGTTGACCATGGTTGACCATGGTTGACTATGGTTGAACATTTTTTACCATAAGTTGACCATGGTTGACCCTCGTTAATTGTTATTGACCGTGGTTGATAATGGTTAACCATAGTTGACCGTGGTTGACCACTGTTGAATAAAATTGATCATGGTTGATGAAGGATAATGAGGTTGACCATGGTCAAATCAATGTTAATGTTAATGCTACATTAATGTTACAAGAATGGTTGCACTAACCGTCGATCATGGTTGACATTGATTGACCATGGTTGATTGTGGTTGAGCATATTTAACCACGGTCCATCACGGTTGGCCATGCCTTGTCATGTTTGAAAAAATTCAACCATAGTTATTCATCATTGACCATCATTGATCATGATTGACCATGGCAGATTGTGGTTGATCATGGGTGGCCACGGCTAACAGTGGATGACCATGATTGATCACGGTTGACCATGCTTCACCATGCTTGGTTGACCATATTAAACCATTGTTGACCATGTTTGATTATGGATCACCATAGAGACATTAATTGGCCATGGTTGACCATGGTTTTTCATGGTCGAAACTGTTTGATCATGGTTGATCATTATTGATAATATTTGACATTGATTGACCATGGTTGACCATATTGAACCATGGTTCATCATCATTGACAAAATTCAACCATAGATACCTTGATTATGGCTGAAAAAATTTAATGATGGTTGATCTTATTCAACCATGGTTGATCATGCTTGGCCACAGTTGATCATGGTTTCCCATGGTTGAACATGCTTGACCATATTTGATAATGGTTGATCATGGTTGACCGTAAATAAATTGATTGACCATTGTGCTTAACCATATTCAACCATAGAGACCTTGGTTGACCATGTTCAACCATCCTGACCATAGATATATTGGTTGACCATATTGGTTGATCATCGTTGATTATGACCGAGCAAGGATGACCTTAGTTGACTAAGGTTGACAATGTTTGAGTTTGGTCAACCATGGTTGATTATAAGTGAATATGGGTGAGTTATGTTGAGTGAAGATGACTAAGATTGAATATTTTTAACTATTTTTGAATATGGTAAACATAGGTTTGACCAAGTTTGATCATGGTAAACTATTTAAGAATTCACTTGAATATGAACTACATTGGTTGGTTCGAAACCCATCAAAAATTCATGATCTTAAGTGATTATCATCGAAAGAAGTTGTTTACAAATTATGGATCACAAAAGCCTAATTCCAAAACTTTTCTTGATTATGTTTGAATAATGTGGTTCATTATATTTGAGTATTATTATTAATTAATAATAATAATTGGTGATCATATTCAACTGAGCTTAAAGAGTCTTGATTGTTAAATATAGTAAAAAATAGTCCAACATAATCAACCACATTTACTAATGTGGTTGACTATTTTGAAATGTCACATTGCAACGCTGGATAAATAGTAGTGTAACGTAACATTTGTACTATTTTTTTCACATTGTGACGTTGGATATATTTCTATACTTTTTAGGTTTAAACATTCACTTTCGGCGAGCATGGTTTATCCAAGAGTGAACATGTCTTATTTAACCATGGGTGAAAATGGTTATGTTTAACAATTTTTTGATAATGATTGAGTACAGATGACTACAGTTTTCTACGCTCACCATGTTTAGACATCACTCACTATGTATTAACTATGAATGATTATGTTTAACAATTATATGACTATGGTTTCCCATGATTTTATTATGATTGATTATGATTGACTATTCTTGAACATGGTTTAACTATTATTGACTATCATTTGACCATGGTTAGACTATGGTTAACCCTAGTCATCTAGTATAGGCTTCCATGATCAATACTTAACAATAGGTTTTGAAACCGAAAATGGTATCGCTGAAAACAGATTATTATCAAAATGTTTTTAATATTAATGTAATTATTATTATTATAAGATTCCAATAATATTATTAATAACATTAATATTAATTTAAAAATAAATAGTTACATAAAATATTATTATTACATTCATAATATATTTATGTTATAATTAATGTAATAAAATATTGATAGAACCTTATTGTAATTAATAATAGTATTGATGTTATTAATATTAATAACAATCAATAACAACATAATTAACTAATATTATACTAGCCCACTCATTTTAATATTATTATCTTAAATTATTAACTTATACCTAATATTATTCAACCTAAACATACTGACATTAAATCTAATTATTAAACCTATACCTAATAATTAAACCTAAAATTTATTATTATTATATAACCTAAAAAATTCATATTATAAACTAATATAACATTATATTATAAAAACGTTGAAATTCTAAAAGAGTTATATTATTTTACAAAATGTTAAAACTTAGAAACCTTATAAACCGAAGACCTAAATAAAATATATCATATTACAAACCTAAAACCTAAAATTTTGGTATCATATTATAAACCTAAAACTTTAAACGTTATGTGATATTACAATTCTTTTATAAATCTAAAACGACATATTATAAAGTTAAAAATGTTAAACCTAAAAGATATATATTAGGATAAACGTTCAACCTAAAAGCTTTATTTCATATTATAAACCTAAAAATACTAAACCTGAAAACATTAGATTATAAATCTAAAATCTTATATTATAAATTCACACTACAAATTATTACTCTCGAAAATGTTATATTATAACATACCATTAGTTTTATTGTTTTATGAAAATGGATACATGCATACTTAAAATATAAAAAGTAAAGGGAGCTTTACTTGAATGTTTCATGATGCACAATACTTGCTAAGGTTTTGCAAGTGGGCTTGATTGTGGGGAAAACTCCATAGTTAAGTGCACTTGAACCACAAGAGTTTTGGGATGGGTGACGTACCGAGAAGTCCTGGTTACGAGGTTCATGCCCCGGAAGTGATGATTGACATTTTCTGATTCATTTCACTAGTTTCAATCCCACTTATTCACCCCTGTCAGCATCACCTGATGCAATGAGTGTTAAGTGGACTATTCAAAAATCGTGAGAAATTAGTCAGTTACGACTATCTCTCATGGAAATGTTCATAGTTGAATGACTTAGTTAATGCAGTTGAATCCCAATAATGATATCTAATATAATGCATTGCAGAAACCCCTCATACTTTAAATACAAAGAGTAAAGGGAGCTCTACTTGAATGGTTCATAAGGCATAATGCATTGCGGAAATCTCTCAGACTTAAAATAAAAAGAGTAAATGGAGCTCTACTTGAATGGTTCATGAGGCACAATACTTGCTAAGGTTTTGAAAATGGGGTAGAAAGCTAAGTGGCCTTCATTCTGAGGAATATTCCATAGTTAAGAACGCTTGAGCCAGAGGAGTTCTAGGATGGGTGACCTCCCAGGAAGTTCTGGTTATTAGGTGCAAGCTCCCGAAGTGATGATTGACACTATGTGATTCATTTCACTACTTTCAATCCCACTTCTTCATGGATATGAGCATCACCCGATGCAATGAGTGCTAAGTGGACTACTAAAAAATCATGAGAAATTATTGAGGAAACCCCTCATAATTAAAATACAAAGAATAAAGGAAGCTCTACTTGAATGGTTCATGATGCACAATACTTGCTAAGGTTTTGCAAATTGGGTATAAAGCTAAGTGGGCATGATTGTGGGGAAAAATACACAGTTAAGCGCGCTCGAAAAGTTATGATTGACACTTTCACTAGTTTCAATATCACTTCTTCACCCCAATGAGCCATCACCCGATGCAATCAGTGCTAAGTGGACTATTCAAATATCATGAGAAATTAGTTAGTTACAACTAACTCTCATGGAAATGGTTATAGATTAATGCCTTACTTAACGTAGTTGAATCCCAAAAATGATATCTAATATAATGCACTACACTACTGATGCAATGAGTGCTAAGTGGATGAGTGAAAAATCATGAGAAATTAGTCACTTATGACTACCTCTCATGGAAATGGTTATAGATTAATGTCTTACTTAACCCAGTTGAATCCCAACAATTATATCTAATATAATGCACTACACTGCAGAAACCCCTCATACTTAAAATAATTAATATATTTAATTTTATAGCAATTTATAATATATAATTCAATTTACATATTTATTTATTAATTATTATCATTAAGTAATCATAATAATTTATATTATAATTTAATATATTCATAAAATTAATTTAAGAATTAATAAATTTAACTATAATTAGAACTATAATCTATTTTATTTGATTATCTAATATAAAACAAAAACTATATGGAATAACAAACAAGGGTGTCTCTGTGGGCCAGATCCCTCGGTGTCAGCGGCTTTAATAGCCTAAGCTAGCTGTCAGTATTTTCATTATGATCATGATCTCCCGTAAGAGGACACGATCACTTGTAATTATATCAATGTATGTTGGCACGCGGGCTCTTCATAACAGTTTCCAGGTTGGTAGTAAGGGCATTTGTCTTGCTTTCTGGTTTACTTTGGTGGTTTACAGCGCAGGAGGGTATTCTATGGGTGCTTCCAGTTCTTGCCAGCGACTGTTAATATGGTTTTGGTATGTACAGCCTCACTTTCTCCCTATTCACTCTGTGTATTCACTGCAATTTACCATGGGTGTTTCAAAGGTGAAGGATGTCTTATTCATTTTTCCCTTATGCTATTTACATGACACTGAAGAGGTTAATCCTTGTTTCAGAAGTCCTACTTTCAATTCCTGTACTCGCATGTGGTTTTTGAAGGATATAGAAGTGGGTTTACATTCCTGTAGTCTCATGTGGTTTTGGAAGGATATTGATGTCGGTTTCCTCAACCGCCTTTTCCTATATCATTGCAACATTTTTTATGGCAACTATGAATGGTTGTTTTGTTGCATGACAGGGGTTTCTACTTCTCTTTGCCGACTCTGTCTGTTTCTTTGTCTTTTCTCCGATTTGGTTTGCGACACGACAAGGGTTTGTTGTTTCGCATGTTGGCCCTGTGGGCTCTGTTGCCTTTTGTTCGGTCTTCTCCAGATGTTGCTCAGCCTTCGTTAAGTTGTTCCTTCTTCCTCAGTTCTGCGCATAAGTCTTCATGTTAAGCCTTGCACCTATTGCTGTTGGCCGGTCTCTTACAGATTATATGTCTTACTGTTCCGCTCTGGTGCTTATCCTTTTCTAACAGGCTTCCAGGGAGCCACTATGACTAAGTCTGCATTGCCACCTCGTGAATCAAGCAGTAAGGGTAAGGCAACGAAGGTCCCTGTGCACTCTTCTAAACAAGGGCGTAAAAACAATTAACAGGTTGTTGAGCATCTGGTTAATGCTTATGAAACCATGACCCCTCCACCTATTCGTAAGAAAATTGAAGATTGGGAGCAGTGTAGTATGGCTGCAGAAGTTGAGCTGCAGCAGCAGCGAGTAACATTGGATTTTCTGACTGACCCTAGCAGCACTAGCGGCAGGGTATCTCTGTTTTAGCAAACTGTTAAGATGTATTGGTGCCTTAAATGTGTTCTTGCAACAGCACTCATGAGTATGAAGGAACAGGGCTCTTCGTCTTCATTGTTATTAGAGCTAAATCAAATCAACCAGGCACTGTCTACTATGACTAAGGTTCAGCAACAACAGAATGATCGCATTGGGCATATTGAAGAGTAGCTGTGAGATATGCAGTGGGTGGAGCTGCTTGGATTTGAGGAAGATCCAATCCCTGCGAAATCTTCTGATGTCTAGAATTTTTTGTTTCTTTTTGATCATCTATGTTTTTTGTTCAGCGATATTATAGTTGTTGTTGTATATGTCAGTATTATGGACATAGTCGTGTAGCTCTTACTGCTACAGCTAGACTGAAACAGTATCATTTTTGGCTGGCCTTTAATTGTTTAAGATGGCCAATACACCTGGTTTCCCTTTGGGCAGGTTGAGGCACATACTTCTGATGTATTACTTAAGCAACTTCCTCTTTATAATAGAAAAAACAGGTCCTACGGAATTCACAAAAAAAAACAAACAATGGTGTCTCATATACCATATTGGTGTATGGCTTGGTTATGACCTTAAAATTGGATAATAATAATAATAATAATAATACAATAAATTTTAAATATAGTTAATCTTTGAAAACTATTATATAATTACATATCAATTTTTGGGATTCAACTGCATTAATTAAGTCATTCATCTATGCCCATTTCCATGAGAGGTAGTAGTAACTAAATAATTTCTCATGATTTTTGAATAGTCCACTTAGCACTCATTGCATCGGGTAATGTTCAAAGCGGTGAAAAATTTAGATTGAAACTAGTGATATGAATCACATAGCATCAATTACTAGCTATAATAGTTAATGTGTTATAATAATGTAAGTATAACATTAGTTATAAAAATATTTATTTTTCATTATCTAATGTGTGTATTCTTTTCCCTATATCATTAATGATATATTTATTTGGTAAAAATTAATTATTTTTTTAAATATTAAAAAAAATATTATATAATAATGATGATAATAATGGTTACCATCACTTAAGACAAATGCAGTCAATATATACGGTATATATATATTATACTCTTTTTTAATTTAATAAATATTTTTTAATTAAGACAAATGTATTAACTATAAATTATTTCTATTTTTAGATTAGATTGTTATACACTAATCGCTATATATATATATATATATATATATAGAATTGTTTAAATTTTATAAATATTTTTAATTAAGACAAACG
Source organism: Pinus albicaulis (assembly GCA_034641835.2). Lineage (NCBI taxonomy): Eukaryota > Viridiplantae > Streptophyta > Pinopsida > Pinales > Pinaceae > Pinus > Pinus albicaulis. Next base: position 867,658,344 of record CM076573.1, on the reverse strand, counting down.
TTTCGTAAATATTAATAAGCATCAATTGATAATAATTGTCAAATCACTTGCTTTATGATGCATTTCACATTGTTAAAATTTAGAAAATTAATTTTTTATCTAAATTATAATTTTATTCTAAATTATTACTATTACTAATTATAAAAAAATTAATATATCAATTAAACATGTATATATTTAACAAAATAATGTGACAATATTCTTAATCATGGAGATTACCTCACTATTTTGTGGAGATTCTTTATCTTTAAATAGATTTTATTACAATATTATGTCAAAATACCATAGTTTATCAATACTATATATCCAAAAAATCATAACTTATTTTATATGACACTTTTTCTTATGACATTTTTCTTAATTAATCATTTTAATTAATATGGAAAAAAATTCATAACAATACCATGGTAGAATAACATGACTTGTCAATACCACATGCCCAAAAACCATAACTCATGTCAGATAACATTTATTATATAGATTTTTTCTAATTAAACAAATAAGCCTAATCGTACAAAATTTCCTTTCATAGTCTTGTGCATTGGGATAGAGAGTATTGGTTGTGAATACTCATTATCTTCCAGATGTCTTGTTTCAACTTTATTTGGACACGAGTTGTTGGCATGGTGTGAGGGGAATTACAGAAAACTTCTATCACGAAGGATCTTCGGGTTGAGTTACATTCGTTTACTTTTTACCATTAGGTCATATATTTTATATTAGAAGGCATGTTAGATTCGTATTCTCCTATAAGGAAGCCTTATTTTTATGACAACATTTCAGTTAGGTTGTTTAGTTTTTACAGGGTATTGTAACTGAGAGAGGATACTACAAGAGGTTGAAAAGGATGATGCAACAAATTTGTTGGAAGATGTATCCATTTCTTTTGTTAGATAAGATTACAAGAGGTTGAAAAGGATGATGCAACAAATTTGTTGGAAGATGTATCCATTTCTTTTGTTAGATAAGATTAAAAGAATGTTTGTATATTTTTTCGACCAAATCAAGTGAATCATATATATTTGTGTATCTTGTATTATGATATTTGTGTTTCATTTTCTTATTAATTTTGGTTTTATTTTTCCATGATTTTATTCTTAAAAGAAAGAAAGTGGCATTTTTCAACTAGATATTTAAAGTATAGAAATAGTTGTGTGTGATAGATAATGATGTATTATTTCAAAATTTTATTGAAATAAATATATTAATAAATTTTATTAAATTTTAATAATTTCAGTGAGTTTCTATACATATATCTTTGGTCAAAAATATCTAATTTTCATATTGTTTATATATATAAAATGTAAGGTCTATGAATTAATTCTCACGACTTACACATATAATACCAGATATTGATATAATAAATTTACAACACCAATTTCTACATTTATTAACAATTTCTCTAATGTTTGGTAAGAAGTCCAGTAACAAAATCTATTCTTGGTATGATAATGTGGTATGATAATGAATACAAAATCTATTCTTGGTATGATAATGAATACAAAATTATTAACAAATTCATTGGGAATCCTTTAAATGAGTCCTTCAAACTTGTTAATGTAAATGCACACAAAAATATAATCACATAATTTATCAATATATAAAAATAATGTTTGGAAGTAATTAGTTGCATCGACAAATTCCAACTACACATTTCAAATTTTAATAATTATGGTGTTCAAAATATAGTACAATTTTACTTGTAACGTTTCTTTCATAATTATTGGGAGAATATAATTGATAGATGAAGTATTATGAAGGAAAAGTTGATTATACAATGGATCCATATGAGGATTGATAGATATTTTTAACATTCAATCTCCATGGGTCATATTACATTCCGAGGTGAGAAGTTATCGATAACCTTGAGCGTCTCAAAGTGAGTGGATCAAAATTTAGAAATTGATGTCAAAAAGATTAGAGGGCCCGATAGTCCATTACTGACTCTATCCCTTTGTGATTTAGGATTTTTCCTTATAACATGTGAAGGAACTTACAAATATATTAGTGGGTTTAAAGTTCAACGGAGATGGAATTAAACTTTTAAATATTGATCGATATGGATTTTACTGAGTTCCATAAGTTGATTTTGTTTGTTTAAGGTCTATTCCACTATGAATTTAAGTAGTTTATATTAGAAATAACCTAAAACTTAAGTATTATATATTAAAAATAACCTAAACCATAATAAACCATAATAGTTATAGTTGATATTAAATTATACATATATGAATGGGGTTGAGATGCCAAAAGCTTCACACGAGAGTTTTCAATAGGTCAATGAAGGTGGAAGGTGTAATTAGTAATACTTTGAGACTTTGAAGATTAATAATTTAAGAAAATATATGAAAATAACAGGGCTATGAGTATTAATAATTATTGGGGTGGACTTGATGTTGAATAAGGTAATGGATTATGTTAGAAAACAAATTATTAAGAAATTCTTGAATTGTTTATTTCTAAGAAAATATAGAATGTATAGATTTAATTGTTTTCGGTTGTAGTAATTCGTTATGGACTTATTTTTTAATTTATTTCAAGAGAATGAACTTTATTCCATGATGAATCTAATGATGATGTTAGAGAACTCTTCAAGTAGAGATCGGAGTAGGGATCAACAATTCTAGGTTTTGCATCTTAGATTATTTCCTTTAACTCACACATCAAATATACGAATGAATAAAATATTAGTTTAATTTCATATATTTCTAATAGAATTATAATTTGATATTCTATTGTAGGAAATAGGGAGTGATTTATGGAAAATTCCATATCCCAATGTAGGGTTCAAAGAAAATTATAACCTCACTATTATACAAATTTTTCTAGAGATGAACCAAAGAAACAAGCTACTAGACTATATGGACATTAACATGAAACATATGTCACACTTTATATTTTGGATTATAACATTATTCCTTTTCACTGAACCCATTCTCATTCGTGAGGAAATTCTTGTCATCTATAATCAATCTTTTCATGGAATGTTTAGAGGAAAATATTTCAAATTGGATAGTGGTGATCTTAGTGACTAGTAAAATATACATCATGTAGATGCAATATTCTTAGGTTTCATGATGGAAGACTACTTAGAAAATTTGAGTGCATGAATATAGTTATATGAAAATTACATTGTTATAGGTTTATTTCATTTTTTTTAAATTAGCATTTTTTTAGATTCCCCAATAGTCATGAAGGAAGACTCCACTTTAACGATGATTGTGCTATCTATATTATTCGTGAATTTGTGGATCCAAATGTTTAATATGTTTTTCAATAATATAGATTTAGTTTATATAACACTATAGAGTTTAATTCTAATTTTGATCTAGGCCATAATAATGTTTATCCTTCTAGTTAAGAATTTCCTAAGAGACTTAAAAGGAAGTTGAGAAACGTTTATGAAAATTGGATTTTAGTTAGAGGGATTAAATCCATTGACATAGAAATAAGTAAGGAAAATAAACTCATATTTCCATATTACTTAGCTCCTTTAAATATTCATCATATAAAGAGGTGGTTCACAAATAAGTTTTTAGCTAGGTAGGAGTGTTGCATTTTAGAGAAACTAGTAAAAAGTCCTAGAGATCATGAAATGGTTGCAAGGAAGAGTGAGATAAGGGACATATGCTGGTAATATTTTGGATAAAATAAAGCACCTTGATGCATAAAAAAACATGAAGAAAATCCATGGTTCTTTATGCATATGGGAAGGTACTCATTGATATCCAACAAGCTAAACTAATTCCATCAAAATGGTACTTAAGCCACGAGATTAGCCCTATAGAGTTTAAAAATAAATTAGGTTATTGAATTCAAGAGTTTAGAAGCATAATTCTAAAATTTATGACTGGCATGATTAGTTTAAGTTCAAAGAAAATATTTTTTCCAGATATAAGAAGCAATTGGTGATGGAAATAAGACATAAAATGGCCTCAGAAAATTTCTTAGGGTGGTATTTCAGATCCGTAGATGTTGTAGTAATTTTGTTTGTTTGCTTATAGGGTAGAAGAAACTTATTTTTATTATGTTAATGTTCTGATTGCTACAAATATTTGGCATAATTTTCTTTTAAGGATATCGATGAAAGGGTCTAAAATATAATTTTGTATGCCATACATAAGGATATATAGGGCTTTGAAATACATTTTTTTCTCTATACTACATAAAAGAGGAAAATACCATTATTTGTAGACAAATTAACTTCACATGATACCGGGTTGAGGAATGGAGGACAAACTACAATGGGATTATATTGAACAGTTATTCAATAGGAAAATAGAGAATTAATGTTTATCTATTTTGAAGGATGTAAATTTCATAACGACTTAGAGAAGTCACATAGATTTGGGTTATTAGGATATTGGATCAGTTTTGAATATCATATAATTTTATTAGCAATGCTTGTAGACTAAGGACATGGGTGTATTTATTATACGATTTTAACCATAGGGTAATTCTCATATGGAATTGAAGGTATGATGATAAAATATCTATGCTATTAAATTCAATTTTCAATGGTTAAAGGCGAAATTGTTTTGTGATTAGGTTCAAAGGAATTTTCTACCATTCAATATAAAATTTTGTGAGTTTGCAAGTTTTTAATTTTCAAATTATTTGAGGAAGATAAAAAAGAGTTTGGGTTTGAGGGTATTTCATAGAAGGAAGGAGAAGCAATAAGATCTTATTATGGTCAAAAGTGAGATAGGTGAGTTGTTAAATAATAATGTGGAACACATTTCAAGTAAAGCGGTTTAGTTGAGATTCAAGAAATTGGAAATGAGGTGGGGGGTGATATTTATAAACTAAAGAGTGGATGATTTGATGATAATGAGATGAGAAAATTGTTTAAAAAATGTTATGAAACATGAATCTTTGTAAAAATTTGTGAATCATGAACAAATTTAATACAATCTAGAAGTTACACGATGAAGTACAAAAGTCTATAATTATATTTGCAAGATTAGTAATACTTGAAGAGACATGATTAAAATCCATTTATAAATATGATACATAATAATATATAACAAAATTTCTAAAACTAACATCTTATTTTCCTAGTTTTGTATGTGAAGAGTAAAATATTAATGATGATCGACAAGATATCCAAAAAAGAGTTAAAATGTATCATATAATCCTTCAAAATATAGGCCCAAATGGATGGGATATATTGTTAAATATTTTTGTTTATGGTATGGTGGAAGAGGATATCTCAATGTCTTTGAGGATATTTAAAAAGCTTTTAGGATATCCAAGCTCAATTTTTCTTTCTTTCATCTCAAAGAGATATAAAAAAGCATCCTTTGGTGACTTTCAAGTTATTATATTATGAAATTGTTTGTGTATAACAATAAAAAGGATCGTGATATATAGATTAACCAAAATCTATCAAAGATTTTATCTCGCATTCATTTTATTTTTATGGAAACAAATCTTTGAGATTGTAGAAGCAACTAGATTTTATCATGACTATCAATCCTTTTGCTATAATATTGTACTAGACTTATAATGTCATGTTTATCTGAGTTAATTTTATTTGTGGTTGATTATTATTTAAGTGGGTTTTCGATTCCAATGATTTCCCAAATTATGGTTTGTATCACTTATATTTTTTATATTATCCTTATAAATGGTTTACGATTAATTACTTGAAGTGTTAACACTTAAATAATAATGACATACATGTCCTGTACTTTTCCTCTTAGTAGTACAAGCTTTGACCATATCCATTCTTGACGTGAAGAGAAATACTTATTTTATAACTAAGTTCCAACCACTTTGTACATATATTATGTTTACTCCTTGTTAATGATTTGTTATTATTCTCCAATAATAATGATAAGGAGGTTATACAACGGATGAATATTTTACACTTATGGAATAACTATTGTATGAAATTGAATGATAAGTGATCTACTACTTTCTTTTCTATAATCTAGGATGAGGAAAATTTCCTAACTTGGATGTTCTCCTTCAAAAAAATACATTTTTAGAAAGCCTCTAAATAGCTAGGATTTTTGTCAAACCTCAAAAAAAATATCTAGGATGGTTAACTGAAGACGTGCAAGGTGGGATGGTCACTAGAGATGAATACTATTCAATGTTGACTTAGCATTTTGGAATACAATGATTCACATATGAAACATAAGGAAAAAAACCTCATTTTTAGAGCTTTGATAAGAAAAATAATAATCAATTCATGAATCAATATTACTCGAACAATGATCCATTTGAAATTATCAAAGTTGTTATTTTTAGTGAGATATTTATCAGTAGTTGACGAGAGACTTGTGGAGACATTTATGGACTGGTTTTTGAGTGATTGTGGGAGATAGAATACTTATCCTCATTTATAAATATATGTTATTGATAATGAATGTCATTGATCCTTTGCGCATTATAGTTAAATTAGTTTTTCTATGTTTTTTTTTTTTTTCCTGTGTGTTTTTTTCATTTGGTATCAGAGAAAGTTTACCAATTCATATTCTCCTCCACAGTATGGAGTTGTGGTAAGGAAAAACATGATCATAGTTGAAATGGCTAGGATCATGTTAAAAACTAAGTCTATTGGAAATGTGTTTTGGGTTGAAGAAATACGCACAACAATATACACCCTTAACCGATGTCCTACAAAGTTCATGTTGAATTTTACTCTAGAAGAAACATGGTGAGTATGTTAGCCAAGTGTTTCACATAGGAAATTTTTTGGTTTTATTAAATATGCACATGTTCCTAAGGAAGAGAGCAAGAAATTGGATGATAAGGATGTGAAGTGTGTATTTATTGCATATAGTGTTGAAAAAAGATGTTACAGTTTGTTTGATCCTAAAGAAAAGAAGGTGATAATAACAAAAGATATTTTGTTTCATGAGAAGGGAATCTATAAGAAAATATGTTGTGGTTGATGAGAATTGAATTTGTAAGCCAGAACATCTACAATTTTAACTGAGGAGATATGCAGTGAATATTAGTGATGATCAAATTACAAGTCAGTAAATATAGATGAAGTTAAGAAGAAGCCTAAGTGGCTTCAAAGAATTCATTAATAAGCTAGTATGTTGGATAGAAATTTTGAATGAAGGGTGAATTGATCTCAAATTCATCTAGTGAATTTTTCACTTATGGGACATGTATTGAAAATGGATGAACCACAAAATTATGTATAAGTGTCAAGAAAGAAAATGTGGAATGAAGCTATGGAAGAAAAATTGAATTCCTTGGTAAAAAATGATACATGGTACTTGGTTAAATTACCGAAAGGAAAAAATGTAATTGGCACTACATAGATTTATAAAACCAAGTATAAATTAGATAACAAAATTTATAAGTACATGGATTGTTTAGTTGAAAAGGTTTATGCACAGAAAGAAGGAATTGGTTATGGTGAGATATTTTCCATAGTGGAAATGTTAGATACAATCTGGATGGTTCTTGCATTAGCTGCTCAATATAAATGGCCTATTTTTTAAATGGATGTTAAATCCTATTTTTTGAATGGTTATGTGGATGAAGAAATTTATGTGGAATATCCTAAGGATTTTGAAGTGCCAGGAAAAAAATATTACATTCATAAATTAAATAAGACATTACATTGTCTTAAGGAAGTGTCAATGACATGGTATTCAAAAATCGATAAGTATTTTCAATATCATGGATTAGTTAAAAGTTTGCACAATAATTATACATTTAAATTAGGACGAGACATTTTGATATTTATTATAACAGCCTTGGTGAAAAAACGATGTAATAAATGTTAAAAATAATAACCACAGTTGATGGGAAATGTATTTAAAGCTTAATGGTAGGAAAACAATCCTAGCATGTGTTAATTTCGGTTATCATGGCTAAAGGAAATTGGAAAATGCAATGGATAAGGCTTTGGAAAGGAAAAATTACATTTTTGGGACATTTATTTACAAAATTAATGGAAATTAGGATAAAAGGGAGATGAAATGTCACAAGTTGCATCTGAGGATGAAATTGAAGGAAAATAATGGAAAATGAAGAAAGTAGAGGCCTCATTTATAAAATACTCCTGAGGATAAGTTGGAAAGAATTTCTCACTCTTATGGAGCACTCTCATTATTGTCTCTCTATCTCTCTAATAGTCTTGTATACGTAGAGTTTTCTTTGAAAACTATTGGAGAGTGTGGATAGTTGGTGATTTGGAGCAAGAAGGAAAAGGAAGAACAAGAAAGCACAAGCATACATCGGGATCAACAACCATAGCAATATTTGATTGAAGGTACTGAGTTTCATGTATGTTTTCATCACTAGTTTTGGCATGCATGGTGTATGCATGTGGGTTTTCCTAGCCTTTCCATTTCCTTGATAGCATGGTGTTGTGGGTTTATTTCTATGATGTTTTTCTTGTTGGTTCTCATGATTCCTTTAGTTTTTGGGTTCAGCTATTAGTTCCTAGAATCATTGGTTGGACAAACACTCTGGAATCCAAAAGTAAAATTGTGGGGTTGAGTTATTAATCCTTGAAGACTTGGTTGGAAAAACACTCTCGAAGCCTTAGGTGGGTTGAGTTACTAGTCCTAGAAGCCCCAGTTGGAAAAACGCTCTGCAAGCACTATAAGAGTTGGGGTTGAGTTACTAGGCATGGAAGCCCTAGTTGGAACAAACACTTTGGAGCCCTGGATCATCTTAGGTGGATACTAATCCGTGATGGTTAGTGATGTCCAACTGTGAGGTGGAAACATTGGTTTGTGGTTGATATGGTTTGGTCTCTCAAGCCCTAGTTTGTTGTTGAATGATGTGTTTGATAAAGTCCCACATTCATGCTTGGAATATGGAACGGGGGTGATTGGCTCAAGTGATTCTTGGCTCGATCAATATATGTTTGGGTGGAACGTGCAAGTCCCATCTCCGGTTGGTTTTTACACTGAGTAATGAACAATTCTTTCCTCTAGTATTCGATATGAAAATGTACTAATTTATGTATGGATTTTTTTTTTTTTGTATCCATTATATTTTTTTTGTTATTGTGCTAGTTATAAGCATGTATTTGGTCATTGATGATGTATGGATCCTATCATGTTTTTACCTTTAAATGAATAAAAAATTTATTTATGGTAAAATAGATTGTATTGTAGCTTATGCTATAGGGGGGAATGCTTCTTAGCAATTATTAGATAAGTAAGAGACCCCTATGCTTTAATATATTATTTAAACTTGTAGATGCAACGTTTGTGACATGTTTAACGAAATTCATGTCATGGCTAGGAGGGGTATGTATAATTTCCTAATTATTTTATTTATTATGTACCTTTTTTCTAATTTTATTTATCATCTCCTAAAGTTTCATGAAGTTATCGGGATTGACCTAGGCTCTGGGGCTGAAAAGGTGACACAAATCCCAAATTTGCAAGCATAGAAATGACTTTTTGGGCCATGGCCATGACCTTTTCTTGACATGCCCACGTCTAGAGGCTTTTATACACTCCCTTTCCCTTACATGCCCATGGTTAATGCTCAAAAGTGTCAAACATTAGTTCCCCCTCAGGGTTCACGGGTCTCGGAGGTTGGGTTACCCCCTAGAGGTGTTGTTGATGTTGTGTAAGGTTTGTTTGTTAGATTTACGCAGGTTCCCCTTCCTTAAGGTCATATAGGAGTTTTGATCTCATATTAGTAGCCTCTCGTCAGACGTTTACCCTGGTTGGCTGGTTACTTAGATATATGTGGGAAGAGGGCGTTATAGAGTGGTATCAGAGCATGGTTTAACCCTGAGAGTAAATGGGCAATGTTTTGGTCATGTTTTATATTGGTTGCATATGTGTTTCTCATGCCTATGGTGTATGTGTGTTTTTTCATCCATGTTGTGTTGGGTATGGTCGCAGTGGTGTATCCATGTAAGGGTTGATGGTCTTGTTTTCAATGTGTTTTTATGAGTGTATACATGTATGCATGTGTGTACCTCATGTTTGACACAATCTTTATGGATCATATTTCTTTGATGCTAAATGTTTAAATGTATATATTTGCATATATATGTGCGTATATATGTCATTCTCTAGCAGGATCATGATTTTTTTATGCTAATGATTATATATATATATATATATATATATATGTATATATATATATATATATATATATATATATATATATGTATATATATGTATATATATATATATATGTATATGTATATATATATATATATATGTATGTATATATATATATATATATATATATATATATATATATATATATATATATATATATATATATATATATATATATATATATATATATATATATATATATATATATATATATATATATATATATATATATATATATATATATATATATATATATATATCTCCTGTGTGTGTGTGTGTGTGTATGTATTTATGTATCTATGTCACTATATGAAAAGGTTTTCAAGGATCACTCTTATGGAGGAATGATGACTTATGTAGGTGAATGGCATGGAAAGGTTCTTATCTATGAGGAATCAAGTAGCAGAGTGACCTTGACATATCTATGAGGTCAATATCACGTGGATATGATATAATGTTATATGTTTGTACTATTCCTATGTTTATTTCATGGACAAGTAATGATGAGGGGTACATCAGCGAAGTGAAAGTAGTGTGATCTGTGGCATGCTAGGATAAGCATGAGTAGTGGAAAGACACTATAAGAAAGGTTTCTTGTGGAGTCAGTGTGCCTGTTGTACATATGATGTTGTGTGCATGATTATACATGTGGTACTGTGTACATGTGGTGTTGTGTACATGGTGCTATGTACATATGGTGTTGTGTGCATGTTGTACATATGGTGTTATGTACATATGATGTTGTGTGCATGATTGTACATGTGGTACTGTGTGCATGTGGTGTTGTGTACATGTCGTACATGTGATGGTGTGTGTAGGTGGTGTCATGTACATGTCATGTACGTAGTGTTGTGTACATGTCGTGTACATAGTGTTGTGTACATGTCGTGTAGTGTACACATTGTATTTGTGGTGTAGTGTACATTTGGCATTATGTACATGTTGAGGAGGTCGTGCCGTGTCCACACGATGTTGTGCACACATTGTGAAAGTAGTGTTGAGTACATGTAGTACTATCTATATGTTGTGCATATTGTACTTGTATACATGTGGTATTGTGTGCATGTTGTACATGTTGTGCTGAGGGCATGTTGTACTATGTATGTGCAGAGTGTAGTCATGGTATCAGGACATGTGCATTTGCTGTGTTGTAATCTTTGTATGTATATCTACATGTATATCTACATGTATATGTATTGTATTTTACTGTGCACCAAGTGTAGGTGTATGTGTTGTATATCGGTGTAGGCATATGTATTGTCTTATATAGTACAATAAATGTAGGTGTATGTGGCATATGTCGGTGTAAGTGTATGTAATGTATGGTGTTGTATGTCATATGTGTGTGTACTCATTGTGATGTACACTGTGCGTATGTGTATGTGATTGAAGAGAAGGAATTTGGTGCTTGTCGGGTGTGGAAACCGATTTGGTGTGTGTACAGAAAGAACAAAGGCATAAGTAAGGACTGATACAGGATAAGTATCGATATTTTATTGCAGTTTTATTATGCATATGATCTAAAATTTTGACCTATGATGGTTACATGTGATTTATGATTATGGTTTATGATGATTGCATGTGATTCATTATTTTTACCTATGATGGTTGTGTTTTTAGCTTACTAGATGTGATATGTCTTTACATGATGATTTTATCAAACAACTAGTTTGAATTGTTCTGAGAGGAAGTAAACATAATTGCAAGTGTACCTTATTGATGAGCTACCAATGAGGTATGATGTGAGTTTATTTCAAATTATTTTGACTCTAATGGAAATAATGTGCATGGTACAAGAAATTATGTAATTCCCATTTTGAGATGGTTGAAACCGACTATAGGAATAAGTAGCAACAACAAAAGGAATTGGAACATGCAACAGTATGTTAGTAAAGAACTTCAGCAGTAGGGCCATTGTGGGACACTTGTACCGAATAGTGTCGATTTATTTCCATGAGCATGCTATGACCAGTATGATGGTTTTGAGGTAGGCATATGCCTTGGTTATTTGAACTTCTGTGCAAAGAAGCCTTGGGAAGAGATGGATTTCCGAGGATAAGGGATGTCGAGGAAAGGGGAAGGTGATTGACTAAACGAAAGGGGATTATCAAATTTCTTGAGGGAATATGTAGCAAAGAAGGGAAGGTCGAGGGTGGATTTTTTTTGGTCATTATCATTCCAAAATGGAATCGAATGGATATTGAGAGTGCTCCCTAGATTAATGAGCCAATAACTATTCATTGAGAGGACAAGTGGCATGGGATTATGACGCTAGATATTGGATGCAACTTTCAATTTGGAAGCGGATTTTGGACTTCCTCGAAAGGATGTGAATCCTGTTATTCCTTTGAGGGTGGATGTGCGAGCCTCTAGATTCCCATTTTGTTGATATAGGCATCGTATCCCTTTATTTGTTGGTTTCCAAAATGTGCATATGTGTATATTATTGTAAATACCATAATGAGTTGTGTTATAAATCTCCAGTACATGGTATGATTGAAATTATTATTTTTATCTTTTGAGCAGTTTATTAATTGTAAATACTGCAATGAGCTATGTTATAAAGCTCCATGGGTAGTATGTTTTCCTTGTAGCGGGTTCGCTGAAGTATATGTGTGGTTGAACACTGAGGAAATTGTCCCCCAACGAGGAGGGTTTTATAACAACCTTGGTGAAAATTCCATTTAATAAATGTTAAAAATAATAACCCTGGTTGATGGTACACATATTCCAAGCTAAATGGTCAAAAAAACATCCTAGCAAGTGTTCATTTCGGTTATCATGGCTAAAGGAAATTGGAAAAGGAAATCGCTAATGCTTTGGAAAATAAAATGGCATTTTTGGCACATTTATTTATGGAATTAATGGAAATTAGGAGAAAAAGGAAATGAAAGGTCATAGCTTACATGTGACGAGGAAATTGAAAGGAAAATAGTGGGAAATTAAGAAAATAGAGTCGTCATTAATAATAAAAAAAGGCTTCTCAGGATCAGTTAGAAATACTTTTCTCACAATTATGGAGCTCTCTAACTGTTTTTTCTATCTCTCTCCCTCATACTTTTGGATACTTAGAGTTTTCTTGGAGAACTCTTGGAGATTGTGGATACTTGGTGATTTAGAGAAAACAGGAAAAGGAAGAGATGGAAAGCGCAAGTGGACATCGAAATCAGCAGATATAGCGGGATTTGATTATAGCTACCAAGTTTCATGTTTGTTTTCCTCATTAGTTTTTTCATGCATGGTGTATTCATGTGGGTTTTCCTAGCCTTTCCATTTTGTGGATAGCCATGGTGTTGTCGGTTTATTTCCACTGATTGTTTTCTGGTTGGTTCGCATGAATCCTTTAGTTGTTTGGTTGAGTTATTAGTTCCCAGAAGCCTTGGTTGGAAAAATTATTTGGATTCCCAATGGACAAATGTGGGTTGAGTTACTAGTCATGGAATCCTGGTTGGAAAAACACTCTAAAAGCCTTAGGTGGGTTGAGTTACTAGTCCTGGAAGCCCAGGTTGGACAAACGCTATAATACCTATAACTGTTGGAGTTGAGTTACTAGTCCTCGAAGCCTTGGTTGGAAAAAATATTGTAGTTCCCTAGATCAAATTCCATGGAGACCAATTCATGATGGTTAGTGATGTCGGACAATGAGGTGAAACCTCTAGTTTGGGGTTGAGACAGTGTGGTATCTCGAGCCATGGTTTGGTGTTTATTGATGTGTTTGATAAAATAACATGTTTATGATTGGAATATGGTACGGGGATGATTGGCTGAAGTGGGATTTATCTCAATGAATATATGGTTAGGTGAAACATGGAAGTCCCATCTCTAGTTGGTTTTTACATTCAATAATTAAGAGCTCATTCCTTTGTTGTTCGGTATGCATATGTACCATTTTATGTAGGGATTTTATTGTTGTTGTATCCATTTAATTCCTGTCGTTACTGTGTTGGTTATAACCATGTATTCCATCAATGATGATGTATGGATCTAGCCATGTTTTTACCTGTAAATGAATATATAATGTGTATATTGTAAAATATATTGCATTTCATCTTATGATGTAGGGGAGAAATTCTTCTTATCGATTCTCAAATAAGTAAGAGTCCCCTATGCTTAAATATTTTATTTAAACCTATAGATGCAATGTTTTTTACATGTTTTAGGGGTATGGATAAGAGGGGTATGGATGATTTCCTGATGATTTATTGTTTTTTTACCTTTTTTCTAATGTTATTTATCATCTCTAAAAGTTTCATGAAGTTTTGGGCAGTGACTTGGGCTTTGGGGCTAAAAAGGTGGCACAAATTCAAGAGTTACAAGCACATAACTGAATTTTTGGGGCCCTTGCCGCGACCTTGCCTTTGCATGCCCATGGCTATAGGACTTTAGATGCTACCTTACCCTTACATGCCCACGACTAAGGCTCAAAAGGGTAAAAATCAATTCCCCCTCAGGGTTCAGGGGTCTGGGAGGATTGCCTACATCTTGAAGGTGTTGTTGATGTTGTGTAAGGCCTGTTTTTCAATTTTTCATCAATTCCACTTCCTTAAGGTGATCTAGGAGGTTGAATATCATATTAGTAGCCTATCTTCGCATGTTTACCTTGGTTGGACAGTTACTTGGGTATATGTTGGAAGTGGGTATGACAGTTATCTTACAAGTTGACAATTTGATCTACACAGGGAACAATGGTGAACTATTTCAAACAATTAAGTCACATATGATTGTTATGTTTGAGATGGCATATCTTGGTGAGTTGAATTATTTCTTGGGTATTGATGTTTGGCAGAAGGAATATTGTATTTACATGTTGCAAGCCAAGTATACTTGGTACATTATTAAGAAGTTTATAATGTTGAGTTGCAAGCCATTACCAACTCCTTCGAAATTTCAGTTGAAGTTATACAAACATTATGACTGTAATTCAGTTGGTGTTACTTTGTATCGACAATTGGTTTGAATTTTCATCTACTTCACTAGAAATTGATTAGATATTTCATTGGCAGTCAATATGGTATCAATATTTAAGGCATAACCCAAGGAATTTCACTAGAAAGAAGAAAAGAGGATTTTAATATATTTGTGTGGAAAAATTGGTTATGGTTTGGTATATAGGGCTAAAAAATATTTCAGGTTGGTTGGATATATATACTCAGATTGGATTGGATGCAGGGATGATAGGAAATAAACTTCAGGGTATTCATCCAACATGTGTTCAATAGTAGTTTCTTGGAGTACTCACAAGCAACGTATATTTTTTCTCTCCATAGTAGAAGAAAAGTATAAAACAACAACGATAACAACATGTAAATCAATTCGTCTAAGAATTATTCTAAAGGATCTAAATGAGCAACAAGAGAAACCCACTCAAATTATATCTGATAATCAATGTGTTATTGAAATTACCAAAAATTCATTTTTTCATAAGAAGACCAAGAATATTGATATTCATTATTATTTTGTTTAATATTTGGTTCAGCAAAAAGTGATCGATATTGAGTACTACATAATAGATGAACAAGTAGTTGATATATTCACCAAAGCACTATCTAAAAAAAAATTATGCAAATTTAGAGATGACCTTGAAATATTTCCAAATGATCATTATGAGGTGAAATAGCACTCATCTACAAGATATAAAAAGTGTATTTTTATAAACATTCATATTCTAAAAAAGTGTGACAAGATAAGACATCTAATTAAAAAAAACATAAAATATTTATATACTAGTAAAAAAATCAAAAGGAGACATAAACATTGTTTTTATATATTAAATTAGTGTTTCATTATTATTATTATTATTAATTAATTAATTACCCTAATATTATATCTTCATATATATAACAAACCGCGAATAAAAACTGAAAACTTTTAGTTATTGTTAAATCATTTTTCTTAGACATGTCAACTACGTACATAGAGTTGTTGCCAAAATTCCAGAATCTCTAGAAAGAAGTATTGGTTAAAGCTTGCTTAAAGTAATGTTGAATGGAATTGAAATATTTTAGGTTTTCCTTGTCTTATCATAGGAGGCATTTAAAGAGTGACACTATAAAATTGGAATTCTATCCAGAGACATATTACGCAAATAAAATTAAATTGGAAACATAGTACTTATAACTATGCATAATAATATTATTTTATTTAAAAATTGCATTGTTATCACACATTTATATAGTTGTTACATATCTAATTACTTCCATATATAGATATCGATTTTGAGATATTCTCTCAACAAAATTTTTAACCAATTCTAAACATAACATGGAAGCACTACCTCAAATTCCTTTTTTTAATGTTTACATGGAAAACATTGAAAATACACATTACAATAGAAAGAATGATATATATCTCTCTAACCTTCATCGACACTTACATCAACTCTGAAAACTCGTAGAAAAACCTCTTTCTTCGCCACCACAATTTCGAGCTACCGCTTAAGATCTATTTAAAACATAAGTGCCTCTAAGCATCATTGACAAACTTGAAGAATTAATGCTTCTAGGCCTCCCGAAGAAAAATCTCAATATTGAAACACTTTATAGACTAAATTCCATCTATCCAAATAAAATGAACTACAATTTTGATAATTATATAAGTAAGTATATAAGTAAGTTGATTAGATACTTAATATATTAAAAAATCAATTATACAACTTACCTTTTTTCACACACACTTATATAATCACAAAATTAACCTATAACGGTTGCTCATGAATCACTGAAGGAAAACAATACGAATCAGTATATAAGAAACTCATATAATCAAAATAATGATATTCTCTCATTTCACCGAAGAACGTTGAGAACCTTTATTTTAATTACATTAATGCACTGAATAATTGGTCTTTCATAATATAAATTTTACAAATGAAGTCATAATAACTTTTCACTCTTGTAAATATCAAACACACAACATGGAAGAGAAATACACAGTAACCTAAATTTGTTGCAGATCTATACTATTTTCTTTAAATAGAAATAACTAGAAGTCCCTCCATTTACGAATAGAGTTTTTTGGGAATTCATTTGCAGAGAGTTGAAACTTATGAAACGTTTTACGCTTCTATTGCGTTACTCTGATAAGCGGCGTTCAAATTCCATTGAATTGATTACACTAGCTAGCTTCCATGTAGAATATCACAAATTCATATTGAAATCGACCCACTTGCATGTGGAATCTTACTAAGTCCCTCGCTAAACGTGTGGTCCTCTTATTAAACATGAGTAACCATCTACGGCCATGGAAAATTAATTTTATGTTTAATCAATTATAAATTTTTTGCATAGGACTATAAATACAATATATTGCATGTAATTTGACATGACTTTTCCCCATAAATTGAGATTTAAGAACTGGTCAATTGGAGTGGAACTACATGCATATAGTCGGAAGTTTCCAAGTTAGACTCTTTTTTGTTCATTATTATCTCTCTCGAGAGATTCTAGGGATTTTTTTGGTTGTTTCAGTGATTAGGAATGTGAAATGAAATATTATTGTGTTTTTTGCTATTAAGAGTACAAGAGAGGCTTTGGCACGAATAGACATCTTTTTCGCTTATGCCTTCTTCATCACGAGCTGAGTAGAGAAAACCAATGGCTCCGATTATGCCTTCTACCTACCCAACTGATTCGGTTATGTCGTGGCACATTATACTCAATGTAAAGGCCAGCTACCCAATCCTCCTTTGGTTCCTAGACTAGGAAATGGACTGAAGGGTCCATTTCTTTTTGCTCCCACGGAAATCATTGACGAAGCAACGATGCCATTAAAAGAAATAATCTAGTGATCCAGAAGAAATAACATTCATATGCTATTATGGAAATATTTAATAAATCATCGATGTGGTCTGATAAAAAAGAAGCATCCACACGGTCTATTCACCGGAGGCCCTTATCTCAAGAATTTACAAGAAATACTCAAAACGATATTTTACACATGATGTTATCTATTCTCACTCGCTAAACTATGTACATAGAATGAACCTTCAGATTTTTTTCATCTTCATGGCCCTCTCGTGAAGGAGTCAAACCAGTACCATCTAAGAAATTGACTTTAGAAGCATAATAATCTTAAATGAAAAAAAATAACATTTTTTATTGAACAATTTCATTCAGTCGTCACACATTTATATAATTGGTCTTATATCCAACTACTTCAAAACATAAATATAGAAATTGAGATATTCTCTTAAAAAAATTCCCCTACAACTCTGAAGTCTGAACTCAGTATAAAAACATTATTTCCGAACATTACAAACACCTAAACATAAAAAAATAAATATTTGCATGCTCTAAGAAATGAAGAGTGAAATGAAAACATATAGTTCTTAATAATTTCTTTTTATTATACATGTCAACTACAAACATAGATTTCTTATGAAAAATTCAAAATATCTAGCAGGAACTCTTCGTTAAAGCTTGTGTAAGATAATGTTGAATGGAATTGAAAGAGCTTGGGTTTTACTTATGATTTGAGGAATTTAGTGAGTGACACTATGGGATTGAAATTCTGTAAAGAAAGTAAATACCTATATCTTATATTTTTTTGTTAGATTTTGATTTATATTTATTATAGAAAATATTAATGCTAAGTAAAGGATGCCTTGAGGTTTGGAGTTCTTAGTTATTAATAAATAAAATGTTTGAATTTGTTTAATTGGAACAAGCTATGGGGTTCTTTCTATCAAGTTGGGAAATGAAGTTGACTCTTGTTTCAATGATTCTATAAAGCTAATAATTTTTTATTTTTTATTATTCATGAAGTATATATTAGTTGGTTTATGTGGAGTGTAGTGTCTATAGAGTTTTCATGTTCAAATGAGAGAGAAAGGTTGAAGATAGAAGCCACATTGGAGTAATTAAATTAAACGTTGGTATTGAGCCATAATATTATAAGAAAACCAATTTATATAGTAAAACCACTTCTATATGTGAAATCATTACATTTAATTAAAAACATATATAATTAAATTAAATAATAATAATAATAATAATAAATGACAATGTTACAATTTAATTAATCTGTATTAATGTTCACTTACTTTATTAACAATTTAATTAATATAATTAGGCTAGTTATAATCATGTAAGTAAAGAAAATAAAAATAATAGTGTATTGAAAATCATTGTAAATCTAAATTCACATTTTACTTTAACACTCTATATTCAAAAATCACCATAACAAACACTTAATTCTAATTAAAATGCTAATTATAATTAATTGTGTAGTAATTATTTTGGTGAAGTGAGTGATTTAAGAAATAAAATTTTAGTTGATTTGGAATTGACCCTGTAAAAAAAATCTAACTTTATTATTTTATTTCTAGCTTAAATTTTTTGATAAATAGTATTCACAATTTATATTCATATACATTATTCAAAAAAAAAATCTATTCACTATCAAAGATCATGGTGAAGCTCGAACTGTCATCGAAAATTCCTTCAATATAGGTTCCAATTTACAACCAAAATAAATCTAATTTTATAGCGTGTATTCACCATCAAATTTAAATGATGATATATCTCGGACTGCCGTCGAAAATTCCATCAATTTTTTAAATTTACAACCAAAATAAATCAAAGTCTATAAAGCGTTTAACATGAAATTTACAACCAAAATAAATCTAAGTTTATAACGTGTTTAACATCTTTCCGTGTCAGATGAAGATTCAGCCTTCCCAATCAACTGAATTCGTTTCGTTTGCTACAGATAAATAGCCTTTCCTGTTGGCATTTGTTACAGGTAAACAGCCTTTCCAGTAGGCGTCCCCAGTTCCTATTGCCATTATGCAATAAACAATTTTTTATTAAAAGTAAGGTCATGTCGTTGAAATATGCACAAATTATGATTATGGGAAGTTTCATCTCCAGTTTCAATTGACATTCTGGAATCAAGGTTTTTTTCTTAAAAGTATGGCCATGTTGTTGAAATATGCACAACTTACCGGAAGTTTCTTATGTTTCAATGAACTAAATTTATACATCAATATGTATCGAGTCTCGATGGAGAGAAATTCAGGCTGGTTTAAATTAAAAAAATGGTGAATGGAATTGAAAGAGTTAAGTGTTTGACTCGTCTTATCGTGTGAGGCATTTCGAGAGTGAGAGTGAGTAAATATGTAACTGTATTTCATATTTTTTTTGGATTTATGGTTAGTGTTGAAAGATTATTTTAAGTTAAAAATAGGTAGGTTTTTTTTATATAAAATGTTTAAGAATGATATTGATTTAAGTGTTAATGATTTTGTAAAGTTTATAAATTTTGATTGTTTATTATTTATGAGGTGTAAATTAGTTAGTTTTTGTAGGGTTTAGTTAGTTTTGGTTATGTTTGAGGTTGAAATTTTATAAGAGGAGTTGACTATAAAAGTCATTTTGGGGGAATTGAACTAAGTTTTGGTTTTGGCTCATGGGATTGGAACAATGCCCATTTACAAATCAAGAATCTCCATAATAAAGTAGGCCTAAATCTACATTGTTAAAAATCTTGTTCAGCATGAAGGAAATTTTGTGTGTTACTAACGAGCATAAAGTTATTTTAAAGAAAATTAATAACATTACTTTAAAAATCAATGTCGGCTATAAATCGAATACTCAATTTTCACTATTATTATATTTTACTACCTCTGGTGGAAATGGTCATAGATGAATGAATCACTTAAAGAAATTCAATCCCACAAATGATATCTAATAAAAGATGTAATTATCACATTTTATCTTATTTTTTTTGCATACTCCCATCCACTTTTTACTAGGTTCTCTTCGTAAAATATAATACTATAATATTACATTTTACCCAATATTTCCCCAAAGTTGTCCACTTCTTATTCTAATTTTTTGTAACATTTTTACTACATTTTTACTAGATAAAATAACATGAGCAATTGCACCAAATGTTGCAAAGGAAACGCTGTAAGGTAGCCTAGGAAAGAGTAGCATTAAACCCTTACTCTTTTATAATGATAGTGAAAGTGTCACCTGTAACATCTCGTGCAAAACTCATGGATGTAGTTAATACTCAAAACCAATTCAAAACTTTGAAGCATTGTGAAACTGTACAAAATATGAATAATTGTGTCTCTCTGTTGTATAAAATGTCTAAAACTGTTAGAAATTAAGCACAGCAGAAACCATTAAGAATTTGCACAGAGAAATAAGCATAAAATGCCAGCAACAAATCATTAACATAAACACAAATGTTTAAGTGCCCCAAAACCACCACTGTTTACCCTAGTCCACATTGACTCTACCCCGAGTCAAATTTACCTAACAATTCCCCAGCGGGAAACATTAAAAAACATAACACTCAGCAAAAAACCATTAGCAGAAGACACATAGGTTTAACGTGGTTCACCCAAACCTCCTGGGCTACGTCCACACAACAGGGCATTGGCAATCTTTATTAAACAAACAGGAGATTACATAATTCACACACACACTCCAAAACAAACGTATGGATACCTGTTATATAGCAGGAGAATCTAACAGCCTCATAAATCCTCTCAACTCAAATTTAGGATGCATTAACTCCCTCCCAACAAACTGGAGCTAATCTAGGAACTAATTCCTAATTTTTGTCACTTGCTGAGATTTTTGCCTATTTTACTCAAAACAGAAAAAATCTCAACAAAAACTTCTAGTCAAATGTAATGAGATTCTCCATTTCATCTATAATCATATGATCTTGGTGATTCCATTTCTGGTACAGGCACATCATAGTCTTTCCACTAAATATATGTTCATGGGAGAAGATACTGAACTACTTCTAACCCTCGCATTAGGAGTTTTTGTGAAAGATTCAGTCCCTATCTCTTCCCAAACGACGAGACCTATCAGTGTAGGTTAAGCATGAGAGATGAACGTGCTATTTCTTCTGAACTATATTTGGAATCAAGAACTTTATGTGGAATCAATTACGCAAGGCTTTCAAATAACAAACTAATCAATGCACTTCACTTTTAGTTATTGATCATAACTTTATGAAGATAGTTCGTTTATAAAGGGACATGTGGGTGGTTAGTTCCAAATTATTGCGATAAGGTGAGCTCAACATTATTCATAACATATGATGATCATGACCAACGATACTAAATATTCTAATCGTATGAAATCTATGGCTCACAATAAGACACAAAGGCCGCTGGGAGAGTTGTTTTCAAAGAAAGACGCCTTACGAAATAAATATTTAGTTTATTATTTTATATTCATCATTATGATATTAGAAGTACATTTGAGTTAGTTTTAGCTAATTTCTATAGAAGAGAAAGAAAGTTGATCTTCTTCTCACTAAGGACCTATGGAGCTAGTGAATGGTTAACGACCTACTCATACTAATGACATGGTTTTATTGGATTAATGATGTGATCTAGCAAGACGAATAATTGGTGATATTGTTTTAGATTTCTTTAGGTAATATTGAGATTGAAAATAGCAAATGTATGGAACTAAAAACATTAATACGAAAACTATATAACTGTGGAAAATATTATAAGAAAACCAATATATCCCTAATAATTTTTGTATAGCATCAATTTCCTTCTTCTTTTGATATAACTAGGAATAGAACAATTCAAATGCTTAAACTATCAAATCAAACATAACTTTGAAGATTCTAGTATATGTTTGATTAATGAGAAAAAATTCTTGATTTATTTAGGAAAACTAAATGATAATAAAGATATATGGACACATAAGAAAATGAATCATGAGAAGGCCTCATTCACATAGTAAAAGATCCTCACACCACTCTTCTAATGATTTTAATAATGGTAGTAAAAAAACACCCAGAATTTTGCATACTTTAAACTCCATATAACTTAAGGAAAGAAACAAAAAGTCAAGGGGTGATCCTATTTTTTGTGTCTCTAACTCATTCACTTAAATTTTGTCTGAGTGGATGTGAGGAACTACAAGAATTGACTAGTGTATTAAACTTTGTTGATCTAGAGTCACTTGTATTTCTTACACTTGTTAACTCATGGAATTGATATAATATTCCTATTCATGAATTACTATAATAGGTTCAATTTACACGTTTTGAACGGTGATAATTTCTTAGCTTAAATTTGGAAATTGAAATTGAAGTGAATCACCAATTACTATAGGATGGTTGAAGTATTAGAGAAGGCATTTAGTAACTAGAGGCCGAATTTGCATACAATCAAGGTACATATTTCGAGAAAACCCTAATGGAATTAAGATACGGATTTTATGTTATTTTGAACTTCATTTAAATAGGATAAATAATTTTATTTATAATGTTGAGACCATCCTTAACCCCATTGGAATTATGATAAGAAGTTTATTTTATTTTGCACTTCATTTAAATAGGATAATTACTTTTGCTTATAATGTTAGGATAACTAATTTTATTTATAATGTTGAGACCATCCTTAACCCTATTGGAATTAAGATAAGAATTTTATGTTATTTTGAACTTCATTTAAATAGGATAATTACTTTTATTTATAATGTTGAAATCATCCTTTCACGACCTCTATTACAAGCATGAATTTTATCAAAACTTGATCAAAGAGAAGTTAAATGGATCTATAATATTTCTTTAATAATATTATATATTATAGATTTCACATATTTATATATATAAATATATATATTTCACATTCATTTAGGACATATTTTATAGTTTTTAAATAACATAGAAATATAATTAAGAACCACTATTAAACTTTTGTGTGCTCATTAATTAAATATAAATAAGAAAGTTTTAATTCTATATAAAATGAACCTTTGTATAGATATATATTTTTTAATTTGAATTATTCATATGCATTTAAACATTTATATATTCAAAATATTGGTATTTATGTTTTTTTAACACTTAAAATAATACAATTACAATTATGTATTAAGATTTAAAGTGATTAACTGAAATTATTAATGAAATTAAGAGTATAAACTAAATTAAAGTTCACAAATTAATTTTAATATGAATAAAAGTAAAGTTATTCACATAGAAAATAAAATAAAATAATATTTATAATTACACATTTTATTATTATTATTATTTTTAATATGTGTTTCAATACGTAAAACTCCATAATTAATTAGCAAACTCTCCATAATTAATTAGCAAACTCCACAGAATGCATTCATAGATAAAAATCTCTCTTAATAAATTACTTTCACCTGCAAAAATAGAAAATAATGACGCTGGCTAAAGATTGCCAATAGCTTACTTTTACCTCATGAAAGGGCTGAGCCGATTTCAGCTACACTTCAAACGATAAAGATCGCTCACAAGTCCTTGGCATTATAATGAACATGCTGACCTAGCCAGGCATATGCCTCTCGAAGCGGCTACTGTATACGTCCTACCTACTTTTTTTCAGAAAAATTGCATTGCAGATATAAATTGAAAATGGAAAAGGATCATTTAACATTTTTCTTATCGTGAATTTAAAATAAAAATGGAAAAGATCGTTTCAAGGTTTCTCTAATCATGAATTTAAAATAAAAATGATCGTTTGGAATTTTCTTCCTTCTTCTCTTTAGCTCGTGCCAAACATTTTCCTAAAAATTAAAGATGGGAGACATCAGCATTATGTAAACTAATAGAATTATAAAAAATAAAAATTCAAATCAGTTTAATGATTATGAGCAAGAAACTATTCGTGACAGAAGGCCATGAAACAGTCACAGTTTAATTTCAGAAACCTGTAGATTTTGTACATCACAATGAACAGAATCGAAAATTCCTAAACTCAAAGCCTAAAACGGAAATTGACAATGAACATAATGGAAAACTCGGAAACTCAAAGCCTAAAATGGAAATTGAAAGGTGCTTAGCACTAGCTTATTACTCTTTACTAACAAACAAAATTCACACAACTTTGTACATTAAGGTTTTCGAGCTATTCAATTGGCGCGGATTCAATTCGTGTGGTTCTGCGGGCTGAAGGGGTGCGTTCGAGTTCAAATCCTCCTCCTTTCTCCTCCTTCCGCATTCTCAGGCAACATATATTCATCTATTCCAAGGATCTTTCATTTGTTTGTTTCAGGGATCAAGAACCTGCAGAGAAAATATTTTCTCGTCAGTGGAATGTTGGGTGTAGTGGCAATTATGATCTCACTGTTTTTTTCCACTAGTGCCGTTATTCTCTTAGTCATCTCATTCAACTTTTTTCTTGCTACTGTGCTTGTGTCTGGATCAAACTGGTCCATCAACGAAAATCCAGAAGGAGTAAGCATAGGCCACTTCATTTTGGGCCTTTTTTTCACCATTTTAGCCTGTGGAACGGCTGGACTGATTTTCCCACTGGCTATCTAGCATTCCACGACCTTGTTGGACAGGAAAATTTAGCCATACTTTGCATATCGCTGTCATTTGAGATCATGGTTTCAATTCTGGTTAGCATAGGGGGACTCGTTATCAATGGATACTTTTATGAATACACATGGTGTCAGAAGATAGTCATTCCATGCTAGAAGAACGGAGGAATTCCATGCTAGAAGAACGGAGGAGGAGTCATTAAGGGTCAGGGTTTTAATGATTTAAATTACAGGATGAAATTATTAACGTTCGGTTAGTTAGTTACTTAGTTAGTTTGAAGGAGGAATTCGATTTAATGATCTAAAACATTTCAATCGTTTGACATTTCATCTAATAGCTCAAATATAAACAGAGTAGTAGCTAGGAAAATTGTTTTCAAATAATGATGCGTTACAGGGTAATTAATAAAATAAAAAAAATATGAAATTAATAATTATCATTATAAATAATAATTAAACCAACTTAGATCTATTTTAACTGTCGACTCAGACACGACAATTTTATTTTGACGCAAAGCTTGTTTAAAGTTAAAAAAAATTGGTGTCACTAGAAATTTGATAAATTCATAATTAAGATGGATCTAAGATGGTACATTAATTTTTTCTATTATAATACTAATGATATTGTTATAATTTACTTAATTTTTATTAATGCCTATAAAAATTTAATAACCATTGATATGAAAATAAAGAAAATAAAATATAATAGGCCGTAAATTAGTGTGAAGCTAAATTCACATATTTGTTAAACACGCTATATTGAAATATTACCTGTGTTCTAAAAAGTTAATTCTAATTAAAAAGCTAATATAATTAAATGTGTACTAATTATTTTGGAGAAAATTAAATGTGCACTCATTATTTTGGAGGAGTGCTAATCACCTTAGTGAGCCAAAGAATTAATTCTAATTAAAAAGATAATTGTAATTATTTTGATTTGGTGAGTGATTTAAGAGATAAAGTTTTAAATGCTTTAGATTTGAACCTTGTAAAAAAAGTGGAGCTTTATTTTTTCATTTGTAATATAATTGTTATTTTCAATGTATATTCATATACATTATTCGAACAAAATCTATATAAACGAGATTCTATTCTTCATGAAAAATACAAACAAAATTCCATTGACCGTCAAATTTAAATTACGGTAAATGTCGAAATTCAATCGAAAATTCCATCACATTCTGTTGAAATTTATAACCAAAATAATTCCAATTTTATAGGCTGTTTAACTTCTTTCCGTGTCCAATGAAGATTTAGCCTTCCGAGTCAAGTGGATTCGTTTTGTTTACTACAAAGCAGCCTTCCCATTAGGCCGTCTCATGTTCCATTTGACATTCTTCCGTAAAGAATGTTTTATGAAAAGTAGTGTTGCGGAAATATGTAGAAATTATGATTATCCGAAGGTAGAAAGTTGAGTAGGTTTCAATGAATTTAAAAGTAGTATAATTATAATTATTAATGTGGTTGATATATGTTTAGGTTTATATGAAATAGATTTACAATCATATTCACCAATATGGTTGATATAGGCTAATAGGACTATATTTACTACCCACCACATGTATTTTATGAAAATAAATATTATATATTAATAAATATAATTACCAATATATTTTATATATTTACTTATAATATATTAATAATATTAACTATATATATATATGAATTTGCGCATATGTGATTTGATTAGAGATAAGATGGAGCACACCGACGTTAGGGTTCACAGCGATCGATCTAGAAGCATGGTGGCCGTAACATACAGGCACCCTGTACAGGGGGGTTTTGAATTTGTTTTAGTGCAACACCGAACATGAGGTGGCTTGTGGGTTCCCAATGGGTTAGAGTGCACAGAAAAACCAAAACTCGTTTATGGAGACATTTGCATCCCTCCTACTATTCAAGGGCATAGGTCCAACTTTACACAAGAGTATCTTGACTCTCGATCCGATCCAAAGCACCTATATGGAGTTGGCGAAGAGGGGTTTATAGATCAGACACAACCTCTCGCTCCGGAAAAGGAAATCAAGGGTGAGCTTCAAACCCTGCTGAATCTGATTTTTGCAGATCATCTACAAGATCCACAAGATCTCTAAGGATGAGGTCGCGTCTATAATCTTGGGAGCTCAGTTCAGCCACAAAAAGAATAATGCAGTAGAGTCACGGGTTGCAAGGTTCTTGGCACCAACACTAGGAAATAAACCAGTAGCTCGCTTGGGGTTTAAATGGCTAGCGGGCCTTCTTATTTCGGAAAAATATTCTCATGCCCTGGGTAGGCTCACGTAAATCAGGTTAGAACTCTTCTCAATCCCAGATTTATTGAGTTTTAGCATGGATATACTATGGTTTATTCCAAATTTAGGAAGTTGTCAACCAAGCGGTCGTCGTCATAAGGCATTTTTGAGTGAAGAAGAAGAACGACCACAAAAATACATGAAAGCAGATCGAGAGACCATATAGATGAAATACTCTTTCCAGATTCTTCTTAAATCTGTATCAAGGGTCACAAAGCTAATCTGGGTGCAGAGTTTAGAACTAGTGAAAAAACTGAAGCAAAAATACCACACGGAAACATGTATCGTGGATTCAGCCAAAGTGTTGGTTTTCTCCGGAAAAATATTGGAGGATGAAATATAGTTGAAAAAATATAGGATCGAAAGGAACTCCACAATGATCCGGATCTCTAGATTGTATGGAGGGGCCCTTGGGAATCTTAGCCCAGTTAGAGCATCTTCCTCAGGCAAGGGCCAGACTTCTTTCAAAGACATTCTAAAGGGGAAGGAAATTTTACAAGACAAACAAATCCAAAATATCCTAGGCCCCTATATGGTGTATTATATGGAAAAGGAACCAGAGATACCATCGAATTACCAAAAGTTAGCAATCTATTCAGCGACCTTCAAACAAAAGAAATCATTGGTCGTTTTAATTATTTCTGGCCAAAATTAGATGCATTAAGCGAATGGATTAGCCAAAATTGGACCACCGAATGCGATCTTTATTTATGCACAAAAGGATTTCTTGTTGTCCAGTTTGATTCAAAAATATGATTTCAACTCTGTCATATTCGACCATAGTTTTGGGGAAGGGCAGGTCTATACGTAACCCTATGGTTTGTTGGTTTTGATGCAAATTTAATGGTGCTATCAAAAATGTCTTTATGGATAAGTCTTCACAACCTTCGACTTCCTTTCTCACACCATCAAGTCCTAGAAGGAATAGCAAACTATATGGGTAGATTCCTTAAGATGGACCCTAAAAGGATTAAAAAGGAATATTTACTGTCGCCTGCATTTGTGTGGAAATGGACCTAAGTAAAGGTCTTCCTAACATCATTAACATGACACACAAGGATTTCAGGTGGATATAGTCGCTAGATTTTGAAAACGCAGCCTTCAACAAACAGGGCATCTTGAAAGCACATGCAAACTCACAAAGAAAGGTACAAAAAAGAAAGTTCCATAACAAAAAGGCTCACATTTCACTCATAGTCCCTTATCAGAAAATGAAGAAGAGATGGAAGAAAATCATGAAACCCAAGGAACAGGAGAACAACGCAAAGAGGATACTATCCAAGAAACGGATAGCCCTCACACCATGGTTGATCCTACACCATATGAAGCTTGAAAAATAGTAACTATAGGTGCAAATACAATATCACATGTGTCAGAAAGCTCAGACTCCCACAAATAAAAATCCACAAGGAATAATGAGTTGGCCTTGGTTTCTTCATCCTCACAATGGAGAACTTGGCAGATTGTCCAAAAGAGAAAAGAAAAGCGTGAAAAGCCCAGACTTACTGGAAATTTGTAATTAAAAAAAAAAATTACTTCAGATAGCCTTGCTACAATGTGTACTTGAGAAAACAGGCCCTCTGAGCATCATGAATGCTTAATTGCATCTACAAAATACAACCTTTTTTTTTTCCATTAATATAAAGTTGTGGATTTTTTCTTTGGAATATATATATATATATATATATATATATATATATATATATATATATTAAAAAAATTCAATATATTAATAGTTTTAACTCAAACAATAATGTAGTTCAAAAATAACATAATAATAGTATTTTATTATTATTTATAATAAGTATATATCTCTTACCAGTATCCCAAGGGATTATTAATATTATAAACCAAAAGAACTAATAAATTCAAGGGTTTAATATTATAAACCCAAGTAAATTGGTGAATCAAGGGATAACTACTAATATTATAAACCAACAAGTTAAAAACTGAGAATTAATATTTAGAATTCAAGAAATTAAAAAACCATAAGAATTAATATTTAAAACTCAAAAGCCTATAAAACTAATAAACCTTAAGAATTAATATTTTAAACTCAAGATATTAATAAACCATAAGAATTAATATTTAAAACCCAAAAATCTAATAAATTAATAAACCCTAAGAAATAATATTTTAAATTCAAGAAATTAATAAACCCGAGAGATTAATAATAATACAAAACATAAGAACTAATAAACCCAAGATTTAAATATTATAAACCAAAGGAATCGGTGAACCCAAAGGATAAATATTAACCACATAAGGCAATAAGGCCAAAGTGTCAATATTAAAAATGCAAGAGATTAATAAACTCTAAGAATTAATATTTTAAGTTCAAAAACCTAATAAATTAATAAACCATAAGAATCAATATTTTAAACTTAAAATATTAATATATCCAAAGTATTATTAACATTATAAACCAAAATAACTAATAAACCCAAGCATTTAATATAATAAACCAAAGGAATTAGTGAACCCAAGGGATAAATATTAAAAATCCAAGGGATCAATAAGGCTAAGGCCTCAATTTTAAAAAAAATAGAGATTAATAATCACTAAGAATTAATATTTTAAACTCAAAAAACCTAAGAAATTAAGAAAGCCTATCAATTAATATTTTAAACTCAAGAGATTAATAAACCCAAGGGGTTATTAATATTATAAACAAAAAGAACTAGTAAATTCCAAAGTTTTAATATTATAAACCAAAGGAATTGGTGAGCCCAAGGATAAATATTAAAAACCTAAGGGATCAATAAGGCCAACACATCAATATTAAAACACAAGAGAATAATAAACCCTAAGAATTAATATTTTAAACTCAAAAACCTAAGAAATTAATAAACCCTAAGAAATTAATATTTTTAACTCAAGAGATTAATAAAAGAAAGGGATTATTAATGCTATAAACCAAAATAAGTAATAAGCTCAAGTTTTTAATATTATAAAACAAAATAATTTCTAAATTTATAAAGTTAAGGAACAAATGAACACAGGAATTTAATATTATAAACCAAAGAAACTAGTAATCCCAATGGAAAAATATTATAAATCTAAGGGATAAATATTAGTATTATAAACCAAGAAATTAATAAACCCTAAGAAATAATATTTTAAACTAAAGATATTAATATACCCTAAAATTAATAGTTGAAGCCCACAAACCTAAGGATTAATAAACCATAGAATTTAATATTTTAAACTCAAGATATTAATAAACCCAAGGGATCTAGGACATCGAATCTCATATTAGTAGCCTACCATTGCATGTTTACCCTCGTTGGACAGTTACTTGGGTAAATGTTTGAAGAGGGCATGACAGTTATCTTACATGTTGATGATTTGATCTACACACGGAAAAATGGTGAACTATTTCAAAAAGTCACATATGATTGCTATGGTTGAGATGACATATCTTAGTGAGTTGCATTATTTCTTGGGTATTGAAGTTTGGCAGAAGGAAGATTGTATTTTCTAGTTGAAAACCAGGTATACTTGGTACATTCTTAAAAAGTTTAGAATGTTGAGTTGCAAGCCATTTCAAACTCCTTCAAAATTGGGGTTCAATTTATACAAAGATGATGACTATAATTTAGTCGGTGTTACTATGTATCGACAATTGGTTGGAATTGTGATCTACTTCACTACAAATTGACTAGATATTTCATTAGTAGTCAATATGGTATCAAGATTTATGTCATAATCCAAGGAATTGCATTGGAAAGAAGAAAAGAGGATTTTAATATATTCGTGTGGGAAAATTGGTTATGGTTTGGTATATAGGACGACAGAAGATTTCAGGTTGGTTGATTATACATGCTCAGATTGGATTTGATGCATGCATGATAGGAAATAAACTCCTGGGTATTCCTTCAACATGTCTTCAATAGTAGTTGCTTGGAGTACTAACAAACAAGTATTTTCTCTTTCCATAGTAGAAGAAAACTATAAAACAACAACAATAACAACATGTTAATCAATTTGGCTAAGAATAATTATAGAGGATATACACTCTAAACAAGAGAAACCCACTCAAATTATATGTGATAATCAATATGTTATTGAAATTACCAAGAATTATTTTTTCATGAGAAGACCAAAAATATTGATATTCATTATTAATGTTTTTAATATATGGTTCAACAAGGAGTGATGGATACTGAGTACTACATAAAGATGAACAAGTAATTGATATATTCACCAAAGTACTATCCAAGGAAAATTTATGCAAATTCAGAGATGATCTTGAATATTTCCAAATAATCATTATAAAGAGAAATAGCACTCATCTACAAGATATAGAAAATTGTATTTCAATAAACATTCAAATTTGAAATATATTTAATAAATAAAAAAGTGTGACAAGATACGACATCTAATTAAAAAAAAACATAAAATATTTATATACTAATAAAAAAAATCAAAAGTGGACATAAACATTTTTTTATACCATAAATTAGTTTTTCATTATTATTAGTATTATTAATTAATTACCCTAACTAATACTCTAATATTCTATATTTAGATGTATAACAAACACCTAATAAAAACTGAAAACAGTTAGTTATTATTAATTGATTTTTATTATACATGTCAACTACGTACATAGAGTTCTTGTCAAAATTTTAGAATATCTAGAAGGGAGTCTTGGTTAAATCTTTCTTAAATTAGTTTTGAATGGAATAGAAATATTTTAGGTTTGTCTTGTATTATAAAATGAGGCATATAGTGAGTGCCATAATAAGGTTGGAATTCTATCTACATATGTATTATGCAAAGAAATTGAAATTGGAAACATAATGCTTATAATTGAACATAATAATTTTACTTTTATTGCAAAATTGTATTATTATCATAAATTTATATAGTTGTCAGATATCCAATTAATTCCAAACATAGATATCAAGTTTCAGATATTCTCTCAATAAAACACCTAACCAGTTCTAAACTTAACATGGAATCACTACCTCTAATTTTTTCCTTCAATGTTTATATGGAAAACATTGAAAACACACATTACAATGGCAAGAATGATCTATGTATGACTTGCCTTCATCAACACTTACATCAACTTTGAAATCTCCTAGAAAAAACTCTTTCTTCACCACCATAACTTCGAGCTACCACTTAACATCCATTTAAAACATATATGCCTATAAGCATCATTGAAAAACTTGTAGAATTAATGCTTCTTGGCCTCCCAAAGAATAATCTCATATTAAACCACTTTGTGGATGAACTTCCATCTATCCAAATACATTGATCTACAATTTTGATAATTATATAAGTAAGTTGATTAGGTACTAAGTGTATTCCAAAATCAATTATATAGCTGACTTTTCTTCACATACACACTTACATACCCAGAAAGTTAACCTATAACAATTTCTCCTGAATTAGTGAAGAAAAACAAAACGCATCAGTATATAACAAACTCGTACAATAAAATTAATGATATTCTCTCATGGCACGGAAGAACGTTGAGAACCATTAATTTAATTACATTAATGTTCTCAATAATTGGTCTTTCATAATATAAATTTTACAAATGAATTCATAATAACTTTTTACACTAGTAAATATCAAACACACAACATGGAATAGACACACATTAATCTGAATTTGTTGCAGATCTAAACTCTTTCCTTTAACTAGAAACAACTAACAGTCCCTCCATTTACGAATAGAGTTTTTTGGAAATTCACTTGCAAACAGTTGAAACTTATGGAACTTTTTACACTTGTGTTTTGTTACTCTGATAAGTGGCATTCAAATCCCATTGAAGTGATTACACTAGCTCGCTGCCATGTAGAATATCACAAATTCATATTGAAATTGAGCGACTTCCATGTGGAATCTTACTAAGTTCCTCAGTAAACGTGTGGTCCTCCTATTAAACACGAGTAACTATCTACGGTCATGGAAAATTAATTCTATTTTTAATCGATTATAATTTTGTTGCATAGGACTATAAATACAAATTGTCGCATGCAATTTCACATGAACTTTCTCAATAAATTGATTTTGAAGAAGTAGTCAATTGGTGTGGAACTACATGCATATAGTGAGAAGTGTCCAAGTTGGACAATTTTTTGTTCATCATTGTCTCTGAAGAGTGCTTCTAGAGATTTTTTGGTCATTTCAATGATTAGGAATGTGAAAGGAAAACTTATTGTGGTTGTTTCTATTAAGATTACTAGAGAGGCTTTGGTACTAATAGCTTTATTTTTCACTTTTTCCTTCTTCATCACCAACTGAGTAGAGAAAACTAATGGCTCTGATTATGGCTCCTATGGATCCAACTGATTCGGTTATGTGGTGGCACCTTATCTTCAATAGAAAGGCTAGCTACCCAATCCTCCTTTGGTTCCTACACACCGACGTTTGACTGATGGGTCTATTTCTTCTTTCTCCCAGGGAAATCGTTGACGAGGCCACGATGCCATTTGAAAAAATAATCCAGTGATCCAGAAGAAACAACATGCATACACTACTATGGAAATTTTTCTTAGGTGCTCGACATTGTCTTGATAGAAAAGTAGTGTCCACACGATCTATTCGTCGAAGGACCTTATCTCAAGCATTTACAACAAAGACTCACAACGATATTTTACACATGATGTTATCTATCCTCACTTGCTAAACTATGCTCTATGTTAGCTAACCTATGTACAGAGAATCAACCTTCAAATCTCTATCATCTTCCTCGACCTCTCGTGAAGGAGTCAATCCAGTATCTGCTCTGATACCATCTCGGAAATTGACTTTGGAGGCATAATAATCATAAATAGACAAAATAAATTTTTTTATTGAACAATTTCATTCAATCGTCACACATTTTTAGATCCAACTACTTCCAAACATAAATATGGAGATTTCTGATATTCTCTAAAATAAATCCCCAAGCAACTCTAAACTTAGCATGGAAGCATTATCTCCAAATATTAAAAATACCTCAATATAAAAACCTAAATAGTTGCATGCTCTAAGAAATGAAGAGTGAAACGAAAACATCTAGTTCTTAATAATTTGTTTTTGTTATACATCTCAACTACAAACATATATTTCTTACGAAAATATAAAAATTTCTAGAAGGAAGTCTTCGCTAAATCTTGTTTAAAATAATGTTCAATCAAATTGAAAGAGATTGGGTTTTCCTTACCATTTGAGGAATTTAGTGAGTGAGAGCGTGGGATTGAAATATGGTAAAGAAAGTAAATACCTATATTTTATATTCTTGTTGAATTTAGATTTTTATTTATTATAGAAAATGTTTATTCTAAGTAAAGTATTCCTTGAGTTTTGGAGTATTTAGATATTAATAAATAAAATGTTTGAGTTTGTTTAATTGGAACACGTTATGGGGATTTTTCTATCAAGTTGGAGAATGAGGTTGACTTTTGTTTTAATGATTTTATAAAGTTAATAATTTTTTTATTTTTTATTATTCATGAAGTATATATCAGTTGGTTTATGTGGGGTGTAGTGTGTCTAGGTTTTCATGTTCAAATGAGAGAGAGGTTAAAGATAGAAGCCACATTGGAGCAATTGAATTAAGCCTTCATATTAGACCCTAATATTATAAGAAAAAAATATATATATATAATAAAACCACTTTTATATGTGAAATAATAATAATAATAATAATAATAATACAATTTAGTTAATTTTTATTAATGTTTAGGTAGTTTATTAACAATTTAATTTATATAATTATACTAATTATAATGATGTAACTTAAAAAATTAAAAATGTAACTTAAAACATAAAAATAATAGTGTTTTTCAAATCTAAATATACATTATTAATTAAAACTCTATATTGAAAAGTCACCGTAACAAAAAGTTATTTCTAATTAAAATTCGAATTATAATTAATTGTGTAGTAACTATTTTGGTGAAGTGGGTAATTTAAAAAAAAAAAAATTTAATTGATTTGGATTTGACCCTGCAAAAAAATATCCAAAGTGGTAAATTCACTAGCTAAAAGGTGGGCTTGGCAGATGATATAAATAGTGCGAATGTGGCCTACCCAGATGGTAAATTCACCAAGTCATGCTTGGTGAATGAACCATTAGGCTAGACATTTGTGGTGGCTAGAGAGAGAAGCGTGTACCTTGAGCTTTCGTATACAGTACATAAGGATGTTAGAAGTAAGCATTGTGTTTCAAACTCTACTATGAAAGCAACCAAGCCATACATGAACCAATCTATACATCAGAGATATAAACCCATCAGACAAAATATATAAAATCACGAAAATTCCTTCAATTTCTGTTCAAATTTACAACCAAAATAAATGTAAGTTTATAGCGTGTATTGACCACCAAATTTAAATGAGGGTAAAAATCGAACTGCCATCTAAAATTCCTTCAATTTTCGAATTCTACAACCAAAATAAATCTAATTCTATAAAGCGTTTAACATGAAATTTACAACCAAAATAAATCTAAGTTTACAACAGGTTTAACATCTTTCCGTGTCAGATGAAGATTCAGCCTTCCCAATCAACTGAATTCGTCTCGTTTGCTACAGGTAAACAGCCTTTCCAGTAGGCATCTCCAGTTCCTATTGCCATATGCAATAAACAAATTTTTATGAAAACTAAGGTCATGCGGAAGTTTCCTAGGTTTCAATGAACTAAATTTAGACATCATTAAATTAACAAAACAAACACAGCTATAAAACACCAGAAACGTGAGACAAGCTCACTCAACACAATGAATATAATTGCTCAATTACATCATCTTTAAATAAGAAACTCACTCACCTAATCTTCCTGAAGAAGAGGAAACAACCCTTAATAGATGGAACTGATTTCTAAATGCACACTCCCGTACAACAAACCAAAACTAAATCTATTTCTAGATTATTCTCACATCCTCCCTTAATGGAGAAATGGATTTTCTACAATACCTAATGGACTTCTAAAAACTTCAAATTTGATTTTACCAAGGGGCTTAGTAAATATATCAGCCACATTATCCTTGGTGTTACAAAATATCAATTCAATTTCATTCGACTCAATTTTCTCACGTACAAAGTGGTACTGTAACTCAACGTGTTTTGTTCTAGCATGGTAAATTGGAGTATGTGCTAATTTGATAGCACTCTGATTATCACAATTGATACATGTTGAACCACTTTGCGCCTCTTCAAGATCTGCAAGAATTCTCCGCAACCAAATAGCTTCACAGGTGGCATTGGTCACAAAGTAAGAAATTAACGGGATAGAGCGGTGATAAAAGCTCAGTCAAAGTACACATTTCTTGCTACTCCAGATACGACCTACGATACCAAATTAACAAAAATACACAGCCAAGAACACCAGCAAACGTGAGACAAGCTCACTCAACACAATGAATATAATTGCTCAATTACATCATCCTTAAATAAGAAACTCACTCACCTAATCTTCCTGAAGAAGAGGAAACAACCCTGAATAGATGGAACTGATTTCTAAATGCACACTCCCGTACAACAAACCAAAACTAAATCTATTTCTAGATTATTCTCACACATTATGTATTGAGTCTCGATGGAGAGAAATTCAGAATATCTAGAAGAAAGTCTCGGTTCATGCTGGTTTAAATTAAAATAATGGTGAATGGAATTGAAGAGTTTGTGTCTTATCGTATGAGTGAGAGTGAGAGTGAGAGATTGGATTTTGTTTAAGTATTCATGAGTTTTTTTTTTTTTTGGGTTGATTTATAGTTAGTGTTAAAAGATTATTTTAAAGTAAAAATAAGTAGAGGTTTTTATTTTAATAAAATGTTTAAAAATAATTTTGATTCAAGTGTTAATGATTTTGTAAAATTTACAAATTTTGATTTTTTTATTATTTTTTGGTGTAAATTAGTTTGTTTTTTTTTAGGGTTTAGTTAGTTTTGGTTAGGTCACAAGTTGAAATTGGATAAGAGGAGTTGATTATAAAAATCATTTTGGGGGAATTGAACTAAGCTTTGGTTTTGGTTCATGTTATTATAACAATGCTTAGTTACAAATCAATCTACTTTGTTAAAAATCTTGTTCAACATGAAGGAAAGTTTTGGTTCGTGCTGGTTTAAATTAAAATAATGGTCAATGGAATTGAAAGAGTTTGTGTTTGACTGGTCTTATCATATAAGGCTGAGTGAGAGTGAGGGTGTGAGATTGGAAAAATTTTTAAGTACTTGTATTTCATACTTTTTGTTGATTTATAGTTAGTGTTAAAAGATTATTTTAAGTTAAAAATAGGTAGGTGTTTTTTTTTATATAAAATGTTTAAGAATAACTTTGATTTAAGTCCTAATTATTTTGTAAAGTTTAAAAATTTTAATTTTTGATTATTTATGAGGTGTAAATTAGTTGGCTTTTGTAGGGTTTAGTTAGTTTTGGTTATGTCTCAGGTTGAAACTGCATAAGAGGAGTTGATGACAGAAGCCATTTTGGGGGAATTGAACTAAGCTTTTGGTTTTGGCTCATGTTATTGTAACAATGCCTATTTACAAGTCAATAATCTCTGTAATAAAGTAGGGATAAACAAGGTTTCCCCCTCTCCCCTACCATATTTTGCATTTACATCGATAAGCTAGAAGGTTGTTTAGAAGAAGCAAGGTGTGCCGACACGATCTTAGCTAGGAAAGTCATCATCCTTCTTCTTTATGCTGACGATGTTGTTCTTCTCGCAAGGTGCCCATTTGATCTTCATAAGCAACATAGACTTCTTAAGGATTTCTGCTCTACCATGGGTATGACTGTTAACACTGACAAAACAAAAGTTATGATTATCATATCCAGGAAGGACACTTACGTTAATTTTATGTATGACAATAATAACTTGGAAGAGTTGTCTTCTTACAAGTACCTAGGAATTGATATTCATCACAAGCTCAACTGGAACTATCGCATTGATAAAGGGATTAATGGGGGGTGAAAAGATTATTTTTGTCTTGAAAATAATTGTAAAATGAAAAACCTCATAATGTGGGATAGAAAGGAGTTCCTCTTTGAAACTTTATTCACTCCTATTATCTTATATAAATGTGAGGTTTGGGGTTGAAGGATCTATAGAGAATCCTGGAGAAATATTGAGCAAATCCAAAAGTGTTTGTGTAACTCAAAATTAAAAGAAATACACCCTGTCCTATTCTCCTTATAGAAGTGAGTTTTTCCGCTATCGAGAGCCTAACTATGACTAGGCTTCTGTTGTACAAGCACAAACTTAATAGCATAGGAGACCATAGACTTCCTAAGCTAGCTTTAAATTCTACCCAAAACCACCTAAGGCTCAAATGAGGTTGGTATAAAGACACCAGGTCTTGGTTAAACCATCAGGAGATCGACGAAAATGTTGCATTGCAAAACATTAATAACATTAAAAAAAAATTACTTCTAAGTTCAAAGAAAAAATGTGGGGTGAGAAAGATCTAGCAGCTAAAATAAAATTAAGATATTATAAGGAGGTTATCAACCCCACCCTAGAAGATCAAAAGTATTTCTCTGTTTTAACTATATCAAAAAGGAAAATTAATATAGCCAAGATTAGAATGAACTCTCATGAGCTCCATAGTGAAACAAGTCGTTGGACAGTTCCTAAAACACCATGGATGGAAAGGATGTGCAATCTATGTGAAAATATGAACATTGAGGATGAAAATCACTTTCTCTGAGAGTGCGCTGCGTACAACCACATTAGATCTCAATTCTATAATCTTTGTTGCGATATTGACCTTCCTAGCATTTTAAGATTTCAAAATTATAGTGAGCTTGGGAGGCTTCTCTCCAAGCTTTTTGAGCATAGGAATAAAATCTTAAACCAAAATAAATAATTCTTTTGTTTAGGTCCAATAGACCAAAGATTGGTCTCAGTGGACGTTAACCACCATCATCATCAACATCATCTTCATAATATATAAAAGAATATAATATATTAAAATACATAATATTATGTTATTTAATAATAAATTATATAATAATAATATATTATTAAATTTTTCAATATAGTGATAGTTTTAACTCAAATTATAATATAATTAAAAACTAATATAATAATACTAATTCATTATTATTAATAATAAGTATCTATCTCTTACGAATATCCCAAGGAATTATTAATATTATAAGCCAAAAAAAATAAAAAATCCAATGGTTTAATATTATAAAGAAATGATGAAGCAAGGGATAAATATTAATATTATAAATCAATAAACTAAAAAACTCTAAAAATAAATATTTTAAACTCTAGAGATTAAAAAAACCCTAAAATTTAATATTTAAAACCCAAAATCCTAAGAAATAAATAAACCCTAAATATTAATATTTTCAAGTCAAGATACTAATAAACCATAAGAATTAATATTTAAAACCCAAAAACCTAAGGAATTAATAGAACCTAAGAATTAATATTTTAAACTCAAAAGATTAATAAAGCCAAGATTATCAATAATACAAATCAAAAGAATTAATAAACCAAAGGTTTAAATATTATAAACCAAAGAAATTGGTGAACCACAGGGTTAGATATTAAAAACCTAAAGGATCCATAAGGCCAAAGGATTAATATAAAAACCACAAGAGATTAATAAACCCTAAGAATTAATAATTTAAAATAAAAAACCTAATAAATTAATAAACCATAAGAATTAATATTTTAAACATAAGATATTAATAAACCCAATAGATTATTAACATTATAAACCAAAAGAACTAATAAACCCAATGGTTTAATATCATAAACCAAAGGTATGAGTGAACCAAAGGGATAAATATTAAAAACCTAAGGGATCAATAAGGTCAAGGGCTCAATATTAAAAACAATAGAAATTAATAAACCCTAAGAATTAATATTTTAAACTCAAAAGCCTAAGAAATTAATAAATACTAAGGATTAATATTTTTAACTCAAGAAATTAATAAACACAAGGTGTTATTAATATTATAAACCAAAAGAACTAGTAAACCCAAGGATTTGATATTATAAACCAAAGGAATTAGTGAACCCAAGGATAAATAAACAAAACTTAAGGGATCAATAAGGACAACGGATCAATATTAAAAAACAAGAGATTAATAAACCCTGAGAATTAATATTTTAAATTCAAAAACTTAAGAAATTAATAAAGCCTAAAAATTAATATTTTAAACTCAAGAGATTAATAAACACAAGGGATTATTAATGTTGTAAACCAAAATAAGTAATAAGCCCAAGTGTTTAATATTATAAACCAAAAGAATTAATACAATTAGAAAGTTAAGGAACAAATAAACACAAGCGTTTAATATTAGAAACAAAAGAAATTAGTAAACCCAAGAGAAAAATATTATAAAGCTAAGGGACAAATATTAGTATTATAAACCAAGAAATTAATAAACCCTAAGAAATACTATTTTAAACTCAAGAGATTAATATGCCTAAGAATTAATAGATTAGACCCAAAAGCATAAGAATTTAATAAATCATAGGATTTAATATTTTAAACTCAAAAGGTTAATTAACCCAAGGGATTATTAATAATATAAACCAAAATAACTAATAAACGCAAGGGTTTAATATTATAAACCAAAGGAATTTGTAAACTCAAAGGAAAAATATTAAAAACCTAAAGGACCAATAAGGTGAAGGGATCAATATCAATAGAACTAGAGATTAAAAAACCCTAAAAATAAATATTTTAACCTTAAAAACCTAAGAAATTATTAAACTATAAGAACCAATATTCTAAAATCAGCACATTAATAAACCCAAGAGATTATTAATATTATAAATAAAAAAAACTAATAAACCCAGGGGTTTAATATTATAAACCAAATGAATTGGTAAAACAAAGAGAAAAATGTGAAAAACATAAGAGATCAACAACGCTAAGGGATCCATATTAAAATCAAAAGAAATTAGTAAAGCCTAGAAATAAATATTTCGAATCCAAATGAATGCGAAACTCACCCCATTAATAAATCTTAGGAATTAATTTTTTAAATAAAAAGGATTGATAAGGTCACATGATTATTAATATTATTAATAGAGGGGAATAATATTAAACCAAAGAGATTAATATTATAAACTTGAAGTATATAAAATCCCTCTCACAAATACTATAAACCGTTAGATAAACATGGTTGACCATGATTGAATTAAACACGAAGACAATTGTTGTCAGAATGCAATGTTGGACAAGTATGACCATAGGTGGCCATGGTTGATTTTTATATCGAGACAATCTTTGTCACGATGTGACATTAGGCCATGGAAGACATTGATCGACTATGGCTAATGCTGATTAACAATGGTTTCTCATGGTTGATTTTCATATTGAGACAAGTTTTTTCTTAATATAGCATTGGACCATGCATTAATATTAAACTGTAGTACTAATATTGTAAATTCAAGAGACTAATAAACTCAAGAGGCTATTAATGTTGTAAATCAAAAGAACTAGTAAACCCAAGGGTCTAATGCTATAAACCAAAGGAATTGATGAACCTAAGAATAAATATTAAAAATGTAGGGGATCAATAAGGTCAACTGAACAATATTAAAAGAACAAGAGATTAATAAACCCTGAGAATTGATATTTTAAACACGAAAACCTAAGAAATTAATAAACCCTAATAATTAATACTTTAAACTTAAGATGTTAATAAACCGAATGGATTATTAGCATTATAAAACAAAATAAATAAAAACCTAAGGGTTTAATATTATAAATGAAATGAATGAGTAAGCCCAAGGGAAAAATATTAAAAACCTAAAGGATCAACAAGGCCAAGGGCTCAATATTAAAAACAATAGAGATTAAGAAATCCTAAGAATTAATATTTTAAACTCAAAAACCTAAGAAATTAAGAAAGCCTAAGAATTAATATTTTAAACTCAAAATATTAATAAACCCAAGGGGTTATTAATATTATAAACCAAAAAAACTAGTAAACCCAAGAGTTTAATATTATAAACCAAAGGAATTGGTGAACCCAAGGATAAATATTAAAAAACTAACGGATCAATAAGGCCAACGGATCAATATTAAAACACAAGAGATTACTAAACCCTAAGAATTAATAGTTTAAACTAAGAGATTAACAAACACAACGAATTATTAATGTTGTAAATCAAAATACGTAATAATCCCAAGTGTTTAAAATTATAAACCCAAAGAATTATTAAAATTATGAAGTTAACAAACAAATAAACACAAGCATTTAATATTATAAACACAAGAGAAAAATATTATAAACCTAATTAATAATTATTAGTATTATAAACCAAGAAATTAATAAACCTTAAAAACTAATATTTTAAACTCAAGAGATTAATATACACTAAAAATTAATAATTTAAACACAAAAACCTAAGAATATAATAAACCATAAGATTTAATGTTTTAAACTCAAAATATTGTTAAACCCAAGAGATTATTAATAATATAAACCAAAAGAACTAATAAACCCAAGGTTTAAATATTATAAACCAAAGGAATTGGTGAACCCAAGGGAAAAATATTAAAAACCTAAGGGATCAATAATGTCAATGGATCAATATTAAAAGCACAAGAGATTAACAGACCCTAAGAATAAATATTTAAACTCAAAAACCTAAGAAATTAATAAATCATAAGAATCGATATTTTAAAATCAACAAATTAATAAACCCAGAGGATTATCAATATTATAAGCCAAAACAACTAATAAACCCAAGGGATTAATATTATAAACCAAGGAATTGATGAATCCAAGGGAAAAATATTAAAAACATAAGATATCAACAAAGTCCACGGATCCATATTAAAAACAAAAGAGACTAGCAAAGCCTAGGAATAAGTATTTTAAATGAAAATAAATGAGAAACTCACCCTGTCAATAAATATATTAATAAACTTTAGGAATTAATTTTTTAAATAAAAAATATTGATAAATTCACATGATTATTAATATTATAAACCAAGGGGACTAATATTAAACAAAAGAGATCAATAA
Source organism: Pinus albicaulis (assembly GCA_034641835.2). Lineage (NCBI taxonomy): Eukaryota > Viridiplantae > Streptophyta > Pinopsida > Pinales > Pinaceae > Pinus > Pinus albicaulis. Next base: position 867,614,737 of record CM076573.1, on the reverse strand, counting down.
TATAGACCCAAAGTATATAAAATATCTCTGTTAGATACTATAAAACGTGAAATAAACATGGTTGAATATGCTTGATTTAAACATTGAGGCAATTGTGGTCACAATGCGATGCTAGACCAAGTGTGCCCATGGTTGGCTAGGGTTGATTTTCACATTGAGGCAATATTTTTCACAATGTGACATTAGACTATGGAATACATTGATCGACAATGGCTAATGTTGATTAACAATGGCTTCCCATGGTTTATTTTCATATTGAGACAATTTTTTTTGATAATATAGAATTGGACCATGCATTAATATTAAATTATGGAACTAATTTTCTAAACTCAAGAGATTAATAAACCTAAGAGTTTATTAATATTATAAACGAAAGGTATTGGGGAACTCAAGAATAGTTATTAAAAACCTAAGGAATCAATAATGCGAGTGGATCAATGTTAAAAACACAAGAGATTAATAAACCCTAAGAATTAATATTTTAAACTCAAAAACCTAAGAAATTAATAAACCCTATTAATTAATATTTTAAATTCAAGAGATTAATAAACGTTATGAATTATTAATGTTGTAAACCAAAATAACTAATAAGCCAAAGTGTTTAATATTATAAACCCAAGAAAGTAGTAGACTGAGCAGAAATTTTTTATAAACCTAAGGAATAAATATTAGTATTATAAACCAAGAAATTAATAAACTTTAAGAATTAATATTTTAAACTCAAGAGATTAATATACCTTAAGAATTAATAGTTTAAACCCAAAAACCTAAGAATTTAATAAAACATAGGATTTAATAATTTAAACTCAAGAGATTAATAAACCCAAGGGATTATTAATAATATAAACCAAAAGAAATCATAAACCCAAAGATTTACTATTATAAACGAAAGGAATCGGTGAATCCAAGGGGGGAAATATTAAAAACCTAAATGATCAATAAAGCCAAGAAATTAATAAACCATAAGAATCAATATTTTAAAATAAAAAAATTAATAAGCTCGAGAAATTACTAACAGTATAAACCAAAATAACTAATAAACCCAAGGGTTTAATATTATAAACCAAAAGAATTGGTAAACTTAAGGGGAAAATATTACAAGATATTAACAAACTCTAAGGATAAATATTTTAAACTCAAAATCCTAAGAAATTAATAAACCATAAGAATCAATATTTTAAAATCAACAAATTAATAAATTCAAGAAATTACTAATAGTATAAACCAAAATAACTAATAAATCCAAGGGTTTAATATTATAAACCAAAGGAATTGGGGAAAAATATTAAAAACATAAAAATTCAAGGAATAAATATTTTAAATGCAAATGAATGAGAAAATCACATGATTAATCAAGAGATTAATAAATTAATTTTTTAAATAAAAATGATTGATAAAGTCACATGATTATCAATATTATAAATCGAGGGGAATAATATTAAACTAAAAAGTTTAATATTATAAACTCGAAGTATAGAAAATTCGTTGATATATACTATAAACCGTAAAATACTATAAATCTGTGTGACTATGTTTGATTTAAACATTGAGACAATTTTCATCACAATGTGACGTTGAACCAAGATTCTTTGTCATAATGTGACATTAGACCATGAAAGACATTAATCAAACTAATTAACGATGGCTTCACATAATTAATTTTCATATTAAAACAATTTTTTTTCATAATATAAATTATTTAAAAAATAAAATTTTAATGGATTAAGATTTAAACATTATAAAAAGCATTGAGATTTTTTTTTTTTCACTGTAATTGTTATTCTCAATTTATATTCATATACATTATTCAAATAAAATCTAATATAATTGTTATTCTCAATTTATAATTTATTCAAATAAATTCTATATAGGCGAGATTCCATTATTCATAAAAATACAAAAAAATATATTGAGTCCATTATTCATAAAAATACAAACAAAATTCCTTTGACCGTCAAATTTAAATTACCGTAAAGCTCGTACTTCAATCGAAAATTCCTTTCACATTTTGTTAAATTTGTACCCAAAATAATTCCAAGCTTATAGGCTGTTTAAGTTTTTTCCGTGTCCAACGAGGATTCAACCTTCGCAGTCGAGTGGATTCGTTTTGTTTGCTACAAACCACCCTTCCCATTAGGCCATCTCCAGTTCCATTTGACATTCTTCCGTCAAGAATATTTTATGAAAAGTAGCGTTGCGGAAATATGTAGAAATTATGATTATTGGAAGTTTAGAAGTTGAGTGAGTTACATGAATTTAAAATAAGATGAGTGTTTTTTAATTTTTATGGGGGTGTTTTACCGATCAAATTTCGATAAAATTTGATAAAAGTTTATTAAAATCACAAGTTT